>JAUYWG010000040.1:13687448-13704434 GCA_034779775.1 Enteromius afrohamiltoni
GTGTGTGAGTGTTGTTTGTAATACTTGTTTTAAATTGTTCCAGATTGGTGGTGCATTTGCTCCTCCTCTGAAAGATTTAAGCCGGTTCCTGCAGGAGAATCCAGAGTATGGTGTTCCACCAGAGTGGGCTGATGTTGTTAAACAGTCTGTGAGTAAAAGGAGAAATATTATTAATTCCATAAATTAGAGGTGCCGCACTATACCAGCATGATGATAACCATAATATTTTTAAAAAGTGTTAATACTTTACATATGATAATATTGTAAACAATCCATAATTGGGTTATGCTGGAGACCACCTGTCAGTGGAAGACAACTGCACAGTGTGTAGCTACTGCTGCCACACAAAATCATGTTGGCATTCTACCCACACCCATATAAGGGAGCTTGCCAGTGTGGGAGTTTTTTGGATTTCATAATAAAGAAGTGGTGTTAGACAACCCAGTGTGCAGGAAGTGCCGATCAACAGTAGTTCTTTTTGCACAGGTATGGTTACAACCTCTCTGTCCGCCTCCATACACTCATATTTTGAGTGATTCATTGTCTAAAAAAAAGAAAGTACAAAATGAATAAAGTTCAAGACTGATAGCAATAAAAGCTTGCAATAGTTAGTATCGTTAGGAATAATAGTGTTATCATGAATTATTTTGTCCACAATAGTTGTGTAATGAAAATTATGAGAGCCCTAAAATATCTTGTAAAGACCTAAAGGAAACCATAAAACCCCATGTATTAGCTAAAACGTTAAGTAGTTTTTGCTACTTGTTTAACAGATATGTTTGTGTTTTTTAGGGTTATCTTCCTGAAAGTATGTTTGACCGCATCCTGACTGGCCCCATCATTCCTGAAGAGGTGAGCCGGCGAGGACGACGTCCCAAAAACGCTCTGGCTAAAGCAGCCACGGTGGCCAGTGCCAGTGCCAACCTCGCCCTGGGGCTTAACCCACTCCTAACCAATGGCCTCCTTGCCGGGCTGGACCTGCCCAGTCTTCAAGCTCTTCAGCAAAACCTCCAGAGCCTCCAGTCTCTCCAACTCACCACCGGCCTCATGGGACTGCCTCACGACCCGACCAACATGGCCACCATGTTTCCCATGATGCTGTCCGGAATGACCGGGATGCCGAATCTCCTCGGGATGAGCGGAATCCTTGGAAAACAGGACGCGGTGGCTTTGACGAGCGACGAGGATGGGAAAAAGAAGAGCGGTGGAGATTCCACCACACTCAAAGGGTCGACTGAGACTTTGAGTCCCGATGGCAAAGCTGATAGGACAGAGAGTCAAAGCTCCAAAGCCACCACCTCGACGGCCGCCAACTCCAATCAAACAAGTGCTTCTGCTTCAGGCCACCCACTGGCTCTCAACCCCCTTCTCCTCTCTAGTATGCTCTACCCAGGGATGCTTCTTACGCCAGGCCTTAACCTGCCTGTGGCCAACCAGCCGCAAGCTGCAAACACTCAGCCAACCCCACCGCTGCAACCTGCTGCCTCCGAAGCCACGGCGCAGCTGCCCGGCCGCTCGGAGGACAAAGACAGCGATGAGGGGGAGGAGCCCGATGAAAAGAAGGATACCAGTGGTCCAGAGGGCTCGGCGAAGGCGGAGTCTTCCTCCTCCGAGTCCGACAGCTCCTCCTCGTCATCCGAGGATTCCGATTCCAGCGACGAAGACTGAGTCTTTATACATGTATAAATAAATATTATATATTTATATACATCTCTTAGAAATGTATACATATAAACACATATAGGAATTATCCTGCATTTACTACATCATGTTTTTTTTTTGTTTGTTTTTTTTTTTTTTTTTTAGTTTCCATGTAAATATAATAACTAAAGTGTTGTGTAATGAAGAGGAAAAAACGGAAAACGGAGATCCTAGAGAAACTGAAATGAGATTTCAGTGTTTGTTTAGGTACAATGTCGTTTCGAAGAGACGTTTTGCATGTTGAAAAACAAAACAAACAAAAAAAACTTTGTGAAATTGTATTACACCATGATGTACAATTGCAACAGACAAGAAGCAAAAACTAAAAGGCATTATTGTTCTAGCTATGTCGGGATTTAATTTTATTAAAGAGATGAGGATGCTGTTGCTCATTGCAGAGCTGTATAATTAATATATTTTGTTTTGGGAGAAAGAACACATCGACTGTTTGGGTTTCATTTGTAAATACTTGAGCAGGATCCTGAACACATAGAATTCACAGAGCATACCTACAGATCCACAGCAATAACACACAGGCAGCTTATGAATGTCACTGAAGCTGTAGAGACCCTGCTTTGGTTTGTTTGTTTGTTAGTTCGTTCGTTCATTCATCCATCACACAAGTCCTTGTTCATTCACTCCTCTTGTGATTTGTGCATCTGTTTACTGGCCCGGACTCTGCCTCCTGCCCAAGGTCTGTTGTTTCTTTACTTTTTCTTTCTTTTCATTTTTTTATCCCATTCTCTCATTCTTTTCGGTTCTCTTCATACAGCTATTTTACCCAAAGATTTGAGTTTTGTACATGGGAACATGTAATCCATCTTGCCAACGCATCTACAGTGAAGCAGACATTCTTTTAGGGACACATTCCTCACAATGCCCCAATTCAATCTGCGTGCATATGTTTGCAAAAAACACAAGCGTTCAGTTTCACACCACTTCCATCACATCCACATATTCCTGTTTCTGTTTTAGCGTTCAGACAGCACTGTGTGTGTGAGTGAGTGATGTTCTGTGCATATGAACTTGCCTCAATTTGCATGAAAATCTATGTGTCCAAGGTCCTGTCGTGATAAACAGCAGTGCATATGCTCTCTTTTCCACAGACTGCTACAGTATTGTCCCGTTAGCTCTTCACATTTGTAATCCGCGTGAGAGTATCGAGAGGAATTCAAGTATTTGCAGTAGCATTTCAGTTACTCTTTCAGTGCAGTTGTTAAATGTTACAAAGGTTAAAAGTCACGCGTTCCTTTAGTCTGTCAAAATGCAGATCCACATAGTCGCCTCGCTGCTGTTAGAAGTTAATGACTGATCTAGAAGTGTCCTTATGCCATACTTCAGTGCGTCTGTCCCTCATAATACAATTCGTCACAATCCAGCACCTCGGCCAACACGATGAACCTCATTGGCGTTTTGAATCAGGACGTGTATGTGATTCGTTTTCTGTTACGTGTGCTGATGTGCTTGTTCTAGACTGTTAGGCTCATTCGTGTTACGTTTGTTCATATTCAGGTTCTGCTACTGAAGTTTTCCATTTGTGATGCAAATTTCTTCGGGATGCACTGCACAATGCAACTCTTTGCCTGTCTCACTAGTGAACACAGTTATATTAATGGGTCTTTCCAAGCATGTTTGATTTCATTCATCATGGTTTCACACAGATGCCCTCTCTTATATCTCTCAGTGTAACTTTGCCTCGTTAGATGTTCTGAATGCCGTCTCCTCTCCACTTTGGCATCAGATCTTCCTCTTTCCAGTTAGTTCGTGCTGAGCCACGCACTTTGAAACTGTGTACAGGTATTGCTGCTTTCCACTTCTTCCCAAAACCGCACATGAAACCTATCTAGTTCCTCTTTTTACGACATCTGCAGCGTTCGCATCTCATTTAACTGAGCGATGTTCTGAGATTAATTACAGCTTTGACTGAGAATTGGACATTTATGTTGATCATATGTACATTAATTCAATATTTTGGTTGTATTTCATGAACCGCTGGACTACTGACCAGAATCAGGGCAAGACTTGCCGTTGTGGCACAAAGACAATGACATCCACCATGCAACAGCAAATGAAATAGAGATACACTACTGCAAATAAACGTTTGTTTTCAATTATGTGAATGATTGAATTGACAGACAGACTCATTTGTTTTCATGGCTTATTTTGTTTCATATTTTTAATATTTTGAAATTAAAGCCCCTCCTTTTATTTTCCTTTTTTTTTTTTTTTTTGGCTAAAATGTGTTTTTGGACAGTTGCAATACTTGCAAGTTGTGGCCTGTGTAGTCAATTAATGCTTCTTGTAGTGCAGGATTCATGTCTTAAAAAGTTTGTAATTTATTGAATTACTTTCTATGAAGTTCTATAGAAGAAATTGAGGTTTAATTATTTTTATTAAACATATTCTGACTCTACAGAAAAATCTTGTCTCATGTGAAATTTGTCAAATGTATTTGTTTGTTTTGAGCTGAAGCACCATTTATTAAAATCTAAAACTGTCTAAAATCTAAAAATGTTTTTATTAATCTGTGAAGATAAACCGAGCTTGTTGGATTGTGGGGGGAATTTGAAACTATTTTAAGGCATTGACAGCACAGTACACAGATGACACTTGTCGGTAACAACATGCAGCACAGCATGTGACGATATAATCAGTGTGCTTGCAGGGGTGAACTAATAATGTTACGTAATGATAAAGAAGTAGAGTTCTTATATAACATTACATGCATCCTATTCAGAAATGTGACATGATCTGAAATGAAATTATGGCTGACTAGATGTACAGTAATATTGCACTAATAACTGACAAGCAATATATATTTATTTTGTGAGTGGCATTTGTATCAAGCAAAATAATACACATTACAGGGCTTGGACAAAATATGGTTAACTCTTATTATATCTTATTAATATAAAATTTCAATTGCAATTATCATTTATCTTTCTGTTGTCAGTATTCTCATGGCTGTGTATAATTGTACTATACATTTTAAAGCCATACTGTATGTGAAATGGGTGACTAGTCAGACTTATCATGGCAGCCCATTTACCAGGAGCATCTGTGACCTCAACAGCCCAGTGGTTTTAGTGTTTTGAGAACAATAGTCTTTAACAGTTTTAGCTGCGTACATAAAGCTTGACTAGAATTCATCAGAGAAGGAGAATATTGGGTGAAACATGAAAGTAATGATAGAGACATTAAACAATAAGGATTGTGTCCAAACACCACCGAAGTACCAAAAGTGACAACAAACCTCAATATTCACCTGAAAGATCCTGTTTTCAAAAACACTGACCTCAAAGAAAGCCATCAACCACGAAAGAGCTGCAACTGATCTAATCTGAATCATTGAAACTAAAGCATAAACAGTAAAAAAGACTGTCACCATCGTAAAATCTTTACATTTGGCCAGATAAGTCACCTTACTGGAACCATTATGGGCAGATATTTTTATTGACATTTCACTGAAGTCTCTTCTAAGAAGGTTGAAGAATGTATTAAAAGGCAGAAGACTGTGATGTGTGTTATGAGATTTAAGCATGGAGACATTTGGCTCCACGTTAAATCATGGTTCAAAGAAAAGGAATTACTAAAAAACATGAGCGTTCCAGATATCAGCACAGTTTCTGTCCCTCAGGATGTTTGTAATCTGGAGAGAGATCTCTACAGCTGCAGCTCTGCCGATCTCATGAGTAGACAACCAGCCCTGCCTGATGTTACACACCTGTATTCACATGATGATGATGATATGTACTCAGCTATTCAGTGTTTTGTACATCAACCATAAGGAAATCATCAATGAGGCATTAGACAATACAGTGTGCATATATATTTATGCATACTGGTTGCATATTTCTGAAAAAGACTGAACAGAACAACAAAAAAAACAAAGTTTTTCTTGATTGATAAAACACTATAACCAGGATTTTACAGTTTTTCCCAATTGTTTCCACACATTTTCTAAAAGCATGCCTCATATTGTCAGAACTATATACACAAATGAAAAAAACACACACACAATGGGCAAAACCCTTCAATTCTCCTGCAAAATCAAACTTTACTTTCAAAACTATGTAATTACTTCTCAAAATGGTATTTTGTTTTCAAATGACACACACAAAGCATCACATGAATAGACATTCATAAGCACCAGTTGAACAATGATGTGCTGAATGTAAAACACTATGACCACTTCTTCTCCATTCATCATAATGACTTACTGTAAGCCTTTTTTGTTCAATGTTACACTTACTACAGACAGTACATATGCCTACATGAGTGCATTGTAAAATATTTCAGAATATTGTTTTTATACAAAACACACAAATACACGGTACCAAATATATTATTCCTACAAAAACAATGTATACAGTGTTCATACCAACCAACACAAAGTTGCACATAATGTGGTCTACATATACCAATATGCACATACATATACCATCAACAGAAGTGATTACTGAATACAGTTACAGGGAAAAAAAAAACAGATCCATCCTCTCTTCTGTTTCGGTCTGGCCACAGCACCTCATCCACATCACAAGCAATGTTTGCTCTGGCCAAGCAGTGGGGAAAATATCGCCTAGCATAGCCAATCCAGCCATGAAAAGCATCAGCTGCTATATCTCCACATGCATCTTCCATAGCTTGGAGAAGGGGTGTATATGTGTAGATTCGGTCATACACTTTCCATCTCCAAGCAGAAAAAAAATTCTTAGTAGGATTGAAGAACAGAGAATATGGAGGGAGATAAACAACTAAAACACGCTTTATAAAGCTCTATTTCTAAATTATGTGTGACAAGTGTTTACCCATGTGATATATATATATATATATATATATATAGTATTGGGCAAGTGACTTTACAATTTTGAATGACAGTGTGTTCCTTGTGAAAACAAGAGATTTTTTTCATGAAAATCGTGCCAGATTCAGAGAATTGTGTGCAGGGTTTGAAATTAACTTTTCTGATCACCAGCCAAAGTGGCTAGTAATTTTCTGAAGTTACCAGCCAATCAGAATTTCCACTAGACAAATTTTTACGTGGTGAAAATAAGAGATTATGAATGCCACTGAATTAAAATTTTATAGTTTTATTAAGAGTGCATAAAAAAACACAAAAATTAAAAGACGCAAGCACCATTTGAATTACTCTTTCCTATCAGCAGCAACACACTGATGGGCTTCATATAAAACACTGCAGTCTTTGTGTTTCTAGTTTCTGATTCAGTCTTCTGTAAAACTCATAAGTAGAATTTCTGCAGTAATCAAACAAGTGTTTTTACAAAAAAACAAACATTCTTACAGAAATAAAAAGAAAAATGTTTGCACAAATCATCATATACTTGATTTGTGTGTGTGTGTGTGTGTGTGGTGGATGGCTGAAGGGGGTTTATGGATCCCACCTTGTATTTGGGTCTGTATTCTGCACTTTTTTCACACCTGTACACAGTACTGTAACATCACAATGGTATTGTTTTACATACTGTATACTTCACAGAACTACACATTTTTGTATAGTACATTTAGTACAGTAATACTGTAATATGACACAGAGTCATATGACGCATACAGTAGGTACACGCTGGAGTAGAAACTTGAAGATATAGCTGTTCTCCAGTCAGAACGTCATTATCTATGCTACTGTGTATCGACTGAGGTCAGGGTGGACTCTTTGCATGGACAGGCCATGATTTATCACATTGTCCACCAGAGTAGCCCTGATGTCATCAGACACACATCTCCACACTGGTCCTCATCTTTGTCCTCCTCTTACTCTGACTCTCATTGCCTCCATGCTTGCAAAGTTCTCAGAATGTCTTTCCGGAGGTCTATTTGTAGTGCTGAGGCTCAGACTGATTGGTGTTCTGTTTTTTTTCAGGTGTCTATTTAAGTGTCTACAATTGCCAGATGAGTTTTGCATTTTGAGTGTTTTCCCAATGATAACAGGTGATTTTGTTTTTGAGTAAAGTGTCTAATGTAAGAATACGTGTGCAGTGTGTAGCAGCAAGTGTGTAACAGAATTGTAAACAAAGTGCAAAGTTGAAAATGTGTTTAAGCTATGATTACACTGGGTTTTAAGATAAGATACAAAAAGTTTAGGTATTGAGGCTTTAGTGTAAGCATTCGCTTTTAGTGTGTAAGCAATAGGCAAAAGCTGTAACATGACTTTGACAATAGCAACTAAATTAGGCTGCGGTCCCTTTAAAACTGAATACACGCGAATGCAATGTACTAAAACATGTTCCCTAACGTTACCGTTTACAGTCACGTAATCGACTCTGTTTACCTGAATGCTAGTCAAAACGGACTATTTGAAATCATTTTGTGTGTAATTCTCCATTCAAGAGTAACTTACTCGCGCTGTGTGAGACGTGTTATGTGTTTCAGTGTCTGCGCTTAGAAACTGGACTGAATTGAGCTATCTCTTCCATCTCCAAACATATCCATATGCCTGCTCTTTTCTTAATCCCACATATGAGATTCCCGCCAAAATTATTTTTAACCCGCATTTTCTGGTTGGCGGGTGTTAATTTCGAACCCTGATTGCGTGCAGTGTTTTGAAAAAAGTGTGTTTTAAACCTGCAGTTTGAGTGTAAAGCAGGAATTGTGCTTGTAGTTTAGCAGAATTGGTTCAGGGGGTGGGTGCATCAGTTACATGTTGCAGTCACTGTGTCTCAAGTACTTGTGTGTAAACGACTAAGAAAAACTAAATAGAATGAGAAACTTTCATGATCTGCACAAGAGACTAGATGACGTTGAACAAGTACTTTTGAGAATTTCATTTCTGATCTGAGAAATGGACCAAAGCCCCTCAGAATAACTGTAAACTGACTTTGGTCCTTTTATTTCCATCGAAGGTTCTGATTGGTGTGTGATACATTTTGACTCCTAGAGTTTCCGCTTGAGTAATTGTGTGCTAACTGAGCTCAAGCAGTGCTGACTCAAGTTAACATTATGGAATGCATTAGTGTAAGCGCTGAAAAATGTAGGGATTTGTGTGTAGAGTTTTGCACTAACAGTTCACCAAATTTGACTCATGTGATGAAGCATGTGTTTATAGTTCAGGGAAATGGGTGTGCTTTTTGAAAAACAGCATTATGGTTTTGAAATTTTTGTTCAAAAGATTGGTTATAGTGTTCGAGGAAAAACTTTAAATTCACTTTTGGTCAGTATAATGCATCCTTGCTATAAAAAACAACAACAACAAAAAAAATTTTTTTTCAAAGAACAAAACAATTGCAACAACAATAATGCTAACAAGCTTTTGAAGTGTATATAAAGACGTCCTTATATTTTAAGAAGTGTCGCTTTGGTTTTTGACACATAACATTTAAAACCCCCTCACTTAATGAGTCAATCTATGTAGACTATCTGATTATAAAATAGTGATGAATAAATCAAACCTTCTGACAGGAAGTGCTACAACTTGTAAAATGAAACGGTGGGTCAGTGCTGTCATGTGCTGTGCAGATAATGCTTTGACCCTGTGGACAGAGATTAATGAAAGAGGTATTTTCCGCATGTTCAGCCTGTCATTTGTTACATTAGACAGACTCTGACTGACAGAGCGGCCTGCTCTGTTTATCTGTAACCATGTTTTGACACGCCATCAGGTTAAATGTCAACTCATGTTGCCTGGCAGGTGAAACACACAAAGTCAGCAACAATGCCAATCAACAAACCTTGCTAACTGTGACCATGCAGAAATATGTTTGCAGTACCTCCAACAATGCCAACAGGAAGTTCGATGTGTTGTCATAGAAATCAGAGCCCTGACTTCCACAACAGTGTCATAGGAAACGTACTTAGGCAGGAGATTTTACTGATGCGTTTCTAAAGAGCACATTACTGCCTTCAGACAACATCTGCTTATACATTGATAACTATTCTGAAGACTCCATTCAGGAATCTCTGGATTGTATTATGGGGTGCAACACAAGTAAAGGTACTGAAGTCACAGACGCATCCAAAAAACCTAAAGACAGACCCAAATCTGCCGACTCATCAGACAATGAAGAAGAAGGCGATGTCCATGAAATCTCACACACAGAGAATAACGAAGCGGAGGCAGATGACAGCTGACCATGTCCATTTTCTGGTTACCTTCCTCAAGCTTCTTTGGTAAGATGCACATGTTTTTGTTTTGACGCATCAGGAAACTGTTATATCAGATTATATTATAATATTGTAATATTATAATGTATAGTAATTTAATGATCTGCTACAGGGAAAGACATGCAAAATGTTGCGATGTATTTGATATTATATTTTTTATCTGTTAGTTGCCATTTCTATTCGGTCCAGCTGTGATCTCCTGAAGTTTCCAGGAGAGTGCGAGGAGATCTGCATGATGTCCACATATATGTTCTCATCAAGTCATCTCTGTCAATCATAACAGTTTCAGTACCTTCTTTCTGTATGTATTTTTGGTTCCTTGTATAACAAGACTGTTAAGGAATGTGCCAAAGGTTAAAAATGAATTGTTATTGTGATATTAAGAAGATGTTTTCTTATATTAATAGCTGATTCTACTCTTTAAGAATGTAAATAAATATTTGAGATTAAGAAATGAAAACTGCATTGTTTATTTATTTGACACACAAAAAAAGATGGTTTAATGATAATACCATTATCATAATTATTCAGTAAAGTATGTAAAGTAAAAAAAATTGAGCTGGAATTAGCCTGTAATATCTTCTAAGGCCAGCAGATGCCTCTCTCTGTCTATTTACAGATTTTTTTAACCGCTTACACACACACAATCATTACTTAGTCACACAAATTCTGAAACCAGACTCTTAAACACTAGAACCACACCAAACTTGCAGAACCATGCACTAATTCTAATCCCCTCACTCACTTTGTGCAGAACACAACAAACAATTGTCTATGTAACTCACAAAGATCTAACAGGAATTAATATTATGACAGAGATATTTGCAAATGTTTGATTTGAGATTTGTTTGATATTTTGAATGGAGTGCTTAATTTAGCAAGATATGCGAGGCATGCATTTTGTGTCTGCAGTTCTTAAAGTCTGTGTGTAAAGCTTTGGAAAAAAAAACAACGGTTTGAAAATATAAGTAGTTGAAAACAATCATTTAAATATGGTTTGTTGATATGGTTTATAAAAAGAGCCATGTGAGACCATGTACAATGAGAAATTGCAAAGTTATTTAAAAAATAAAAATAAACAATTAAATAAATTAGTTTAAAAATTGCTACATGTTTAGTCATGTCAGCGCACTTAAATACTGATTCCCAGTTGTTCGGTTCATTGCTTGTATTTTCCTTATTTGCAAATTAATAAGTAATATTAACTAAATCAACAAATAAAACAAATAAAATAAATGTCAGAAATTCAAAATAAAATAAAAATAATTGAATGCAAAGTAAATAAAGAAAGTTAACACATTGTAGACGTTCCATATATAGGACAATTATGTGTTATGTTCCATATATATGGACAAGTATGAGCCCTAAGAAATAATACATGCTAAAAAAAAAACAGAGTGAAGACTTCTCATTGACATTTATTATTTTTATCCATTTGAGATGTTTATTAAAACTGTATTTAAGATGTTTTCCTCGTGGGGACTGTTCTACTTCTCATAACGCAGGCTGAGTGGTTTTAGGTTTTACTGCAGTATATTCTGATTCTACAGTGCAGGCACAGCCGGACTCCAAAACACGCATACAGCTGGGCAACACTAGGGGGCAAAAGTGCTCTATAATGGAATGAGCATTTTCTGCAGCTTCCACCCCTTGCTGAGAGCATTCAATGTGAAATGTATGTTTTAGGATTATTAACACAGAGTGGGTTGAGCTCACAGAAAAGCTATTCTGTAAAGCCCAGTTTCACACTCTCATCAGGAAGACAGCAGGAAATTACTGCAAAATATTATTATTACGCAAATGGATACTGTGAATGAATAAAATGTTTGAGAAGATAAATGAAAAGCATTTTTAAGGAAAATGTAGCACCTACTAGCTTTTTAATTTCACACAATGCATGAAAAGAAGGACTTGGAGTATTTCTCCTGCCGTTTCCTCTTAGTATTGATTAGAGCAAACATACCTGAGGTGAGCCGGTGTCTTATCTTCTCTTTATCAGTTAATTAATATGAATGCTTCAAATACCCATTATCTCTGTGGTTACATTAAACCAAATCATCCATTGATGTTAACAAAATGTTATGCTAATATGCGCGCTCCTCTGTGGGAGCGTAGTCTAGTGCAGCCATTGATTGACATCAATTTAATTTAATTGTTGTCACAGACAATTGGCTGGAGAAATATCGCTTCGCTGGGTAATTCTGTATGCAGTGTGACCAACATCTGGATCTGAGATGATTCAATTTACACCTCTGAAAAATGAAATCCATTTTAATAAAATATCACATTTTTCATATCAGTTTAATAAGGCAGGATGATCTTGGAGGAAAGAGAATACTGGGATATTCTGGGAGGTTAGAGACATATTATTCTTTCTGACAGGGTTCTTCTTTATTGCAAATATTTCATATACACTCACTAGCCACTTGATTAGACTTGTGCGTCGGCTTGTTGATGCAAATATCTAACCGTATTAAATGTGGCAGAATGCATAACAGCACGCGGATGATGCATGCAGATGGGCAGGAGATTCACTTGTTGTTCAAACCAAACATGAGAATGAGGAAGAATATCTGCAGATGGGATTTTCACACGCAAAAGTCATACATTATGAAATAGATTCAAAAAACAAAAGCAAAATTATCACCATTTTTGAAGCAGCGAGCCTTAATGACCAACCAAAACCAAAACTGGACAGTTGAAAGATTAGAAAATGTCATCTGTTTTGATAAATTTTGGATTTCACAATTATTTTTGTAGGCCAGCCTGAATGGTTGCATCATTCTGGTTCCCTCAACACAAACCCAAGATTTTTCCATTGGCTTTTGCATTATTACAGACAATAAATTCTGTGGCCAACGGACATTTTGATTCTTACGGGTTTTGTTCATTATGATAATCTCTTTGCATTTTAAGGCCTAAATACAATAACAATAACAGTAAACAGCTAAACATAGGCTATAAACTGCAAACTGCATCACAGTCACATGATTTCAACATCACCATAACCACCAACATAAGCTCCCAACAAATCTTTCAGTCTTTATTTAAAAAAGTGTTTCCCTGAAAGTTTGAGTTGTAATAGTTTGCAAGAGAGTGATTAAAGTAGACGTTAACGTCCCTGACAACCTTTGTGCTCTAGTTTCATTAAGCTACTTGTTAACAAAGTGTTTTCAAGTCAATTAAAGGCTTTAAAAATGTATTGCTGATGTATTTCATTTTGTAGAACAAAACTTGAAAATATCTTAAGCTTGTTTGTACCACAGACCTTATATCAGGCATTTCAAATGCTAAGTGCTAAAATGCTAGCCCACAAAGTGCTAAAATGATGAGTCATTTCTGGGTTTTAGCCTACAAAAACATTACTCTATGGCTTATATCAGCGGTGGTGTTATGATATTTTCTAGACTTATTCCTTTAAAACCTTGTTTAAATGCCACGTCCTATGCTAGTTCTGCTTCCCATGTGCATCCATTTCACACACAGTCATCCTCAAATGCCCATTCATATCAGGACAACTCAGCCTATCACAATGCACACGTCATTCCAAGCTCGTCACACAACAAATCAGTTCAGTGTACTGAAATGGCCTCCACAGTCACCCGATTTTAATCCAACAGTCGAAAAACAGAAACTCTTCATTTCCAGCACCATGTTGAATCTGCAACATTAAGAACCAAAGCTGTAATGTGTGATGATAAAGTGGCCAGTGAGCGTATACACATACATTTACTTAGCTGATTAAGACTGTAACACGAAATTGAACTACACATTCATAATAATTAAAACTCCGCACTTACAGTATGTTTATAGTAGAGCTAGTTGTGTTTGATTGATCTGTGTCTTGCCTCAAGGTGAGTGAGACAAAGCAGCTGGTTCCCTGTATGTGCATCATGTGTGTGTTGACTGTACATGTGGAGTGTGTGCTGTGTGTGTGTGATCTGCTCTGTCTCAAGGTGAATGAGAGTGAAAGCAGCTCTCTGGCAGCTGCAGTGTAATTATGTGAAAGCTGCTGGTGTGTGTATATAAAATGCCTGCCTGGCAGGTGTAGCCATTCATCTCCCAGATGAGTTTTTTTTTTCTTATTCTTTTTTCGGAGCTGAGGCAGAGAGAAGTCTTTTCAGCGAAAATGGAGAAAAATGGGAAAACATATTCTAAATGTCATTCATTCAGCCATCATGTCACTCTGACCTTAAAATATCATCTATCCCTTGTTGTAAATGTGGACAAGAGAATCCTGTAAAATACCAAATTTTGATAAGAGATGAAGCCCGCATAAAGGGTTTGTGTATATGTGTGTATGTGTGTGTGTGTGCTGGGCCATCAGTGACGGGGTGAAAGGTTGGCACTGATTCTGGAGGCTCACAGCTTCAGGGGGCCACATCAGTTCCAGCATTGATGTAGTGACAATGCATTCATTCTGCATTACAGTAGAAATGAATGATTTCACAAATTATGCAGTTACAGTTATTAGTTAAAGGAGTAATTGATTCTTTAGGATCTTAATAGAAAGTTTGTTATATAATTTGTTTTAAAATTTCTCAAAGATAGTGTAAAAAATGCTCATTTTACCCTGTCAACAGCTCTTTAGAAATCACTCTGTTCTGTGTACTTTCTCTTTAAATCTGCACGAGCTCCGCTGACTCCGCCTCTCTTTTTCAGAGGCACTCTCGGAGGATCTTTTTTTAGCCGTATTCATAGTGAAATTTGCTAATTAGCACATTATTAGGGAAGGCGATTTGCAAAGATTCATTAAAAGACATTATACTCACTGCTTCTGTAGGTGAGGCTGGATCATGAATGATTCGCCGAACATAAATGCATTTCGGTTGATTAAGGGATAACGTTGATTAATCTTCCGCGTCTTCAGTCACTCTGATGTCGGGGGCAAATCACTACTGCTATGTTCATTAATCATACCCGAGTAGATCTTTTTCCAGATACTTTATTGATAGAAAAAAAGATAGATTGAAAGACTTGCAAATTACCAGTTCCAAATTACAAATTACCAAAACATCATTTCAGTCTGTAAGGCACACTGCTGTCAATCAACTATTGTGGGAGTGGCATTTGAGAATGGCTTGATTTCAGAAGGGGCTATTCTTCTTTTAATTTAATAAAAATAAATGAAAAACTTGTGGATCTTTATCATTGTAGGGTGGTTGTGTACACACACTCCCAACACACATTTCAGTCCAAATAGCTTGAAAAAGTGCATGCGGCTCTGGATGACCCCTTTAATAAAATCTGACACCATGCAAAAAATAAAAATAATAAATAAATAAATATTTGATACTTACCAAATACGAGTTATCTGATAAAATATTTTAAAACTTATTTCAGCTAGTTGCCAAGGCAGCACTTCTCCTTTTCATTTAGTTAACTTTTTAAAAAAGAGTTATATAAAACTAAAATAAAAATGGATCATATAAATCAAAACTGCCTGAATGACATGAAATGTAGTATAATGTTAACTGACACAATTTATTTAGGACACTATTTATGACATTATGCATGACATTTTACAACACTTTTACACATGTGCCTTAAACTGTTAACAGTTCTTTAGCTTTGCAGGCATGTTTCTTGAATTATTGTGCAGGCAGTTGTGAGACTCCTTGTGCAAACAAAAATCTCACTAGATTACGAACAAACAAATAATAAGAACAATTTATTGGAGAGACAATATATACCAATAATTCAGATTCCGATATACCAAATAATCTTTGTTATGGTCTTCCCATTAGTCAAGATTGTTTGTTGTTTGATTATTTATTTATAGAATGAATGAATAAATGAAGGAACAAATGGAAGGAGACGGGTTGATGCTTTATTTTGTTTGTTGTCGAGTTTTATTTATTTACTGTAATATTATGAATATGTAGTTAATCAATATAGCTGATGCATGCAAAGAAATGCTGGGAAGATGCAGAAGAAAGCTAAATCTCATCATTTATAATAAATAAACATACAATTAAAGCTAAATCTTAATATTTTGTTTAGTTGTTTGATAATTTATCATACTTCCCGAGATCAGCTCTGTAACGCTCAGACAGAGACTGAGAAAGTAATTAGAACACCAGATTTATTAAACAGAACTTAGTCAGCATATAATGCCAAGCAAGTAGGCATGAAGTAAACAGACAACTCCATTGAGTAACTTAAACAGTCTGAAGCGATCGCTATTATCCATCCCATCCAGGTACTACAGGTACCTCAGAGCTCGGTGCTGGTGAGTGAGGGTTAAAAGCATACAGATGCTGGCAAGCAGAGAATCCAAAACGCCAATCCGTTGGTGACACACACACAAAATAGACAAAGGCATTGAGGTAGCGATGTTACCTTGAGCTCACCATCAACTAACTGGAGTGAGATGCTTTTAACCTGTGCAGGGGCCGGTTGGATAAAAGGTTAAGACTAGTCTTAATAATTAGTCAGCTAAATTTTTCTTTAAGACTGGTCACAGTTTTTTAAAATTCAGTTACATAAAAACGTATATTAGTCTAAGATAAATAAAAAAAATAAAACAGATTACTCTACAGGCTAACAGGCTAACTGCTAGTTGGTCAGACTAGCTCTTAAGACACTGTCTTAACATCACTGGCCCCTGGGGTCTGTTCTTCGTACCTCGCTAAATTAGCTGGATTTAATTGTTGAAATCAATAATTCTCCCGATTACAGTGAGACTTCATTATAAATTATATAGTCTGTATAGTCTATAGCCATGCCTTCTAATGTTCCTTCACTTTTATATCTTGCTTTATACTTCAAACAAAGAAACACATTCATTTGAAAGCTGAGCTGTTTTATATCAAAAACAACAAAGCAGAACATTATTGGGATTGCTGGGTGTCTGACATGCTACAAATAATGAATATATACAGTATAATACAGCGATCTGATCAGTAAAGAGCTTGAACAATATAAAACTGAAGCTGAGACTTTGTTTAAAAAGTTCTAAGTTGACTTATCTTATTGATATTGGGTGGCGCACTATGGAAATGGAAGACATAAAATATTATTTCCAAGCATAAATGCCTTTCGTGTATTAAAAAGGAGTTAAATAAATGATAAATAAAAAAGCCAAATAAATGTGGACTGAGTGTGTGAGCTGATGTTAAAAGTTGTTCCTGTTCAGTCTTTTAATAAATATCATATTCTTGATAT
>JAUYWG010000040.1:13704534-13714732 GCA_034779775.1 Enteromius afrohamiltoni
GAAGAACGGACCCTAGGTGATTAGTCTCAGGTGCTTCCAGTTAAGGTCAGGAGACTGAGAATGAACGAGGCTGTGCTTGGATCAGTGACTGCTGACGGCTTAGCTGACTGTGAGGAGTGTGACAAGCTCATTGATTACAGTACATTGAGGTAATTTTTTTGTATTACAGGTTTCCTGAAATAAATATTTGAAATACGCAGAAGATGCATTCAGTAAGCTCCCATACATTTCAGTTACAGTAATCTGAATATTGGGTAAAGTTGGGTCCAGCATAAAAATATAAAAATATTGAGGACGCTTCTAGCTCATTTTGATGTGTATTGTAAAATGAAATCTACAGATACAAATAAATAAACACATGTAGGCCATATTTTGGATTTTTTTCCCCATTAGTCTAAAAGAAGCAAAATCTCATGTTTAGTTAGCAGGAATAATATTAAAACTGTCTTTGCAGTTTATTACAGTTTTTGCCTATTGCTTACGCACTAAAACCGAATGCTTAGACCAATGCCTCAATACCTAAACTTCTTGTTGCTTACATTAAACGCAGTGGAACCATAGCTTAAACACATTGTCAGCTTTGCACTTTGTTTACAATTCTGTAACACACTTATTTCGAAACACTACTGGCGTTTACTGTACATACACTCCTGAAATCCAGCCCCCCACCACACACACACTTAAAATAAGTATGTTTTCCCCCCCAATAGTAATTTATCCAGTATTTCTTTTGTTTTGTTACTTTTGTTTTGTTGTTAAATTTGATTATTTGTGATAACATTTTTCTTTATTTCTGTAAGAATGTTTGTTATTTTTGTATAAACTCGTGTTGGATTACTGAAGAAATTCTACTTTTGAGTTTTACAGAAGACAGAGTCTGAGCAAATGAAAAAAAAATAAAAAATAGAACCCAAAGATTGCAGTGCTTTATATAAAGCCCATCAGTGTGTTGCTGGTTATATGAAAGAGTAATTCAAATCGTGCTTGATTCGTGTTTTTATTGATTGCAGTTTCATTTTGGCATAGAATGTGAGTTCCAAGTTCCAAGCACTCTCCAAGTGCTATGTCTGATTGTTTTGTGTGTAGAGTTTTGACATAATGGGACAAATTTTGCAAAGAGTTTGCAAAGAGTGTGTAAGCAATAGTAATCAGTCATTTAATTTAGACCACATACAGTATTAGTTATAGGTCTGTTTATGGCCCTTTTTTTCCAAACCGAGGCTGCTGCTGGTTTGTAGTTGCTAAAATGACCATTGTATAGTTACAAATCCATGAAAACTAGTTTTCCACTTTCATTTATATAAACAGCAGCCCATTACACTGTGTCAGCAGCTTGTCTGCAAATTTGCCAACACTGATGTTATCCTTAATGCAATTTCTGAGTTTGCTGACAAATGACAAAAGTCTTTTAACTTGTTTGGTGTGGTATTGTGGTGTTGTTTTGTTATTGCGCAGAGCTTGAAATGTGGAATGTATAAAAAAATATGAAGACCAAGCAAGTGAAAATGATTAAGCCTATGTAGTCATGCAGGGTATTGATTCATAAAACATAATTAGATTTTTTTTAAACAATGAGGGGTCCGTAGAAAATGACAATGGAGGGCCTGAGTTATTAGCTCCAGTTGTGTTAGTATGCGAGAAAGTTTGTGTATGTTTAGCAGTATCTGTGTGTGTGTGTATAGCAGTTGTGCCAGTTTTGGTACATTGAAGGCCACAGCATGTCACTGTGTCTCCCTTGCGTAAGCCTCTAAGAGCTCATATAACAGTATCAAATCACTCTCTCTCACCCCTCAATCTTTCTCTCAGTTGTAATTTCAGTACAATAGTTACATGAGTCATGGAAACAGCATGCATTTCCTAGAACAAGTAATTTTGTAATTATAGGGTGAATATGCAGTTGTCAGGGATACATTGTTGCACCTCATCAACACAAGAACAGATGGATCTCTGTTTGATTGGTTTATTAAACCATAATACCCTACTGATGTTGTTAATTTACATTACTATGCCATCAGAGCTAATTTCTGTATTCACCACATACACTATCCCATCCACACTAGCCATTAGCCAAACCGTTCTAAAAACGTAAAGTTTGGTTTGGCACAAAATAAATCCAAACCTTTCTTGGCCTAAAATTCTCGTCATGCTGGTAGAAGGCCTGTAGAGATGTTGCCACTCGCCATTGGTCACATTGTTTTCTGGCTACTAGTTTCTGGTCGAGTCTGGAATTCAAGTGAAGTAAATTAAAATATCTTATGCCGTCCTGCACGACACGGTCACAATTTACATCTCATACCGTATGTTTACACCAAAGCAATGACTGACACGTTTGCATTACGAGATCTGTTATCAGCCCCACAGTGGAAAATTAAACCGTAACTGTACCGGCCTGGCTAGATTGGCATGGAATCGAATTGTTAAGCAATGATATTTCTTGTATAGTGTTTTCATTTACATGTATATTTAAGCATTTGGCAGAGGCTTTTATCCAAAGCGGCTTGAAATGTATTCAAGATACACACTTTATGAGTTTTTCAGTTCTTGCTTTCCGTGGGAATTGAACCTGTGACCTTGGTGTTGCTAATGCCATGCTCTACTGCTGGAGCTCAATAACAAATACTTATTTACAGTTTTTTCAATTGCTTAGACACTAAAATTAAAACTTTCTCACAATTAACAAATCCTTATACAAGGGGCAAAAAACCAGCCTAGATTTGCACAACTGTAAGGACATTTTCAGCTTCACACTTTTTTGCAAAACATAACACACAGCGATTTGCAAAACATTAAACACACTTGTATATTTTATTAAAGTTTGAAATTTATGACTGCGTTTTAGTGCCACCAAAAAAAAAAGAAAAAAAAGAATCCAAAACTACAAGCTTAAAGTCAAAATATTTCGAGAATAACATCATTAAAGAATAAAGAGCACTCTGATATCATTTCTGCTAATAATCCCACATAAATGTGGAGTTTTAAAAAGGAGTTAAATAAGAGAGCTAGCGCCCTCTAAATGAATGTGGACTGTGAGTGTGTGAGCTGATGTAAAAAGTTGTTTCTGTTCTGTCTTTTAATAAATATTATATTCCTGATATTAAGCGATTTTCACAAGTTCTTAGATCTCATCTCAATAAGATGAGGCAGCCGCTCAGACGCAACAATATTCAAATATGCTTAAATTCATTTAATCTAAATTCAATCTAGTTTTGTTTTTTTTGGGGGGTGGTACTAAACGCCGTTGTAGTAATTCTTCACAACCCTCGAATAAAAGCTCTTGCTCTGCTTGAGAAAAAAAATTAAGCTCACTCTTTTGACATTTCTTCAACCAATCAAAGGGGTTGTGATCAGTGTTTCTATTATCGATACATGTCGTCTTTTAAACCAACGAAAACCAACCAAAAAATGTTTTATTGTGATTCTCCATGTTGACTGATTTGGGTAAATGGAGAGAAATCAATGATATTTTCCTGCAGCATTGGTCTTGTGTAGTGTTTGGTGAAATGAAGTGTAGTGTAGTACTTCATTTACAGTATTCTAATCACTGAGAATTAGATTTGCTAAAAGTGTTTTAGGTTTGCAACAGCAGTATGTAACTGGTTCCAAAAGATGAAAGTCATATGAAATGTGTGTGCTTCGTGCAGTAACAAAATATTGTTTTTATAAAGGTGTGTATAGTTTTGACATTTTGCAAATGATCTGAAGTGTTGTGCTACTTTGGTGTAGGGTTGTGTTACAGTTTTTTGCCTATTGCTTACACACTAAAACTGAATGCTTACACCAAAGCCTCAATACCTAAACTTTTTGTATCTTATCTTAAACACAGTGTAATCATAGCTTACAGTTTTTCTTGATTGCTAAAACACAAGCTTTTAAAATTTCAAAATTCAAGCTGTTTTTCTAAAAGCACACCCATTTTCCTAAACTATAAACACTATTCCCTGCTTTAACACATGAGTCAAATTTTGTGAGCTATTAGTGCAAACGCTACACACAAATCCATACATTTTTCATTGCTTACACCTTGTGGTCATCTAGAAAACACTAGCATTCAGTAATGTTAACTCTGTTTTGCGCAGCTTGAGCTCAGTTAGCACACAATTACCCAGGTGGAAACAGTAGGGGTCAAAATTTATCACACACCAATCAGAACCTTTGATGGAGATAAAAGGACAAAAGTCAGTTTACAGTTATTCTCAGGGGCTTTGGTCCATTTCTCAGATCAGAAATGAAATTCTCAGAACTACTTGTTCAACCTCTACATCATCTACTCTCAGTTCCTAACCCACCAGATCGGTTGCCAGTGCAGTCTTAAACCCCCGCCGTGCCCAGTCTGCCAGTGTGGTTGCCAGAGCCGTCTAAAATACTTGCAGCCTCTAACCCACAGTTAATGGGTCCCAGCCCCACTTCACGGCCTAGTGAACCATGTTCAGCCCAGTTGGTCCCGGTGATACAGCCTAAGCTGCTGTTTAAAGCTCAGTCAGTCCCCGTTAAACAGCCAGGAGTGCTGTTCAGAGCATGTTCAGATCTTGCAGCTTGTGGAGCTGTCACCCGTCCTGGCGATCCCTGGGGCGCTGGTGATGGGTTCGGACAGCACGTCACAGCGTGAGGGGCTGTGTGGTGTCAGATCGGTCCCGGTTGCACAGCCGAGAGCAGAGTTGCAGAAGGTCCTCATGGTGCCTAGCCCACACGGAACAGGTCATAACCCCATAGCACGGTACGAGGAGCCATGACCAGTGATATTGGTCTGTGATTTGGGTTTCGTGTGGCTAGATCCGCCAGACCGAGTCTGTGATCTGGAACCACTGATCCTGGTACATTATCATCTAGTCTTCCTGAGTCAAGAAGGGCGCTACCATAGCCTGTTCAATCCCTAAGGGCTGGCTCACTGTCTGTTTGGTTCCCAAGGGCGCAATATCTGTCTGGTCAGCCTAAAAGGGCGCTACCACAGCCTTTTCAATCCCTAAGGGCGTGTTCACTGTCTGTTTGGTCTCGGAGGGAGTTGTCGCTGTCTGGTCAGCCTAGAGGGGCGTTATCTCTGAGGGCATTTTCTTGTCAGTTCGAACCAAGAGGCCCTTGCCGCCATCCGCTCCACCCCGGAGGGCACTCAAACTGTCTGGTCGGCCCTGGAGGGCTTCCCCACCATCAGCCCCGCCCTGGAGGGCTTCTGCGCCGCCTGGGTGGGCTTCTCCGCCTCCTGCTCCACCCTGGAGGGCGTTACCACCACCTGCATCACTTGAGTGGGCTTCTCTGCCATCTGCCCCACCCTGGAGGTCGTTCTTGCCGGCTCCTAAGCCTGGGGCATCTGGAAGCCGCCCCTTAGAGGGGGGGGGCTATGTCATGATCAGCTGGATGTGCCAGCCTGCTGATGGCAATCCAGCTCCCTGCAAACTGTGTGTGTATGTTTTGTGTCTGTTTTCATTCATGGACTCCTTTCAATGTACTCTTGTCACCGCCCATCTCATATGTTGTCATGGTTCCCACTCATGTCTCCGCCCCCCTTGTTTGTTGTCATGGTGTTTCATTGTTGGCTCCACCCACTGACCTAGTTTTATGTGTATATAACCCGGACGGAAGTGTGTGTGTTGCCACGGTCCATTTGCACTGTCATCCCGTTGTTTTGTTACTCCGTGTAAGTCTCTGTGTTTTGATCTTCTGTTACCGACCTCGCCATCTCTGTTTTTCCCCTCTGGATTGTATTTGTTGTTTACCGACCTACGCCTGGACACTGACTATTCTCTTGCTTTTTCTGTGCTATTCCTGTGTGTGGCTGATTGACCCTGCCTGTCTCACTCTGTGTTATCAAATAAACAGTCTGCGAATGAATCCGAATGTCTCCTCACTCTCTGATTGTGAAACTACTTGCAGAGTGTACTGTTATATTGACAACATAAATAAGAATCTTGTTTGTGAACAATAACACAAGGACATCAGGTATGCAAGAGGATTTTACCGCCACTGTTTGTCCAGAGCCAGTATAGCCTGTGATGTGGACCAGATTTTTTGGCCTGACCCAGAAAAAAGACAGGAGGCAGAAGATAACATTTTTTCATTATTTATTTATTTATTATTATTATTATTTTTTTTTTCAGTTTTACTGTGTAGTACATGAATGAATAAAAATGTGTATACATTAGTTGTTTTTTTGTGTTCATGTACAATAGGTTTTTGAGGAGAAGATCCATGAGCAACATAACTGTTTTGGAAATATTGTCTTGAATTACAGTTTTTGAAACACTAAAAATGAATGCTTACACCCAAGCCTCGATACCTAAACTTTTTGTATGTTATCTTAAACACAGTGTAATCATAGTTTAAACACATTGTCAACACACATCTTGCAAAACACTACACACGTTTTCTTACATTAGAGGCTTTGTTCAAAAACTTTGTTGAAAAACTAAATCATCTGTTCTACTTTTGAGTTTTACATCTACTTTTGAGTTTAACAAAAGACTGAGTTTGAGCAAATGACAATAAAATTAGAAACACAAAGATTGCAGTGTTTTATATAAAACCCATCAGTGTGTTGCTGCTCATAGGAAAGAGTAATTCAGATGGTGCTTGTGTGTATGGTTTTGTTGCAAGAATTAGATTTTTAGAAAGGAGTGTTCAGTTTTGATTGCAGTGTTTCATTTTGGCGTAGATGTGAGTTGTTAATCTCCAAGTGCAATGTCTGATTGTTTTGTGTGTAGAGTTTTGACAAACCGGGCCAAGTTTTTAAAATTGTGCTTAAGCAATCCAAAAAAAAAAAACTGTAAGGTGGACTCATGGACAGGCCATGATTTATCACATGGTCCACCAGAGTAGCCCTGATGTCATCAGCCACACATCTCCACACTGGTCCTCATCTTTGTCCTCATCCTCTTTCAAGTCTGACTTCTCTCTCTCTTTGTCCTCCTCTTACTCTGACTCTCATTGCCTCCATGCTTGCAAAGTTCTCAAAATGTCTTTCCGGAGGTCTATTTGTAGTGCTGAGGCTCAGACTGATTGATGTTCTGTTTTTTTGTGCAGGTGATTTCAGGTGTCTATGTAAGTGTCTACAATTGCCAGATGAGTTTTGCTTTTTGAACAGAGTGTTTTCCCAATGATAACATGTGATGTTGTTTTTGTTTTTAATGTAAGAAAACTTGTGCAGTGTTTCGCAATAAAGTGTGTTACAGAATTGTAAAGTTGACAATGCATTTAAGCTATGGTTCAACTGTGTTTAAGATAAGATACAAAAAATGTAGGTATTGAGGCTTTGGTGTAAGCATTCACTTTTAATGTGTAAGCAATAGGCAAAAACTGTAATAACACACCTGCAAACAAGGTCATTGATATGACAACTAAAATAAAAATAAAAAAATTAAATAATAAAATTAATGCCGTGATTTCAATATTCATCAGCATCCATTTTTAAGTAGTCAATACGACAGTTTTGTGCTTTAAAAAGCTGAAAATACGTAAGAATTTGTATGTTTATATGCTGACAATACGTCATTATTGTATGTTTTAGTGCCTGTCTAAATCTCAAGTAAATATGCATTTTATAAAACAAAACTGTACGGAAAATGCTTACGAACTGTCATGAGATCACGTTGGTATTTCAGAATACTATTTTTGATAAAATTAACTTTGACAATCATAAAAAACATTTCAAAAGCATTAAAAAAACAGTTTTTGTTGTGTATATCTTTCCTGCTTGGTCTGTATTGCTTGGCAAGACTATATTATGACAGCCAAAGCCTCACTAAAAAAGAGATATAAAATAAGATATAGAGAGGAAGGAGAGGAAGAGAAAGAGAGAGCATCTAGGTCGATTTTCCCTTGTTATAATATCTAGGCTCTTTGACTGCTCTGGTTAATAACACACAGTCCAGTCATCATTCTCCAGTGAACTGGTCTTCTGGATTAACCATTTCTAACCCGCCTGAACCTCTGTGGAGCTGCTATAGTGAAGTAAAGGGTTTTAAAGGGTGTAATCCTATTGTAAGGTTACAATGGTACAGTACGAGTAATTTTGGGCAGTGTTTCAGCTGCAGCACTGAAAGGATCTTAAATGCCTTGTGCTAACTGATGCCATTTGTTTAGGAGTAATCTGATATTTAACAGGTGGGTGTGTTATTGCATGGCTATATGATACACTGGGGCTATTCGACATAATGGAAATCTGACTCGAGTCCAAACTATAATGCCCTCAAATTCAATCACAGGTAGTTTGGCCTCTGCTCTCTTCCTCTCTCGTCTCAAACAGAGGACAGAGAGTTATTTATGATTGGACTCTAATGGTTCTCTCTCCCCCGAAATGCACCTATTCTCAAAGAGACGAGAGAGACAGTCACATGTCAAAAGCCTCTCCACAAGCAATTTAACCCCACAATATTCTGGCTTTTGCATCATTTAGCATAATTGCTTGTGACTAACTGGCCTGCAGGACAAGTACTTGATTTCTTTGACGAGAACATGAATGTTGTTCCTCTACATTAAAAATGTAAATATGAAAGAGCACTAATGATGGTGTGGAGTGCTCTCTCTGTCTCTCTCGCTCGCTCTGTCTCTGTCCTCTTCAGTAGAGCAGAGAGGTCTATACTACTTCTACATGCTTATGCTCACCCACCCACTCACCAACACACATTAATGACATTCCTCTCAGATGAGGCTCTGCCAATGCAAAATAAACCTAGCTTTTGTATTCGAGTGCAAACAAAATCATATGGAAGTACACAGCCTCAAAATTATATATATAAAGGAAAGCATGGTAGGGGAGAACGGGATAATGTGAGACACCGGGTAATCGTCAAGTCGAATCACTTTGACGTTACATATGGGAACACCCATGGAACAGGCCACGACTCTAAGGCCGCGTTATGCGGAGACCCCCCGCCGACAGGCGAGATCTACTTTTCCAGTTCGTCAGCAGAGGATCTGTTTGTAACCTTTTACAAGAAGGGGCCGACAGAGTTGCTTTCAGCGGTGCTGAAGCAGGTGGTTGAGGGCAGAGCACATGAAAGTTTTTACATGTGGAAAAACAAATACAATATATTGATAGAATTATGGATATAATTGAAGGGAAACACAGCCTTCTGGTTGAGGGCTGTAAAACCCCGACCTCATCTCGGCTGGAGGGACAGGCTCGATTGCTTCCTTTGCCAGTAGGACAGCAATCTCCACGTGCAGTACGGCAGCTTGGCTCTCTAGGCGGACTGAGGTAGAGCGAATGCCGCGATACCGGGGAGGGTGCCTGGCGAACTGGATTGCGTAGCCAAGGCGTACCGTCCGAATCAACCACTGTGAGGGGCTGGGGAGCACTATCCAGGCTCTGAGCCACGTTGCTAGGGGTATCAAGGGAACGTTGACCACTGTGCCAGCAGTGGGGCAGCCCATAGCGGGACAGGGGCTGTTCGTCTGGCTGCGTTGAGCAGCGCCTACCTGTCTCCCTGGATCCCGCGCTGGCGACACAATGTTTCGGGTCAGCATCTGAGGAGACAAAAAGGTTTGTGTTAGATGGGGACCTACGGGCACTGGGCCTGGAGGTGATGATATTTTTGTTAAGACTGGCTCTCTCTGTGTATACTCCTCCAGGAGTGGGGACGGAGATGTCAACAGCGTCACCCGAAGAGCAGTCCTTATCACCTCCGGGCTGCCTGTGTCAGGAAAGCTTCCCGCCCCTCCGGGTGTAAAAGGCCCTCTCCCGCAACCAGCTCGACGACAGGCCACTGGTTGGGCATAGGCGGGGGTCGGAGCAGGATTCCTGGGTGCTGGCGACGAGCAGACGGAGGTTGTTCACTCGGGGACGGGCTGGCTGGCCGAGGCAGGAAGTGAGACATCGCCTCGGTCTGCTGCTGAACTGTGGAGAACTCCTGGGCTAAGTCCTCGACAGTGTCGCCAAATAGGCCGGCCTGGAAGATGGGGGCGTCTGCATCAGGCTCAGCCATTGAAGTCGCCCCTGGACCACTGTGGTAGACATCACCTGGCCAAGGCCGTCATTGTCTGTAGAGCGAGGGGTGATGAGTAAGGGGCTCGCCACGATCAGGAAAGCTCTTCATGCACCTCCGGAAAGAACTGGGAGAGAGCGTGGCAGAGCTGCATCTCTAACCCCCAGAAACCAATCGTCCAGCCAGGAAAGGTCGGCTGAACAAGATTGTGCTGGGATCAGTGACTGCTGACGGCTTAGCTGACTGTGAGGAGTGTGACAAGCTCATTGATTACAGTACATTGA
>JAUYWG010000040.1:13719441-13747558 GCA_034779775.1 Enteromius afrohamiltoni
ATCTCAAATGTAAACATGGTAAAAGTGCACCATCCAGTCAGGATAATTGTGTGACGCACACACTTCAGGAATGCCTGAAGTGTCTTGACCTATCATAACAGGTCATTTAAAATGTAAAGTGGGGCTTGTCTCAAGCCTATTTCAGCTTCACTCTTACTGGCGTCATAAAGTTGTGGAATAATTTTGCTGCTGAAATGTTAACCTATGCAGAGCCAGAAACAGAATTGATTCATTTTTGTCTCTTTAGGCTTCTGGGTTTTTTTTATTAATTTTTCCGGAGTCACATTAAAGATTTGTTCAGAATGAACGAATTGTTCAAGAACGACCCATCACTAGTCTTGAGAAGTTCTGACCATCGCCTGGTTGTCTATGCACTTAATAAACAGAAAATGCCCATTTTAATTAAAATGAATGTTTAATGTTTCAAATAGGCTACCAAAATATCGCGGTTCACGTGGGTGTACCGAACCGAACAGGGCGAACTGAACGGTTTGATAAAGAACCAAAAACCGTTGCATCTCTAGTACATACAAATATATTATGTAAAGAAAAACTTTGATTTTGTATGCGATTAATCGCAATTAATTGTTCGACAGCACTAATAATATACACAATAACCATATAGTGTGAGAAACTTTTTTTTTTTTTTTAAAACATTTTTTTTTTCCATAATAGAAAGGAGTCAAAACCCAAGACTAATGATTCAAACTAGTTTTAAATGTTATGTTTATTACATTAAAATCATTACATTATTGTCTTCTGAGTGTACTACATCATAGCTGTCATTTGTTATCAGTTGGATGTTGTGTCTCTGGGGCACCGGGGATCTTTCGACAAGCCTTAATGTCAGATGTGGTTTTGAGGGTTGGACAAACATTGGGCAGACATCCACTCTCTGCTTGCGATCTTCTGATATGGTGGTCCTGTCTGGAGCGTTTTGATCACAGTGACCTGATTAGTGCCCTTGACCAGAAGGACACTTGTCATCAAGACTCTCATAGATCGAGTGGGTCTGTATGTGTACAGAAGTCAGTCTGTGCCCCCCCAGGCTCAGAGACAACATTACCCCTGTCTTCTCAGATAAACTCACAGAGCATGAACCATGTGTTGCTGCTCAGGAGAACCAAGGACAGGAGCATAATGCAAACAGATATAACAGAAAACATGAGCAAACAACACACCTGTTATGTCTGTTACAGTATGTGCAGTCTCTCCGTCTTTCAGTCTCCGTCCCTGATGACTCCATGGCAACAAGCTGGACCAAATCCAGTATGTGTGTGTGTTTGTGATGAAGTCAGAATGTCTGAGGTCTGTAATGAGAGATTATGTGTTTATATTTGTGTAATGTTGTACTGATTGCAGTCTCACTGGACCCCAGCTAAATGAGAGCATCTCTTCTGCTCTGCTCACTGGCTCAAAATAATTACACAGTGAATTATTACATTACGACTCACTTTGTTACGACTGAAAATAATTCCCATCCAGATATGCAGAGCAATTTGATGGACTCGTAATGACCCTTGATGGCTTTTCGTTATGTTTAATTTTCTAATTCAGATCATTATTATCTCAACGTTTGACTTCTGCCTGCTCCTTGTTTGTGAGTTTATTTATTTGTATTTTTAAATATGTGATTCAGTGATTGTTCATTTAGCTTGTGTGTTTTTTTTTGTCTGCTTCTGTCAGAATCACAGTGGATTTGTATAGTATTGTTTTTCAGTATTGTCTCTTTGTATACAGTATTTCTGAGAACAAGGTTGTTGTGAGAACAAGTTTGGCGTTGCTAAAGGTGAGCTAGGGCGTATGACGACAGCCAGACGGAGAAAGAAAACATTATCTGGAACACTGTGTTTCATTATTAGTCTACAGTACTGTTCAAGATTGTATGTTTTGAGAAAAGTTTCTTATACTCAAGGGTGCATTTATTTGATCAAAAGTGCAGTAAAACTGTAAGATTGAAATGTTACAAATTACAATAACTGTTCTCTATTTAACATATTTTAAAATTTAATGTATTCCTGATTAGCAACTAGATATTTTAAAAATAGCAGATTGGCATTGTACGTCAGTATACAGTTTCTAGGATGAGAAGTATTGCAGATAAGCAAATGACATCCATCATCCAGACAAAAATGAGTTTATCACATAGATAACTCGCTGAAGTTATTGTGCGATCGGAACATTTTACCTTCTATATATGGCAAGAAAATTGTGAACTGTAGGGAACACAAATCATGCTGTCAAAACCATGTAGTAAACAAAATATTATGGTAAACAGTGGAGAGGTTTTCAATAATCAGTTGTCAGTGCCAAACTTCTTTGGCATGTATTCCCTAAACTCTATTATTCACATATTATTTTGTCTTTAAAAATATCTTTGGCCTCATAATTCACCTGAAATGTTCCTTTTTAGGGTTTTTATATGGGCATATGTTAACATGCTTATTCATCAGCTATCTAGAGGGAAAAATCAGCCTGTGTCCATTATTAGAGCTGTCAGAGAGCTTTGTGATTGAAGCATGGATACATGCTGTGGTAGCTAGTGTAGAATGCTAATGCTAGCTGTCAGCTAGAGCTGAATTGGTTGGGAAAGATGGAAGCAATCTGGCCATGAAGAATGACTGTGTGCGCTGAAAAGGTATGCCAGACAGACTACAATCAACTCTTTTCTGTAACAATGTCTGTTGAAATGAGCTTCAGAGGCTGAGAAATTTTGTAGGGATGTTCTGATGTATGAATCTGAGCTTAAAGCTTTTCTCGTAGTGCAGTTTGTTTACTTGAAAATGTTGAGCATGAGGAATTGCCTCAGATACAGAAGATCGCCTCTTCACGCTGAATAATTATTATCAGTAATATTCAACCTTATTTTTCAAAGGATGTATGAACTACCATATTCATCACATTCCCTTGCTGCAGGAGGTTTAAGACCATTTAATGTCAAGAAACCCCTAAATACTATTATCCTCTTTTGAAGGACCTAAAATATATAAAAGCGGTTATATATTTATGCATTCATATTATGCATTCTTTTATATGGTCTTATTTATACAAAAAAACTAAACGTGATTTCATAAAGATTAAGTGAGAACTGAGAACTTTCATGTTGTCTATATGGAGATTTTTTGGCAGCTCAAAGCCAAAGAAAGTGTGGGTAAAATATGCCCTATATGCAGTTTCTGGATCCGCAAACCCAACACTCTAGGGTTAAAAAAGATTGATTTGACACAATTGTGAATCTGATTGAGAACATTCATACATAGGCACAAACTCACACAGTTTTTTGTTAGATCTACATAGTCTTTACCTCCAGCATACTCTGTTTAAGGTTGAAGAGAAACAATAATTTATTAAACATAAAATCTTTATTGATCTGCAAAAGGTGACTAGTGAGGAACAACTCCCTAAAATGATACAACAAAAAGCTTAGAAATACTGTTTGTCCTTTTCATAAAACTGTATGTAGATTTGGGCTTAATGTCTTACTGTTATAATAATATAGCAATGATAGCAATATGCTATTGCTGTCAATACAAGAAAATGACCTGTGATAAATCTACAACATCGAATCCAACGAATATGATAAAACTGATGTGCTAATCGGTATCCTAATCTAACTTTGTCTGGACCAAAAATATATTCATGTCATTTAAATTTTTCTGCAGACCACTTACAGCTCACCCTGGGTCCATGAACCCCTGAAATCACCTGCATTGGTGAAGCATGTAAACAGGCCAGCGCTGAGGATTGCATGCACTGATCTTTGGAGATCCTGATTTGTGGCAACATTTGGGAGAAAATGATTATAAGGTGGAAATATTAGGTACTGTTTGACAAATCCTGCTGGCTGAGAGAGTGCAGAGAAGGATCCCATGCATTTTCTACTGGAAATCATCTCAGTTTAGACAAACTGGCTGAAAAGCGAGAGAGGAAAGCAGGGGGGCAGTGGTCTGGGGAAAGAGAAAGGTACATTCTGCTGTGCGCGATAATGAATGCTTTGTCAGGAAGAATCCATCAATGGTCACCAGGGGGAGGGAAACGTCAGGAAAAGTTATGGTTTGTTGGTTTTTTAACTCACGTGGTCTGCTATAGCAAAGTAATTCAGGAACAAAAACTGTCATGTTGTTGTACTTCATCTATTTGTAAAGCTGTCTGGCGGAATAGAGAGAAATATGGCGCTCGCGACACAATGCACAATAAATTTAGGCCGTTTTAAAGACAAGTACCACAACATTGCCGAGCTCAAAATGCACAAATACAGACACTGCGTTCCGTTCGATTCATCACACGTCTTTTTGAACAACACGTTCAGTTATCTCTGAAGAAGAGTGTTTAGACGTGAATGTTGCCACATTTTCCAGGCCTGCGCTGATCTTCTGCTTTTCCTTGTTGTCTTCGAACATCTCTTACTGTATTTCATATTAACCTCTTTAGCTGTTGAAGCATGGCAACTCCTGACACTCCTCATCTTTACTACAGACAAAGCTGTTACTGTCAGTCCTTCTCTCTCTCATTCTCTTCCTCTCTCGTACCCCTAGGCTATCATTCTTTATGTGTGTAGTAGTGTTAGCATTTGGAGAGCTCTCATCCCTTTAGCTGTTCTCTTGTTTAGCTAGCCTACTTTCTCCCACTATGTAAACCCAAGAAATTTTTCATGAAGTTCACAGGGGTCATTGGTGCTGTTTAGCCTGGGGAAGAAAAAGTTTCACTGCAGCTTTTCAGATTAGAGGACAAATACATGGAGAGGAAAAGAAATCAAACCCTGGCAGGCTGAGTCTGACCTGTCATACTATAAGAATGTTCTGTTGACTTGTCTGTGTAGGTCTGGGCAACGACGCGGCGCTAACAAGAGAAAAGACTGATCTCACTGAGAGAGGAGAGGGGGAAAGAGAAATGTGGAGTAATTGTTCCCAGGAATGAAACTGATTCACACTCAGCGATGTGTGAAATGACACTGGCAGATGACACAGGCTGTAGTGTTGTTTCACAACGTAAGAACACAGCACTGTTTTAAAAGCACTCATCAACACCATAACTGAGAGAAACAGCTTCTTTTATGTTATCAGTCAAAAGCAAATTAGACTGCCAGCTGTATCTGTTATTATATTACAGAATTGATTTATAGCTAGAGATAAAACGGGGAAGTAACAGTGGGTCTGTGTGAAAGTGTAACCCTCGCGTTTGGTGTCTGAGAGACCCTGAGGCCATTTTAATAGCTCAGAAACATACTTAACATTCCGGTTGGTACTTGATGGTGTGTCTTCATCTTAACTGTTTAAAAACTAAATTTCATCTTGCTGACAAGTTTCAGCCTTTCTTTTTTTGTGAGGGGGTTTAAAAGAGTCTATTGATTTTCACTTGATAACGTTCTCTGCTATTATACAGAATGTAGAGATGTACTCTGAGATGTAAACAGAAATGTTAATTTTCTGCAAGGACATTATGTATCAAGTGGTCCCTTAACCCTAAAACACAACACAATGTAAACGTAATTTAAAATACACTTTTCAATCCAGGAAAAATGTACATTGTGCACTACTTATACTAACTTTTCTTATAGTGTCTTCTTTTTATTACTTATTTTAATTTCTTTTGACCTCTGAATGGAAATGTTAATCGAATATAAATAACACAATAACACGTCTACTTTTTGGCAAATAGATTTTTGTGAAAGGTCAGTTTGAAATTATCCATGCTTCACTGCACTCTCAGAGACTCCAAATGTAGGAACATAAGAGAACACAATGGTTAAGGTTTTTACTGGAAGTTTTTGTGTAGTAGCCTGTATTTACAATTCATTTATGTATTTATAATTGCATTTATGTCTGTGTCTTTGCATGTATGCTATGTGGTTTGGTATGTGTGGTGGCTTAATGTAACTAGAAGTTTGTTGGTTGAGGCCCTGTAAGAAGTGAGCCATGAGCTATCATCATTGTGCCTTGAGCAAGTCATTTAGCCCCTGGTTGCTCCAGAGGGATTGTCCAGTCTGCTAAATGACTTATTATTAGTGCACAAGAGAGGTTGTATGCATACAATTTATGTTATTAACACAACATAAACAAATCTGAAAGAGAAAGCATGTGAATGTGTGTCCGTGTGTAATGGCACAAAAAAAAAAAAATTAACGTTGATGCACAGTTCATTTAAAACACAGATGGGCGTGGAAAATTCTGTGGGTAATTTACTAACGATGTGCATGTTAAAAAACACAGACGCAGCTAGATCATTTCCATAATGACCAGTGCAATCTACCTTTGTGTCTGGAAAGGGAAGCTCTTACAAATGCATATTCAATTATGTCAGGCACAAAAATAACATTATGTAAATCCTGACAGTACAATTTTAATGCCTAAAGATGTTAAATCTGTCCCAAGAACTGTTAAGCTACACATTTAGCTAAGAACATTTAGTGAAACTGAGCAACAAAAAGTCATTCTGAACTTTCACAGCCTCAACTTTGCTCAGCAGTGGAAAAAAGACTATTTCTAAAGGTTAGAGAGAGGGTGAAAAATGACAACATTATATATAAACCTCAGGGGTAGAAATAATAACAGTATGTACGATATGAGCACTTTAAATAACACTATTTTGTGTGAAGGGTAAAAAAGGAATGTAATGCAAGACATTAATAAGTTTGTGATTTATACAATATTTATATTATGTTTTTGTGCATGCACTGTGTGAAAGTCTGTCTTCTATACTGTAGGATAATATTAGCAGAGTCTGTCTATAGAAAGAGAGTCAAAAAAGACAGATTGTAAACATAGTGATCAGCTGATCTTTCAGGCCTCAGCTCTCAAATGACTGATGGAGAAAACATATCAGTTTGTTGAACACTCCTGGATGGGTGTATAAATAATAGTGACTGGTAACTTCTACTAATAAACTGTTTGTGTAATCTAAAAGTTTTTAGTGTTGAGCACAATTGTCAATTCTGCAATGAAAGAGTGTGTTCTGTGCAAAAGGCACTAAAAGTTGTAATATGTCATGTTTTTTTCCCCCCAGAACATATCTGTGGTTTGCTCTCATCAGTGAAGCACGAGATGAGATCGACTGCTCACTCTCCTCTGGAGGTCCCTGCTAATTCATCTGAAAAAGCTCAAAAATCCCTTTATTTTATTTTAATGATTTGTTTGGGTAAAATATCCCTTAAACACTTCTAAACATTCATTGTAGTGAAAGTGACTGTTGCCGAACTGAGGTTTTTGCAAACTGTTGTGCAAACAAACAGCCGATCCAGACAAAAATCCAGTCCAGATTTTGCTAATTACAAACCCTTTTCCTCGCACATAGTCATATAAACTAAACAAAGGCAGCTGTTCAGCTACAGGTATCCTATGAGGCTTTGCTACAGTTTTATTTCAGTAGAAAATTAGTTGCGTAAGGAATTAGAAACGGGGGTTAATTAAGAGAAACCTTCTAATCACAATCACTAATCTGATTGCCTTGAATGCAGCACTATCTTGAGAGCGAGAGAGGATGCAGAAGGGAAGAAGTGTACAGCTTGATAGGAGTGCAGCTAAAGTTTGTAAGGCTTATCAAATCACTGACAGAGGTTTTAATTTATTCAGTACAGCCTAAATTACGAAATGAAAGTCACAGGAACAATACTATTTGAAAGTGACTTTATTAATGCAAACTCAAGCTGAACAGTCATTGTGTGATAAAAGCCTAAATTAAATAACTCATTAATAGAGACATTACTATGCTGACCCTCAGTGTCTAAAGTCTGGGGGTAATTTTATTAAAAGATCAAATGCACGTATTGCATGACCAGTCCCGTCTTAATTGCTGTTGTATTATCACTTTAAATGATCTATTATACTGGTTTGTGTCTGATCATTAATACATTTAATACATTAATACAGATTCTTCATTGTTTTTTTTTTTGATAGTTTTGTTTTCGTGCATAAGGCCATTGTGTTACATGTAAACAGCTTGGACTACAGCTGCTTGAACATCTTGAACAAGTTGGTGTTTAGCAATTATTACATACAATAATACTACTGTAACACTACATACTTGGTGATCATGATAAATTATACTTACATTGCTATCTGGAAACATGGCAAAATTAAAAACATTATCTTTGAACAAAATAAGAACAATTTGCACATAATCCCCCTCTTTAAACTTACACCCCCCAGTTCTTGTATTGTGTTGCCCCCTTGAACATCAGTACATGTTTCTACCCTTAAAAGTCACTGTGCGTCACAGGAATAAATTTACGTCAATTAAAAAGATGGATCTCAAAATCATACGGTCATTGTTGGAAAGATGGCAAATGTGCATAAGATGCTAGAAAACATGTTATTTCTGTAAAATTATTAACATTTTGCTTATACCGTTACGGAATATGTTTAATAAAACTTGCAATAATATTGTGATTTTTTTCTTTCTTACTGTAATACAATTTAAATATGTTATTTATTCCTGTGATGGCAAAGCTGAATTTCCAGTGGTCGTCAGTGTCACATGATCTTTCTGAAATGTTTATATGCTGATTTGGTGCTCAAGATTTCTTTTCACAATCAATTTCAAAAGGTTGTGGTGCTTAATAATTTTGTAGAAATGGCATTTTTTTCTCTTTACTCTTTACTACCAGCAGGAAGTGCATCAGTTTCATCAGATTAAACACTATGGAACGTCTTATTTTAGTTTGTGTGTATGTTTGTGTGTATCATGGTACATTGTTGTTTATATTCAAGCATGCATTTGGCCTCAGGATGTGCTTCTCTCTGGGTGTCAGTATTCATCTCTTTTAGATCAGGACTGAAATACAGTGATATCAGTGGCTCGAGTGTGTGTGTGTTTGGAAGGAGCAGTGATTTCATCAGTGTGTTAGCTTTGGGCTTCATATGCCGTAAAAACACTCAAAAACCTTCATCAGATCAGATTCTTCCTCTGCATTGATGCGTGAGAACACAACAGGAACATTGTCATTTAGAGGAAAAGATGATTCAAATGCTCAAATCATTGATGTGAGGTTTGTGTGAATATGTGCATTGAGTTTGTGGGAAATTTTGTGCCAAGGCTGACTGCCTCACTCTTGCCTCAGTGTGTAATGGGCTTGAATTTACATTTTACTCCTGTTCTGCCTTCCCCGTTTTCTCTCAATGTTGCTTTCCCAGTGTCCTCGATTTGTTCTTTCTTCAGTGAGTTAACCGTGAAATATTGTTTTATCTTGTATTATATCTCTGTGTTTCTTTTAGTCCCCTAATTGACCCATAATCCTAGTTTAATTAAGATCCAGGATTATGAGGCAGCCTCTTTGCACTTTTGTATCTAAACACTTGGCTGATATGAAACCAGACTCTGGAGAAGGTGCTGCTGTGAGAAGACATCTTTATATAGACTGTATATTAATAAAGCAGTTGAGACAAAGATCTGTCGAAAACTCACATGCAACTTCTGTGTTGTGTTTAAGGTGGCAAGAATGATTCCTGAATCTCACTGATGAACAAGACAGTTAAAAGGAATTAAAGGACAACAGACTGAAATCATAAATCTGGAGGCCTGTTTTGATCTACTCTGTTCTCCCCCAGCGCCACGTGCTCAGAATATTTCATGTTTGTTGTTCTGATGTGCGCCTGTAGGGGGCACTAGAGTGTTTTAGGAAAGAGGCTGAGCCTGTTTGCTGTAGTTCAGTTGCTGAGCCAATTTATTAAGACAAGGAGAGAGAGGGAGTAAATAAATGGAACTGCCCCCGTTGCTCCAAGCCAAACATCAAAGTAATCAAGGAAAACAAGCTTTTTTTAATGGGATGGATCCAATTAGAATATTACTGCTCCATCTGATCCGTCCATGAGCAGAGAGATGGTGCTTCTCATTGGCCTTCTCCATTAATGCTAATAACCTCTTCTTTATGTACACGGCATACTGTACATGTGATGGGCAGAAGACTTCAATTTAAGCCAATTTGTTAAGTCAGACCCCACTTTGCTGTGTACCTTCGGTGACCAATTGCATTTAGACCCGGAGATGTTTTTTTATTTCAAAAAGAGAGACTATTAGAGAGATGCTTAATAATCGATATTAATATATCATACATATTTGGTCTGTTTATCACCACATCATGCTTTTATGTTTGTTTTGGCATCAGGCTAGACTATATTTAGTGGATGTTGTGTATAAATACGGTGACATTAAACGCGTAGCAGAAGGAAATGATTTAGCCTTTTTCAGGTGTTCTACTTTAACTGCTTTTATGACTTGCTCACTCTTTCTTTACTGCATTTCCTCTCTGTTACTCATTTATTTGTTCTTTCTCTTGTCGTAGTGTTATTATTCTCGTTCTGTTGCTCTCTTCCTCATAGGTATGTGGTGAATGTCACAGTATAACTCGAATGAGCCCAGTGGGACTATACTGCTCTCTACAGTCTTTAGGAAGCCAAAGATGCTTGCTTTATTTCTAATTCACAGTTGTAGATTTTTATATTATGCTTTTTCTTCTTTGTCTGGTGGAAATTAAGTCTTACCTGGGAAATCCCTTTAAAGCCATTTCTAAACTGAACTGTCAGTCAGACAAATTGGTGATCTAGAATATTTTAGGATCTCTGAGGAAGTTCATTTAACGTGGAAATAAACGAGTGATTGAGCTGAGAGTCTATAGTTTTTCAGGTCAGTTCTTTAGTTTTTCTACTAATAAAGACAGATGCATACAGCATTTATACTGTTGTATATATATCTTTAACCTGATATTTTATTGCCTCTAAGAAGAACTGCCACATACTCAGTCATCAATCTGTTTTTTTCTTCCTCTTCATTATTCTTTTAATGGACTACTCGCTCTAGATTAGCTGCATCATTTCAGCAACAAGCCGTTACATAAATCTAGAGCTCAGCAGGTCAAGAACACGTAATGTCATGTGTTTGACCAGATGTGGCAATTGTATGTTATTACCCCCTGAATTTTAACATCCACTGAAATACACAGGAACTCAGAAATAAATAAATGACTAAAACAGACATGTTGTAGCTGTTAAATATCTATTACTGAATCTGTGAAAAATTCATAATGTGAGTTTTTTCTGTGCAAAACTGGAAGGTTAAATTTCCAAATGGTGTAACCTGGCAACAGAGTGCTTCTGTCGGACTGAATTATGGTCCATTTGATTGTGTCTCATCAGCACACTCTTTTCTGCCATGTTTTAATTCAGCATCTGCCATTTTACTATAATTTACTGAATCACCACTATTGACCTATTTAAGACCTGGATAAGGGACTGAAGGAGGTTACTGCAAAAATATCAGTTTTTGGAAAATCCGATACCGCACAGGCTGTATATAGTGAGAGACAGTCCACAGATGTGTTTCTAAAACTGTAATACCGATTTTAAAATAATGTTTGGTTTTGAGTGCAATTTTTTGTATCAGCAATGATGATCGGAGTAACATTATGATATATCACATGCACTATTTTACCATGTCAGTTATTAGTCTTTTTTTAGCATTATGTTTTAGATAGCCTAATTCATATCACCTGAAATTGGAAATATATCTGTTGATATTTAATTTTTAAGTGTGCATGCATATTTACACCTATTATGTATTGACATTTACTGTTATCTGACATATTACAAAGTTAATCTACTGTACTTATGTGTACAGTACATTTAAATGATGCGTAAATTAAATTTATTTTATTTTTTTGTGTTTTTATTGTTTTTAAATGGTATATATCCAAATTTTAATATTGGTGCAGTCATACCATCGAATGTTGTGAAATATAAATGTTAGACCTCATATACTTTTTGAGGAACAAATTATTTGTTCATTTTGGAACAAAATGATTACACCAGCAGCTTACATTTCACACCCCGTTTTTTTTTTATAATGAAAAATACTCACTTTGTGTTATACCTTTACACTTCTTGGCAGTTGAACTGTGATGTTCTTTGAAAAGCAATTCTCCATTGAAACAGTCTCTCAGTCGTATTGATAACTATGTCTGCAAAACTGGCAACAGAGAAAATTTGTCATAACTACTGCTGAAGGTGATTCATATCACAGGGGTCTTTCAAACATTGTGTCTGACACTGGGGAAATTACACCTCTTTCATCATCACGTTAAGAACTCTTCACAGCTGAGAAGGTGGGCTGATGTGACTTAACATCATTTGAATAATGCCATTCATAGAAATACTCAGATCGATGAATTATTAATGAGGTCTGCAACAACAGCATATCCAAACACTGTCTCTTTTCTCTCTCTCTCTGTTTTCTTTTTTCTCTGTGTCTTTTTGGCTTTCTTTCTGTTTTTCTCTCTACTGGGAATGCTTGTGATTCTTGGTACTAGTATTGCTTCTTTTATTTATTTGAATTTAAAGCGTTCGATATAGCAGAACTGTAAATAATCCGAACACGTAAGCCTTATTTAGTCTCTTTACTTTTCAGACAGAGTATTGAGATTAGTTGGCGTTCAGGAAAGTTTCAGATTGAAGTTTTTAAAAGACTAAATCAATAATTTAGCTGTGTAAAAGAGATTTGCTGGGTTGCGTTTTGCATGTGATCTGTGTTGTTAATAATTTATGCCATCATGAAGGGTACAATCTGTTAAAGTAAATACAAGATACTGCTCTACTAGCGTGATCGAAGAAGTCAAATTGTGCTTGTAGGAACATCAGTGTATTTCTGGCTCGGTAGCAGCAGGGGTGAAACCATCACAGCTTTCACACTGATCCCAAAATCCGCACTAGTGTGGAGGTTAAATATCCACATCAAAGGGGAAATGCAATCAAAATATTTGTCCCATTCTGTTACTCTGACCAGCCACATTTCACAAACACCATGAAATATCACTCTCGGCTGAACTATGAAAAAATTCCCAATGACGTACATTTCTCAACTTATGACAGTGTGTTTAGGCAGGAGTGGATTTAGTGATTTTTGGGGCCCTAGGCAAGGACAGGAGCGAGGTCTGTTCTTCTCAAATCAATTTATTTACCTGGGGTTTCTCTCTTCATTGTACAGCTTGCACTGAAGTGTTCTTGTTCTCTGTTGTTAATTTTGTTGGAGACAGTGAACAGTTCTATTATGGTGGTTGGTACAGGCCTGATTGTCTTCAGGGGTCCCCAGGCAGCTCTCTACCTTTGTCTGCTGTTAAATCTGCCCTTGTGTTTAGGATCTTGAAGAAAAACCTATTATCCTGTAGAACTACACTTGCTGCATAACTAAGCACACTTACAAAAGCTCTAAATGTAGGTTTTTGTGATGCATGATATATTGGTAGTATATTGGTTATTGGCCATTATTACATTTTCAAAATATGTTATATATAGTGGTGTTGATAATTACAGAAATTTCACTTATACATGCTCATACATTTAAATTAACTTTCTTGTCATCTAACAATTTTCTTAGGCCCCATTTACGCTAGTGCATTTTTGTTTTAAAATGTATAATTTCTGCTACAGTTACGCCTATCATTTACATTACTCCTGTGTTTTTTCAGTCTCGAAAACTGAGACTTTTGGAAACGCTGGGGGGCTGCTTTTTAGTTAAAACGGAGCAAAACAAAGACTTTATAAAATGATGACATGGCTGGCCATATTCACTCTGCATATCCTTGACGATCATGTAAAACAACAACATCATGCGCATTGTTGTAGTCAGAGATATTTGTTGGTAGATCCCCCATTCGATTGTTCAGACGCGTCGGTGATCTAAATAACAAGGAATCTACCTATACATATCTATGGTTGTACGTGCATGAATGGTCATGTGACATGTGTTTTAGGTTGTGTAGTGTATACAGAGATCATTTCTGAAACGCAGCAGAAACACCAGTGTAAACGAAGGATCGTTTTCATTCAACCAAAAACTGATCATCATTTAATCTCATTTCATTCCAAAGCTTTATGATTTTTATCCTTGGAACTTGTATCTTTTGTGTTCTGCAGAAGAACAATTCATACAGTTTTGGAATGACATGAGGATGAGTAAATACATTTTTGGGTGCATTCTCCCTTGACACATAATCTTCAGTCAAGCTCAAATTATATTTATATATATTATATTAAATATCCATTATTCTGAACATTCTTAATATTGTGATGCTTGAATTCATGTGCATTTAGTTTTTTACGTTTTAAGTTTAAATTTGAGATTTTAATGAAAGCAAATCTGATGAGAAATTAACAGATTCGCGAGAAACATTAGAGATGGAAGTACAGTCCGTCCTTTGGTCATGTTGAAGTCTGATGCACCTATAGGTAGTTTACGTAGGGTGCTTGCTTAGCCTCCTCTCTCATATAACGGGGGGTAAGCAGTCTCTTCACTAGCCCAGTATCCTCTGAGATAACACTACCAATTAGTCTGCGGTTTCCTGACATTCAGCCTTCAAAGCTGAGAGGCAGGAGCTTTTATTCCTAAACATCAAAGACTATTATTCTTTCTTTTCTCTCTTCAAATCAACATCTAGCCCCAGGATCTAGCACCATCCCCCTCTGTACCCCTCCCTTATGCTGCGAGGAGCGGGGGTTTGACTCCGATCACAACACAAGCAGCAATGGAAGCCTAAGAAAACAAGAGGAGCTGTTGCTCATACAGCAGAGATGTCAAATTGTTTATTGTCTTTCCTTTAACTCTCCCTCCCTCTTCATTCTCACAGCCTTAGTCAATCTCACTGCCTTTACCGAAGCTGATTATTGTGAAATAGCTGCAGAAGTGTGCATATCTAAAAAAGCAACACAGCACTCTCTCTAGTTCTTTGGGTGGAGAATACACAGCCATACAGAAGCTGTGCTCTATGAGATTTAAAAATGTATGACCTACGTGCACAATTGTAAAAAATATTTTAAATGTAAGAGCTCCTGTTCCCAATTGAGATGGAGAGCTGTGCCTACCATATGAAAGAAAGAGAAATATGTAATAAAATGGGCAAGGAGGACTCTTTACTCGGAGCACACCAAAGCAATATTTCTTTCACATTATTGATTACATGCACACGACACATCATAAGAGCATTTCAGTTCCTCACTCTAAAACGATCCTGCAGTCTGTACTTTATCTTCTCCCTTTTGAATTTTTCTGATATGTATTTCTTCTTTATTGCACACATTGTAGACAGCAAATCTACTTTGCATAAATATAATGGCTTTAATGCTACTACTGCTTCTACTACTAATTATTCTAATTCTAATTATTATTTTTATTAAAGGGATTGTCAGATGCTAAATTCACTTTACAAGTAGTTTGAAAATAAATGTGTGTTGGAAGTGTGTTTATACATTAATCCTATAATGATCTTTTTTATTTATTTATTTTTTTTAAATCCCCGTTTTAAAGTTCCCTTTTTAAAATCAGTCAGTTCTGAGATTTTAGGCAGAATGCAATTAAAGTGTAGTTGGATGTAATAATGAATGTTGGAATATTTATTTACTCCCAACATCTCAGCCGCTGAAGACACAGAGGGTTAATGCTACTTTCATTTTAAAAGCAATGTACTGATTCCCAATCTACATAAATGCATCTATTTTTGCACAAATCATTTGTGAGTGATCCAGTGTTATCTACAGAAGAAGTGAGTATAAGGGTTTTTATGAATCTTTGCCAATTGCCTTTCCTAAAAATGTTCTAGTTAGCAGGTTTCACTCTATGGAAGAGAGAGGTTAAATGATTGTTGGCTCTAAATAAATAAAATGAACTACTTTTTGTATTGTATTTTTTAAATGTAATTTATTTAGAATTTTCCGTGTGTTTGTTTGTGTGTGTGTGTGGTTTTGTTCTGGGGTGCATCTTGCATTGTTGGTTGTGTAATGTCTTTTATTGTATAAAAATTATTTCCATCTAAATAAAGTAGATCTGTCATTTTGCACCATAATATGGTAATAGAAATGGAAACCACTTTAAACTTGTCCCAGCAACAAAGCCTGTGAATTTTCTCCCAGAGTTTGTTTGCTCTAAGGCTGAATTGGATTGCATTTGTTTAAGGCTTGCATGGCTTATTAAAGCATTGTACAGACAGAATTAGAGATGTTACAGGCTTTGTGTTGTAGCTGGGCTACAAGATGATGTCGATACAGCGTCCTTCATTGGTTTGCTTCAAAACCTCATCTCACAGCATTTTAAGCTGAGCTGGCAGGCTTATCAAAGACAGGCTACGGGGTTGGTACAGTAGGGAGGGAAGTCAATAGATCAACAGCTTAACTTGCTCTTGTTGGAGTTACACTGAACTCTGTTTCCTCTTTGGCTGCTGGGATTTTTGGAAGTTTATTCCACACACTTGATAGAGTACAGGCCCATATGCTGATACACTGATCACAGGGCTGATACTGTCACACCAAGCACATGTTGACTGTGACTGTGTAAACCTCTCTAAATCCTGATGTTCCACAGACCTGGGGGACCGACTGATGAGATTGAACATGATTACAGAATGACCAAACCTGCATATTGCCACCAATCTGAAGGTCAACCATTGAAAATCTCACTCGTAACCTTTCAGATGCGCATCATTAATGTCATGCACAGAACGGTGACCTATGACATAAGGTGAAAAGGCCTAGGGTGATCGTTCAGCTTTGGGATCCATAATGAATAAAACTGTCATGGAAATACAGAATATGCATAAAAAACATTTTGCTAACAAATAAAATATTGAGGTTTTTTTTTATTACAGTTGTTTTTTATGTCGGTTGGATTTGATGAATTAACAAAGGCACACATTCATGGCCTGATTTTTGAATATATTCACACCAAGAACGATAACTATAACACTATTTTAGCATCCACACCAACGCACCATCACATTCTCTTTATAAGCATGCATTGCTGTTTTGTTATCTGCCACTTTAAATGCTCAGGCTCTTTAAAGTTGAGTGGATTTTAATTGGCACACTGTTTTTCCTGGATCTTTTATGAGCTGGAAATATGTATTATATTATTACATTTTATATTAAAAAAATACATTTCAAATGCAACTGTAACAACTTTGTTTTGAACACCATTTTACTACCTATTCAACATTTAGTATTCCAGTCAATAACCCCTTATAAGCCCCAAAGGGCAAAATCTCCAGTCCTATATGTTCTGATTAAATCTGATGACAAACTACTCTAAGTCATATTGAAGACTAGTGGATGTTTGACATTTTTGGCTAAGGTCAAGCTTTGCTCTTTCTCTCTTATAACACAGAGATTCTTTATTGTTAGGCAAATTTTTCTGTGCCCAGGTTTCTACTCGCTAATGGTGGGGGTCACCCAAAGAACATCATGTTGTACTCTGTGTGAATACAAATGCACTTCTATCGTGCTCTTAAAGGGGCAGGGCACTTATTCTCTGGCAGAGGGGCTAATTAAAGGAAAGGTCATTAACCTAGTCCAGCACTGAAATTTGATTAGAGAAGCGCACACACATATACAGTCGAATGTAGGCACTGTTTTTCACTTATTTGTGTCCATTAACCTGAATTGTGATGCAAAGCATGATACTTTTTGAGTGTATGTGTGTGTGTGTGTGTATGCCTGTATGAACAATAGGAGTTGTCTATGAAGACAGATGACGTGATTTTGGTATCGCTGCTCTTTTGTATGATCTCTCCGGGGCATTTACAACCCTGGACAGCCTGTCTAAACATGTTTATTAAACAAATAATATATACAGTAAATCATAATCATGTATGAATTCAAGTATATATGTCAGGTATAACACAGGTGCTCATGATACATATTATATGTGAACAGAATACAGTATCATGCAACATATTTTCCCATTCTCATTCTCAACACATCTATTGTATTGTGTTCATTCTCTGCAATCCTGTTATGGTTTTACTTACATTTATATTGTTACAAACCTGTATTTCCTATTTCCTCTGTTTGAGTACAAAAGATGGACTTTTATTGTATTTTTATTTATTTATTATTTTTCAGTATATGGAAGTCAGTGTGGATCAGCAACCATTCGATTGAATTTTCATCTTTGGGTGAAATATCTCTTTAATAGTTAATGAAAACTTGTGTAAACCCCATGCTGCTGTATATAAATGCCATATGATCGTGACAACTGCAATTAGCACTATAAAAAAGGAGTTTTTCTAGTTGTGTATATGGAAGGTTTTCAGTGATAGCCTTGTAGTTTATAAAGAATAATTAGCCTCTTTTGACTTAATTACAGATGATTGATGCAAATAGAAAGAGGTAGAGAAGAAAGATAGGTGTAATCTCTTGTGAGTGGAGAAAAGACAGAGGAAGAAGAAAAGACATTTCAGTGCCTGACTATCACCATGACTACAAACTCATGTTCCCTGCAGTATTTCTGCAGTCAGTCATTAAATAAATGTCATTTAGCTCATAGGGTATGTCATTTCAAGCCTTAATTTCATCTTCATGCATGTAATTCTAATATGATGATGCCAGAAACTAAGCATGCTAATTAAACGTTGCAATTACCTTTTGGACACAATATTAAGAGTTACTTTTTATATATTTGCTCCAACAACAACAAACAGTGTCTGATCGCTAAAGTAATCAGTGTCTCATTCCTCAACAACAGAGTCTCACTACTACTGGTCTGCATATTGACACTAAGAGTTTCCTATATAGAACAACGGAGGACCCTTCACTTTGAAAAGTGACTAAAAAGGGGTACCTTGTTCGTCAAAATGTGACGAGTTGGAGTGTGTTGGCTGTGGAGACTGTGTTGTCCTGAAAGTACTTCATCAGTTGAATGACTGATTCAGTGACTTTTAAATACTGTCAGTGTGCAAAGTAAACCACACTACCACTGACAGTCTGAAAATGACAGTCTGCTTTGTGAGAGTCCAAGTGTTAAGACACATATTAAGTGTTAAGTACATATTTTTTTTAACAATCACCTTCAGCTTTCCTTTAGAGACCATCAACTTCTTAGGAACACAAACCCTTAATCAGACAAGCATACCCTCAGGCTGCTTTCTTCTACCAGTGCCTGCTTCCTACACAACGCATAATACGATGAAATGTGTTTAATATTGTTTGTACACATCTCTAAGATGGCAAGGGGCCTTTCTACTGTGGCTGTATCCAGAAGAATTCATGGCTCAGCTTCTACTGACAGTAATATTAAGTGCGGCAGCTGTGGCAATATGGAATATAAATGAGCTTATTTTACACTGCAGAGTCGTAGAAAGCGACGCACAGACTTCTTACTCTGCAATAAATCATTCGTATTCAGACAGCTGTGTGCTCTTAGGGCATTGTTTAATACTATCTGCATTGGTGGAAGGAAAGTAAATTGGTTTACAATGCGCAAAAAATGTGCTGTAACTGAACACAGCATTGTGATGTAGAGAGATGCAATACATTTGACTTATTAACAATAATGAACTTGTGAATTGGAAAACACGTGTGCTGACAAGGGACTTGTGATAAAGAAAATACAGCAAAGGGATTGAAGGAGAGAGAGACAGAGTTGAAAGGAGAGAAAGATGGGGGGAGGGGTGGAGAAAGAATGGAAAAAAGGGGGTGTAATGGAATAGGGGAGAAATCCCAGGAAAGCAGTAAATGGTCAAGTGTGATTTTTCTAGAATGGCATTCTAGGTCCCTTCTTGGTACCTCAGTAAAATAACACTGAAATACAATCTACATGCCAGAGGTTCTTTGGGTTACAAGAGAATAATTTCTTTAGGCAACAGAAGGCATCGGATGAAAAGTCAATTTTGGGGGGCTTTTCTTTCCTCCCTGAATATTGATGTCACATGAAGAGGAAAAATGCAACTCTGTTTTCACATACTGTACATGTACCAAGATGTTCAGCTTGTAGTTGTGTTTTTAGATTAAATGCATTTGCAGTTATGGACTGCCCTAACAGTTATTTTTACAGCATTTACTTCTCTAGGTTAATGCTAATTTATAACATAGGACATTAATCCATGTTTGTTTGTGTTACATTCATGTTATAGAACTTAATGTTAATTAGTTTTAGCATTTGTAGAAATTTGTAGAAACATTATTAATAAAAGCAGTACAATTTTTCATTATAGTTTAAATAATGCATTATGTAGACACATTGAACTAAATTGTTATTATTATTTTTGTTAGTTTTTCAACCCACAAGATGAGCAGCATGTTACTTTAATGATGCAAGCAGCGCCAAGGTCAAAAGTTTGATTTTCAAAGATTGGCTGTATGAGAGAGATTTCTTAAATGGATTGCAAAAATTATTTTTACTATTTATTTAGCCTTAGCTTTAGTTTTTCAGCATTTTTAAGTATTTGAACCCTTTCCAACAATGACTGTATGATTTTGAGATCTATCTTTTCACACCGAACCAACTAAGGGACTCATATGCAACTATTACAGAAGGTTCAAACACCCAGTGATGTTCCAAAATAAAAAAAAAAACAATGCATTAAGATGGTGAATGCCAGGGGTGAAAACTTTTAAACAGACTGGAAATGTGTGTAAATGTTTCTTGTTTTGTCTGAATATCATATTTTGTCATTTAGTACTGCCCTTCAGAGGCTAACAGAAAGCTATCTTAGTTCATGTTTGCTAGAAGACAAAATAAGTAAAATGTACCCTGATGTCCAAATTCCAAAAGTTTTCATTCCCGACCTCTTAATACTTTGCTTTTCCTTCTGGGGTGTTTAAACCTTGTTGTAATAGTTGCATATGAGTCCCTCAGTTGTCCTCGATGTGTAAACATAAATCTCAAAATCATACATTCATTGCTGGAAAGGGTTCAAATACACAATGTTGGAAAAAAGAATTCGTGGGACCTGAAATATTTTTCTGAAGAACAGCTGGCAGTTTAACTGTACAGGACAAACAAGGGACTCATGACCAACTATAGCTAAAAAAACAAACTGCAGTGAATCATTCAGATAACAACACACTCTCACAAATAAAGGTAAAAGCTGTCTTAGATCTGCTGATCCCACATCCTGACATAACATCAGATAAGAAACTAAGGTGAAGTACATTGTATTTAGCATTTCAAGTAAAGGTAAATTCAAGTTTGAGCCAGAGGTTCCTGCCAGTTCCTGTCCATTATTGTAAGTTAAATGAGGCTGATTACTGAGACTTTTGTTTTGTCACCTTTTGTTTGTAACAGTTCTTGGTGCCTTTTGCTCCAGTATTTGATTGGCTATGTTGATTCGATCAGGACTGGTGTAGCGGGGGAAGTTTGCTATACATGAATACTTCATTTGCATGCTTTGTTTCAATTGCCTCCACCTCTATGTATCCCTCCTCCTTGAAACCTATATGAACTACAATATAACACTGCCATAGTCAGACGATTATTAGATGATTGAGATGAGTCCGATAACTTTGACGAATACAGCGTTACAAAGACAGTTTTCAGAATAAAATGAAAATTCTACTTTAAAGATATCCAAACGTCTCCTGGTCTTTTGGAAAATGTTCACAACAGTACCTAAAAGGTCCATTTTGGTACCTTAAAAGTAAACATTTGTACTTAAAATGTACATATTTGAACCTAATAGGTACAAAAGTGTACTTTTTTAAAAGGTACCGCCTCAGTGACAGATTTTTTGGACATTTATTTCTGATAGTGCACAGTATTTCATATACAGTCATTACCCTTTCAGTCGTATCACTTCGACATTAAATATGGGAACTCACCAGAGAGACCAGATTGCCTTTGAGCTCTTTACTAAAGGCCAAAGGCAGATTGGCGTGCACTGATTGTGCTCAGGACACTGCGTAAGTATAAGAGGGAACGAGCACAGTGCACCTGCAGATTTTTGTTTCACAGCCGAAGCCGTTCTGAGCTGCTACAGGAGACCTCTCTGTGAGTTCTGGAGAACGATCGAGGAAGAGTCCTGATTTGAAGAGTTTCTGCTTTCCTGCTCTCTCGTCTGACAGCGTTTTGTCTGGGCGGCTGTCAGCGGATCCGGCGGGCTGGTAGCCATTTTAAAGGCTGGATGTGCCAGTCATCTTGCAAATCCAGCGAGCAAAGACCTTTTTTGAGCACACGGAGTTGCCGCGATAGGTCTTCCCTGGGCAACCGGGAGAAAGAGCAAATTTTTCCCACGGATGGTGACGCGTTCTCTGGAATGTCGAGCCAATCATGCGCTACTGAGTTTCCTCACCTCTTCGGATGGGCAAGATCGCTGTCTCGTGTGTCTGGGTCGAGCACACGCTCACGGCAGCTTTTGTGAATGGTCAACGCGTTCATATGACCATGGCTACATTGAAGTCCCGCCTCTCCCCTCGCGCCCTTCACGCGCAGTGGCAAGGCGCCTGGGGGATGTCCAGGTTAGGAATTGGTTTGGAGGTGCCGCATGTGCCTTCAGACGACCCTTCGCGGCTGGATGATTGGTTTCTGGGGGTTAGAGATGTGATATGCGGCGATCCCTCAGGTGGAGCACGCTGTGGTTGTGCACTTATGCTCGATCTGTGCTTCCACCTGTGGTGAGCCTCTGCGTCTCCTGTCCTGAGGCGTGTAGGCCATTGTCCACGCTCGCCGGTGATGTGTACTACGCCTCCGGGCAGGCCGCCACCACCGTGCATGCGCTTGCAACACTCCAGGTCTACCAGACTGAGGTGTTGCAGCTCCTGCAGCGAGTGAGCCGGACCAGGGGGTTATGCAGGAACTCCGCGCTGTGACTGACCTTGCTCTCAGAGCGATGAAGGTTGCAGTGTGTGCCCTTGGTAAGGTGATGTCCACCACGATGGTCCAGGAGCGACTTCAGTGGCTGAATCTGATGCAGGTGCCAGACGCCAAGAGATCTCGCTTTCTCCATGCCCCCATTCTACCAGGCCGGCGACACTGTCGAGGACTTAGCCCTGGAGTTCTCCACAGTTCACATTGTTTAGAGCTGCAGGCTGGGCAACACGTCACCTTCGCTAGGTTTTACAGAAAAAGACCTCTGCATAGAAGAAGTCTTCTCGCGTCCTCAGGAGGACAGCAGGTGAGCGAGAGGCTGGTGCCGGCTTGCTGTGCCACTCCTACGGGATCCTTGCACTTTTTTCTCTCAGTGTTCCCTTAACTGTGCGTATCCTGAGTCCTCCCTGCCCCAGAGTAGCTCCGGCTGTGCTTACTCTGGGTATCCTTCGGCCAGTAGGTGTGGCAACAAATCTCAATAATTCCATAGTCATCCAGAAGGCTGTGTTTCCCTTCAATTATATCCATAATCTTATTGATATATTGTATTTCCTTATTACACATGCTAGAACTGTGTTTCAACTCATATGCTCCGCCCTCAACCACCTGCTTCAGCACCACTGAAGCAACTATGTGTGCCCCCTTGGAAAGGTTGGAAAGGTTACGTGCAGATCTTCTGCTGATGAACTTGAAAAGGAGATCTTGCCTGTCGGCGGGGGGTCTCCGTGTAACGCGGCCCCAGAGTTGTGGCCTTTTCCATGGGTGTTCCCAAATGTAATGTCGAACCGATTTGACTAAAAGGGAAAGGTCTAGGTTACGAACATAACCCACATTCCCTGAAGGAGGGAACGGAGACGTTACACTTTCTCCTGCCACAACTTTAAGGTCGCGCTGACGCCGACTCTGCTCTTCAGCAAAAACCTGCAGGTACACTGTGTTCGTGCCCTCTTATACTCACGCAGTGATGAGGTGCACCTGAGCGCAATCAGTGCACGCCAATGTTCATAGGCCTTTAGTAAAGAGCTCAAAGGCAATCTGGTCTCTCTGGCGAGTTCCCATATGTAACGTCTCCGTTCCCTCCTTCAGGGAACGTGGGTTACGTTCGTAACCTAAACTTTTTTATAAATGCAACTATTATTTTCTCTAGTTGGCTATGTGTAAACATGTTTTATATGAAATATCTTATTCAAGCCAGATCTAACATGCATATTGTATAATTCCTCTTACTTTGATAAAATAATTAACATTTTGCAGATTTTGAAAGGGGATCTGAACTGTATCACCTTAAGAGAAGGATACTGATTAGTTAAACCTTTATTTTTTTGTCCAAATGGATGCCAAAACAAAGAGCACTTGCTTGCCTGTACGCCCTGTCCTTGTTTTGCTCCACTCGATGGGCTGCCTTATCTGCTGTAGCTATTTAAACATGAACATCTGTTGTGTAATCTCTCTCTATGGCAGATTCGCAGTTGTATGGAAGGGACTTTGTCATCACTTAAAATGTAGTACAGACAACATATTATCTTAGAGAAAAATATTCAGCTAATTAAACTACACAGGACAACTATTTAATAATAAAGCTAAACAAATGCTTTCATATTGTATTACTTAGTTCAGTTAGTCCTAATCTCAAACACACAGTTAATACTAAATTAAGTTTGTTTGGATTGTGTGGAAGATACTTTGGGAACATTCTTTCAAATTCATCTCTGCTTTTTAGCAGCTGGTTTAGTGTATCAAGGTCAGACATTCCAAGTAAGCTACATCAATTTATTGTAAAACAAAGGTTTTTTGTTATTATTTATTTTATTTTTGTAAGGCATGTGATTTAAAAGTAATGAGTTTAAAAATAATAAGTCTCGAATCTTTTTATATTATAGACTAAAACATACTGTAAATATGTAACACTCGAAAAAAAAGGTGGGCAGAAAAAAAATCACATATCTCAGATGTGTGAGATTAAATTTGCACCATCAGACATGTGTGATATAGAAGTTGGCATAAAAGTAACTGTCTCCCTGAGGAGAGGGAGGCAATATCATTAAGATTTACGCAGCAGGGTGCTGTGGCTCACCTCTCTTCTCCCTAAGAGCACACTGCTGTAAATAAGTTCTGTTTAAAACGGGGGAAAAGCCGCAAAAACACATTTAGAGGAGGCAGGAATTAATTGTATTACAAGTAGAAATGTGCTAATTTTTACAGAAGCTTCAAGAATGTTAAACAGAAATGACAAATTTTATTCCGACGTAATAGATTCATTTCAAATCGGTCCTTATAAAGTAGATTTAGTCTTGCATGTCACTTTCATCAACAAAGGCATGCTGTGTGTGAACTATTAAAGGGACAGGGAACTCAAAATGTACAATGCGGTCATCATTTTTCTTGTGTTGTTCCTAAGCTGTATGACTAATACAACGGAGGTCAATGAGTAAAAAAGCAACAATGGACACCTTTGACTTTCTTTGTTTGGGAAAAGCAATATGATCTTTCATGTTCATAGAAATTCTGAATGACATAAAAGTGAGAAAAGTATGAGAATTTTCATTTTTGGATGAACTGTCCATTTAACAGTGTATATTGCATACAATAAAATGAGCAAGAATTCAAAACTAGAATAATAATAAAAAAGAGATAATGGGAAAATACAAATGATGCCTTGTGAAAAGAACGAGATTTGGTTCGAAAACTTTATCCTGTATTGTTGGATTCAAAGAGGCAATACTAATTAAATCTTCATATTAGGGCAGATTTCTATGAAAGATCAATATAAAAATTGTTTAATCTCTCAAACAAAGGAAACCGTCAGTGCAGCTGGAAGCTATAACTCGTTGCAAAGAAATAAGACTGTTAATTTAGCCTGCAATAAAAACCAAAGGGCTTAGAGAAACGGATTTTTTCCAGAACATTAATCATGAAAATTTAATGGATATCAAATATTTAATACAGTGGAATGTACAACTTGTATTACTATGGCTCTCCTCAAATCGATCATGTCGGGAAAATCCATAATTAAAATTATGCTAGCGGGAGCAAATCATTAACATTCGGCTTTTCTCTTTCCTCTGGAAGAATGAAATGTACCAGCGCCTGCTGATGTATAGCCTATTACAGAAAAGGATAAATGATTACTCTCCTTATAAAAATGACTACTTAATTATATTGGAGTTATTGAAAGTGCGTAATATATCTTGAGATACTGAGTGCAGCATTCGCTATAAAAAAAAAAGTTCATTATGGTTGGGAGCTTGTAATAATGTTCTTACCTACCAAATTCAATTTGGTTGTACTAAAAGAAGTAGCCACAACATTTCTTTTTTTTTTATTTTAGTGAAAACCCTCTTGTTTGAGTCGGGTTGCCTTCTTTTGACATTTTCAACTGAATCCTTTTATGTTATATGCAAGAGCATTTCTAAGAGTAATTAATTTGTCACATTTTTTAAAGGGCTGATGAATTAGAAACCTTTTGAAATGATATGGCCTGCACTTAGTTTTAATATTGCATGTAACCACTTCATCTTCCTGTCTGCAGTGGTTTAGTCTCTTCAAAAAGTATGTTTCAGCATTCCGCTGCTGTGTATTTTTATTACAGGTGGAAAAGAACACAAGAGCATGAAAGGAAAAGCAAGGTTTAGTTCCCCTGGGGAGTTTCTTCCGTTCTTATGGCCTAACACAAGGGGCCCCAGATGCTCCAGGTGTACCCTGTGAAAGTATATTAGCAGCTGGCATGCTGATACCTGTGTACTTCTTGAAGAACCAAGATTTATTTATTTATTGGTAGGCCTGTATGTGTTTCGGCCTGGAAAAGACTATAGCCAGATGATTGTGGTGTGGATTTTCAGTTAATTCTAGGTATCTTAACAAGTAAAACTGAACACATAAATACAGCCTAGAAGGAGCCCACAGCTGAGATGATATCTTAAATCACTGTAAGTAGTCTTGACAGCTCATCATACAAGGAAAAGAATAAGCTGGACACTTGACCCTGAATAAGGACTAGCCCATATAGATTTCCATGTTTTTTTATATATTAATTGTAGATCAAATGACAAAGGCTGAGTCATTTTGAATGCTTCTAATTAATTGAAACAGGCACTATACTATACATTTCTTTTAAAATACATGTATGCACACACTATCTTTCAAAAATGTCACATCTTTCTTCAAAAATTATTTGAATATGCTGATTTGCTGCCCAAAAGTAATGATTAATCAACTAATAGCCAACTATTTTACAAATTAATATTTGTAATATAAAATATTTGTCAACAATTTTATTACTTGCAACATCATCAATAATCTTGACAAATGGTTTCTACACTATTCACAAAAAATATAAATTTCTTTAGTTATATATGTATTGAAAACAGTTGTGCTTTATATTTTTGTACACATTATTTTCAGAATTGTGAGATAAACAGAAATTTCAGAAGAATATCCATCTCTTAGAAATAAATAATTTGTAATATTATTATTAAATCCACGCCACGCTCCACCGTCACTCAGTCACAGTGTTCAATCTCACCAGAATTCTAATCACCCCCTGAAACCAATCACCACGCAATCATACAACCACATAAAACCACACACCACTGCTGCGTCCCAAATCGCATACTGCTTAAATAGGTACTATACACTTAAAATTGAACGTACTACCCGACTGTTAAAAAGTATGTTCTATATAGTATGAATGTGGGTAGTATGAATGGAATTCAGACGTACTATATCCGCCATCTTGATGTTGCCACGTGTCATGCGTCATCACAACAGCGCAAAAATTTTAACTTTCAATAAGTCATCCGTTAATTTAGATTGTGTTAAACAAGTGTAATTTAATCACAATAAACAAAGTTTTTTCCTGAGGTACTTACAGTACACTTGAAATGAGCCACATCTCACAATATTTTTCGAATATGACCACTCCTCTCCCGGAGACTCATGGGATAGGAAAGTGTTCATGGTATGCATACTACAGAATTCGGGTTGTAGGAGGAGGTCATACGGGTACTTCTCGCCTACTGAATTTCGAATACAATGAATTTGGACATACTACTCGCCTAGCATACTTTTTTTCGTGTACTATATAGTAGGGAAGTATGAGATTTTGGACGCAGCACACCTCTCATTCAGTGTCCGAGCTCATTTCTCAGCAAGTGGACTTATCTCTTGCAAGACAAAGTTCTATTGTGATTACTTACCTTTATACTTTATACCCAGTGTGACTTCTTGTGTGCTCCTCGCTCTGTGTGTACTCTTTAGGCTCCTTGGAATCCCTCCTGTGTATCCTGGTTCGTCGGAGTATGGTGTTGTGGTCACAGAGCCACAGTTACAGCTCTTCTTTTGCACAAATATACATAGTAAGAAAAAAAAATCGCTAGAACCATTTCTTAACACTTGTCAGTTTTTTAAAGCTTATAACACAGTGAGCACTACGGCAATATGTGTGGGCTAAACTGTGGATCCTTTATCTATGATTTGGTACTAAATGCATATATCAGTTGTTATGTATTCTGTTCTCACTCACCACAACAACCACAAAATTTCTATGTATAGGCCAATTTGATTATAT
>JAUYWG010000040.1:13771558-13794844 GCA_034779775.1 Enteromius afrohamiltoni
TGAGTGTGGCTTAAGTAGTGCATGCTTGATTGGGATCAGGTGTGTGAATACAGGTGAGAGTGATTTGTTGATTGGCCATGTGCTCTCTGTGAGTGTGGCTTGTTTGGTCAGGTGATAGTGACGGCGTGACAGTAAGACGGTGAACAGGCAACATTTCAATTTAAATAGGTCAGCGGGGAAACGCTACCCAAGTACGAAACCAGCCACCGCATAGTACTGTGAAGCACAGGGTATCGCCTCGCCAGAATCAAATATAAATGTATACTCAAATAATGAAGAAAAAGGGATCCAAAATATCCAATGATAGTGCAGAGTGCGCTGTTACAGCTTAGGAGGGTGAATCCTTGCAACTCAGGTGAGCTGCACGGAACAGCACTAATCAACAACCTATCTTAAGCGAGAAAGCGAAAGAGGCTGGGTGTCGAGCTGCTGTGGTTTATATCCTCGCTTCTCGGCATATGTCATGAGATGACTTTGTTGGTATTTCTTCTCGACCTATCTAGCTGGCACAGCGATTATCCACTAGTGCTAAGCAACGCCTCTGGCGGTCAGGAGGAATGAAACAGAACTATACTTTCTGACATTACTAGGGATGCTTTCAGAGAGAATACAAAAACTACTGTAGTTAGCAAGGACTACCGTGGAAAGTGCTCACAATTTGCTTTTGTAAGCAAATCTGGCACACCTCTACGTTGTGAACTTCAGCATTGTATAATGCATAACACTGCGTTAAACATCGTTTATCATTACGTAAACGAATGAGACAGACAGACAGCCAAGCTGCATCAATCACAGTGTTTAGACTACATTAGGCCCACAGCTGAACAATAGAACTACAGAAATGCAAGTTAGCTGGTTATTAAGAAATGCGCACTGTTGTTACACAACATAACGTGCACAAACACATGTTTTGAACGATCGCTAGAAAATACCATCATCAATTATTAATCATATTTACAGGTAGAAGTTCAGAGGAGCAGGCCGGTCCACATAAACTGGGCACTGATCCATCTTTTAAGACCAAGTGTTATCGCGTAATATCGCGTTGGAAAAGCAGTCATCAGCAAAATGACGCGAACACAAGGTTGTATTGCTGAGGTGTTGTTGAAAAAATGAATGTTAACCACTCATTCTTTGTAGATTCATCTTTCAGAAGGGCATATAAAACAAATGTACTCTACCAGGATACAGCGTCTTCTTGACATGATGCAATCCATGTGGAAATTGTACTGTTTGTGAGAGGGCAAGTTGTTTGTGACGTAGAATGTGGTGCGGACATTATGCAACTATATGATACTTAGTGACGAAGATTCGAATTGCTGATGACTCGTTTAGTCAAAGCAGACTCTTTTTTTTGATAGACAATAACTGTATTTATCATGCACTGTCAGTTTCACAACTTTGCAGATAGTTTATGTTCACATACAGCTACATGACACACTGCATGAAAGATCATATTTGAAAAGGCATAATAGAGGCACTTTAATCCCATCCGAATCTGCAATGTCTTTGTTTTTCTCTCACAACCTCTTTGATAATTCTAGAGTATGAATGTGATGTCTGTGATATTATTTTTATATTATTTTTATACGCGTTTCCTTGTGTGTTTTAGCCAACGCAATATGCCGTAATCCTCTTACTACACGCACATTTAATATATTTTGATATTTAAAATAAATAAATAAATAAATACAAATAAAGAGCCAGATCACGTTAACTGTTAAGACTGGCTATTGTAGGTGTTAGTCCCGTCCGAAATGGTACATGAAAATTGCGGACGTCAGGTCATAAGATTCGAAGCTCACACATAGTTTAGAAAACTAGTCCCGTCCGAATAGGGCTACAGTGCAATTCAGCTACGTATACATCCCCCCTAAAATATCAAGGTGAAAGTCATCATAGCTTGCGTAGTATAGATCCAGCTCCCAACCCAACTTTGTGAATAGATTAACAGTGATGTTTTTTTTATCGCACGATAAGAGTCTCACGTTATTGAGATTAAATGTTCCTTTTTGAGTCAACTACTCCTTTAGTAGCAAGTAAAGTAAACATCTATTAGGAGAACTTTAACTGTTAACTAAAAATGAACCTGCAGGGAAAAAATCTTACGTCACACTGTTTTTCCTGTATTTTCTGTGGAATCGTTCACAGAGACTTCTGTTTAGTTATTTAAATAACTTTTTTTTTTTATATAATCTTTTACTGTTGTATAAGCTACTTCAGATGAACCTGTCCCTAATGACACACAAAAAAACACAAACTGTAGTTAGTCGCTGACATATGTCAGGTTATATAGATTCTGTCTAAGTGGGCGGCTGTTCGCACGTTGAGGTATTGAGCACAATCATACACTGCTGGATTGTGGTAAATTTGTGATATGAATGTACATGACTATTTCTCTCAGTTCTCTGTACACACTGTGGTTCTTGCTCCAGGCTTTAAAATAACACAATAAGCCACAAGAGGCCATACATTACAGTGATTTTACCATGCTCTCAGCATGATACACAGCCTCCTCCAATCAGAATTAGTGCTGGAACTGTACATTATATAAGAACATTTATACTCCTGATGTTTACCAGCATATTGAGGGAATGTGAGTAATGCTAAATCAAGCACAGTAGCACCTGCTATTTCTCACCTTGTTGTAGGACTTACAGAATAAAAAGCAATATTCAATATTCGAAGAAACCTGTTTCTATTTCATGTCCTGTGAGGCCTTATGATTTGATTTTAATCCATGATGCAAACAATAAACACTATCTTAAAATATTAAAATGTGCTTAATGTATTGTACCGTTTTATTTTTGATACATCAACAAAATGTTATGAAATTAGGATTTTAAAAAAAGGACACAAGTTATGTCAACTGAACTAGTTGGAAAGATGAAGAATCAGATGGTGCAGAACATTTGACTTGTCCAGTAATGTACAGTAGACAAAAGAGGGGATGGTTGTGATTATCATTTATTTTAAGACATTTTAATTTCTATTGGATTCAGACTGTAAACGCTGCCATGTCTTTCTGACTCCAGGTGTCTGCCTCAGGAGTAATCAGTATGCATTAAATCTCATCTGCTTTTTACAATGTTATTGATGTGAGAGGAATAAAAAGACACGCGTATCCTTTAATAATCACTCTGATTCAAAATTGAAAAGAGCAGATACAAAAGCCATTTTAATTTTAATCAGTGCACATTTACCTGTCCTATTCTTTTTGTCTTCACTTTGTGAAATGACTCGAGTCTAACAAATAAATAGCATCTTCATACTGCATGATTGAAACATAAGCTTTTCCGACATGACACAACCTGTGTGATGGGCTGTTTGGAGTCCAGCATCAATGAAACATGGCAGATGGGCTCACCACCTCGCTGTCCTTTATGGGAATAAATTCTGTATGAACTTCTGTCAAATAGCACAAGAGGGAACAGTTCTGTGATTAATAAAGCATTGAATTGAATTGTAAAAAGAAATTAGGTTTTGAAGACACATAATCTGCTTCAATTTCTTTTGCTCAACACATGGGCTTTTGGCTCCTCTTTCTTTCTCTGTCTTTGCAGTATTGAAGTGCGTTTGAAGCGTCTGAAGTTTACAGGCTGCATGATTAGAAAACTAAAGTGGTATCCATATGTTTCTCTTTTTTTCCTTAACATGTTACTGTTTTATAATTCATGCATTTTCTTTATTATTTCTTTATATACAGTAAATGGCTATCCATTTCTGCCTCAGAATAAAACAGAAGCAGCAGAAATAGCAACTACCATGTTCAAGGCAGTTGAACCACTGATGTCACATGGGAAATTTTACCAATGTCCTTATTACCTTTCTGGACCTCGAATTTGTCAGTTTTGTTGCTGTCCATGCAGAGTCAGGAAGCTCTTACATTTCTTAAACATATATAAATTTGTGTTTCGAAGATAAAAGATTTATACTGACGAGCTTCCCCCATAATAAGCCAGTTGAACCTCTGAACCAATACAAGTGTGATCAGTTTTGTGCAAAAACACTACATTATCAATGATGTTTTAGACCGCAAGCAACTACAACTGATCTCTGAAAGCCACCGTGGTTTGATGCTGTTGGAACTATTTAAAATGAAACCAAAGTTGTGGTTTGGTTTACCGGTAGTGCCAATGTCTAAATGAGTTGCCATTCACAAAAGTTGAATTGATCCCAACCTAAGCAGCCGTTGGGCTTGCTGTTTCTCATTCATGTTAAAAACCACAAGTGTGGTAAATAGCCGAAAATATTTCTCCTTCTATTCACACAAAAGCAACGAACACCTCTCATAGCTCGCATTGGCATGTCGGAGAATGTAACAGTGAGAAAGTAATTTTTATGAAATACAAAATTGCTGAAGTGCAGAAACGGAGCAGGCAAATGATTTGATTTGATGTTGAGTTTTGGCTGGGTTCCAGCAGCCATATACTGAACCAGAAATTTCTTGGTTGCCAAGAGCTGCTACAGCAAACAGATAGCTACTCTGAGAAGATAGCTGACAGACCAGCAGGCAGTCAAATACAGCTGCAGGACCAGAACCAGAACATTCTATGTTTCTATGTAGTCAGCAGATTATAAACACTGTAAAAGTGCCAGAATCAGTCTGTTAGCCTGGAAATGAGATTTGGTGTGAACTTTCTCACATTACTTCATGTTAAGGAGTGTATTTGAGGTACGGTTGCCAAGTTAAATGTTTATAAATGCCCTGCTTTACTAATTTATTACAATGACTCAATTGAGAAAGTTTGAGATGGCTTGAGAGGGGTTTTAGTGTGCTTCGGTCATTAATAAATGATGTTTCATTACTTTACAGATGTTCATTTGCTTTGCTTTTATTTCTTCTCTCTCAGGCCACCACGAGATTCAAATTTAAAAGTGGGATACGTCAGTACGGAAAGTTGGTGGTGTAAAACTATAAGCCTCTTACATTAGCTTTCTTTTTTCGCAATAATAACATCTCACAGCTAACATGATTACTAAAAATGAGGATGTTTTTGTGTTTGCCCTGGAAAAGACAAGAAACTTATTTGTCTCTCTTTCTCTTTTTCTCCGCCTTTTACCCACAACCCCTATAATTGAATTCACTTCTTGCACATTTAAATGAAGAAAGAAATGGAGAGGAAATGGTGTCAGAGGCACAAAGAGGGAAGCAGCGTTGCTCTTGTAGAGACTGTAAATGTAGAGCAGTAGGAATGAATCACTCTAATGGCTCAGTTGACATCTCCTCTCAATATTATGACTTTTGAAAACTTCTCTAAAAGATTGATTATATAACACCCACTCTATTTACTGCCTGGAACAGAGCACCTCTTTCCTCAAGTCTTTTAGAAACAGAAAAAGTCTACAAGACAAAAAAAGGCCATAGAGAGGGAGTGAGAGATGGAGAATTCATCTTTAAGTGGATGGATGCTTAAAAGCATGACATATGTTTTAAAACACTGAAACAGTCATGAGTTCACCCGTGTTAATGGGAGAATATGTGACTCATGCTATTGTTGAATGTGTGTGTGTTGCCTGAAATCAAACACCTGTCTGGAATTGTTGAATGTGTGATTAAGAGAGTGATGTCAAACAACAGATGTTTATCAGTTTCTACTCAAACAACCTAAGGAAAATGAATGAGTCTCAAAGTGCTGTGAACGTAGGTGGAGAAGGTAATGCAGAACTGCCATTAATACAGCGGCTTTCTTCTTTTTTATTATTTGGTTTTATTATTGCACATTAAAGATAGGATCCGCAGCAGCTGCAAGTGTTTAGAATCAGTTCACAGGGACCCTAATAAACAGACATAAACACTAACGACCAGCTCTCATCACATTTTTATTTAATAACTATAATAGAAAATTGAACATTTTCAAATGCATGTTTTTCTAAGGAGAATAATTTGTAACTGCATCAGTCCACACACATACACACACACATATAAATGTGTTGTTTATATCAAATTCTTAAATTGTAATTTTGAGAGATTATTTTTTATTCTGTTTTGATATAAGGAATACATTCTATATTAAAATAGAAGATATTTTAAGTGTAGTTATTATTATTATTATTGTTTTTTTCACAATATCCTACTGTTTTTTTTTTTTATTAGATTTTTGCTGCAGGTTTAATCCCAAACCCCAAACTTTTAAACAGCAGTGTATTGTATTTTTTCCCCCCAAAAAAGTTAGTTATATAGGCATCCCACACAGAACCTAGTCACTTACTGGTCGTGATCTGTATTCATCAGTTACTGATATTGAGAGGGTGTGTTTTCATAAGCAGCAATATAACCTGCATGGAAATTTGGTTTAAGAAAATTTCACTCTAAACAAGTGATCTTCAGATAAACAGGAAGATTATACTGCCCGACTGTTGTTATGCTAACTCTAAAAGAAGTCAGTGTATGTCATGTTTCTGTTTACGTTTAGTCAGAAGGCTAACTGTCATTTGTTTATATAAATAACTTTGTTTAAACTTTATTTTAAGGGTCTATACTACTAAAAAAATACATGTGACATTAATATTAGTGCATTTAACCTCTGTAAAAGTGCTAGCCATTATGTAGCACGGCAAAATCAATAACATAAAGGTTAGTTTAAAGACTATTCAAAGGTCAGAGAAACAAAACATACCCAGCAAGTATAGTTTATCACATTTGTCACAGCTTTTTGGGTTGTGCTACATTATGCTAATTATAGCTGGGAAGCATCTGTAGATGATTTGCACGTGTGAAGCTAGATAAAAATGCACGCTTATATCTGGGGCGCTGTGCTTTTTAAAGCAGACATTGTTTCTTACCTGACAGCTATTAGTTATTTTCGCTACAGAAAGCTGTGTGAATAATTTATTATACATACATTTGAAAAGATAGCTCTGGAATGTGTTCTGCATACTACGGCTTTTAAGTGTGTACGAAAAATAGTCGGCTTTTGATGAATGTGTCTTTTGCATTTGCAATCATTTAACAAAACATTTAAACCTCATGACATAAGTGTTACAGATGGATTGGCCTCATTTGGTCGCTTCGTAAGTATGTGAAGCGGTTTGATATTTGATACGTTGTTTACAATGCGTATTCCAACCCACCAAGGTGAATTATAGATGTGAACTTTGACCTTGGGGCTGTGACCTGCTGTCTGGGTTATTGAGCAGAACTAGTACTCAAATTGTTCGCCTAAGCAGTGATATAAATGCACAGTCACACAGACAATAGTCACTGGAACAGAGCCGTTTTTCAGAGGTCTTAGAAGCCCTATTACTCTGTATTTATCCACAGACATGAGTCCGGGCTGGGAATCCACTGGAATAATACATGCGATTCTAATGATAATTGGTTCAAAGAGAGAAAGAAAATGTAATTCAAACAGATCTCTGCTATAATTTCATGCGTGGGGGAGATCAAAGCCCCTTCCTGTGCTGAAGTTATTCAGATACAGTTGTCTCAGACAGCTGCCTGATAATCACATTTCAGCAGTTGTCAAAGGAAGGCCTCTGATGGGGCTCAGCCTAGAGTCAGGTCATTATTAGATCCCCATTGTGCTAAATGTTATTTATTGCTGTCAGAGAGCATTAATGTTTAATGTTTAATTCAGCAGTGGAAAATGGGCAGCTCAAACAGTCACAGTCTGATAGGACAAAAGAGCTGACTGAACCAATGCCAAACTGTAGGGAGGGAGGGAGAAGAAAAGGGAATGGTAGAGATTCAAACATATGGCAAGGGAGTGAAAGAGAGAGAAAGAGAGAGAGAGGTAGAGGTGAAGATGAATGGATAATCGCTTAGATAATGGTTTTAATTTACATGTGTTGTAAAGGGTAATGATGTAATATAATGTTTATCTTGTCTGAAGAGTTTAATTTCCATCGGCCTGACCCAATACTCCATGACACAATGCATTATAAGACATCTCAAATGGGCCTTATAAACAACACAGCAGCTGTGCGCATGCATTAGTGCATGTGTGTGTGTGTTTAATTGTAAAAGGTGGAGAGAGTCCATGATGCATGATTAATTCATTAAGATGGGTTTTGGCCAACTACGCTCTCCATGATTGAAGGAGATGTGATGTTTCAACTCCTTATTCTTCATTCCCACCTCCAGCGTGTTTGTTTTTAACCGCTTAATCTGTTACTTTCCCAAGTTCTTCTCCTTATTGTCTAAGAATAAAACGAAAACGGGTTTAAAAGGAGCTTTTGTGTGGTAGCGAGAGAGAGGAAGACGGCATCCTGCTCCTGAAATACACTGCTGATGTAAAAAGGCTCTGATGTTTGTCTTTTAGCCTGTGTTAAGCTCATTCATTATGTAAGAACACATTTATATTCAAGCCGTAGACCTTGAGACCTGAAACCCTCAAACACACACAGACACACAATAAGATGTGCTTATAAACGCAGCCGTTTATTTTTGCTTGTTCACCTCACGCTCCCTCCTCACCTCATCCTTTAGCTCTTCTGATGAAACACAAATCAGCAGACTTTAAAGGATGCGCATTACACCTTTCATGTCCCAAGCTCAAAGAAAGCTGCAGAAAAGACTATTCTAAATGTGCTGAATTAATATTATAACCGCTTTAGTCCTGCGATCCCTCCCACGGTTTGCTTTGATAATAAAATCGATCCTTTTGGCGAGCAGTAAGCGTGTGACCTTACTCTTACGATGAAAGGAATTTCAATGTGTGCAGCGTAATATTGTCAGAACAAGCAAGTACTTTGCCTGTATGCGCTTAAAATGCTTCAACAGTCCTCTCAGTGCTGTTTTTATACTCTCACTGAGGCCGTGCTGCTAAAACATGTCAAAGTAGTCAAGCTGTCATCCACTCAACAACATCGTCACGTCTAAATCTTTCATACACTTGATTTCAAAAGCATGTGTGCAGTTCTACAGCGGAAGCCATTACTGTGAGTAATAATTGTAGAGAGAGACAGAGAGGAAAGCACAAGGAGTCGGAGCAACCAACACATATCAGCGTGTGATAAAGGTGCTTGACATCATCTAAGCAGCGCTGCCCATTTGTAACCAGGTTACCATCTATCTTTCATCAGTAATTGAGAACATGTAGCCACAGCCTAGAGTGTATCAACAATATAAAATGTTGTTAGCCTTCCATCAAGTCAGTGCAGACAAGAATTAATAGCTGTCATCAGAAAGGGAGAGAGAGAGACCCTGTGCTGATTTTTACTGTGTGTGAGGGATTGAGTGGCTCAGTTCATTATCACTGCTGTCACACTGCTGTGTGTGCATGTGTGTGTGTGTGTGTGCACATGCTCACCTTTATATATTTATTTGTGCAAAACAAGCAAAAGGTCATAGGTATGGCAGACAAATCCAGTTCACATAAATATATTGGTTGTACTGATATATGACATTGACGTGACAGTATATACAGAAAACCATAACGAGTATGTTTACCGGACAGTATTTGTGTCAAATGTGTATTAATACATCCTGCATTCCTTTTGCTCGGTAGCACATGTTTATTCTTGGTGCTTTAAAATGTTCACATGAGCATGTTTGATTAGTCTTGGAGTTAAAGTGTTAGGTTACTTAAAAATGACAATTCCTTCTTTAATTACTCCCCTCATGACTTTTGTCCATCTTCAAAACACACAAAAAATATATTTTTGATGAAATCCTACATTTCTGACCCTCCATAGACAGAAACAGAACTACCACGTTCAAGGCTAAGAAAGGTAGTAAAGAAAATTGTTAAAATAGTCTATTTGACATCAGTGGTTCTCGGATTTTCAAAATATCCTTTGAAATTTGTGTTCTGAAGATGAATGGGTTTGGAGCGATAAATTCTTATTGGTTTAGAATGACACAAGGGAGAGAAATTACAGGTATAAAGGTACAGTATGTAAGATTGACAGTTAGTGGTTAAAATGGGTACAGGAAAAAAAGACATTCCGCCCTGAAACACACATTTCATAGTATAATTATTGGCTATAGCGTTATTTTTTAATGTAAACATAACATGATTCCATGAAAGCAATATGCTGGGTTCTCAGACTAGAAGTGGGCAGAATCATACAGTTTAAAGGTGCAGTATGTAATATTGCCAGCTAGCAGTTGAAATGGGTACTGCAATTCTGAAAATTGAATTATTACAGAAATAGGATCTCATGGACTGATTCTGAGCATGGTTGTATAATTGTAATCTTAAATTATATAAATAAACTTCGTTCATTTTGTAATACAAATTAAGATATTTTGGATGAAATCTGACAGCTTTCTGACCCTGAAAGCAAATACCACTTTCAATCAAGACCCAGAAAAGGTAGGAAGGACATTGTTAAAATAGTCCATGTGACACCAGTAGTTCTACTGTAATTTTATGAAGCTTTGGCAATACTTCTTCATGCAAAGAAAACAAAAACAACAACTTTATTTAGCAATTCCTTGTCATCTACGTCAGTCTTCGAGTGTCATTATTGCTTTTTCTTTTTGCACAAGTTGAACAGTTGAACGTCTGATGGCCCATGGACAATTTTATTGATCACTATTTTCTTTTGTTGATTACTAGCTATAGAAAGCTCTCAGATTTCATCCAAAATATATACATTTGCATTAGAAAGATGAACAAGGGTCTTACAGATTTGGAATGACAAGAGTGTGAGTAATTATTAACAGAATTTTTATTACTTGGTGAACTATCCCTTTAATCTATTTCTTGAATTAAACCTCATGGCATAATTGTACCTGGAGGCACTTTTTTGCAAGATGGGAAATACATACCAATAAGTACTTATCACAGCAGTTTTCAAAAGAGTTCCCAGGTACATTTATGCCATGAGACCATAGCTTTAATTACTTAATTTGATATTTAATTAATGTCAAATCAAGACTATAGACTATACTATAGAACAAACTAAAAAAAGAAGCAATATTTAAATCAAAATTAAATCAATAAATTAAATTAAATCAAAATATCAGCAGAACATCTAGAAATATTTTAATCCACTGGGTTTTAGCAGACAAAAATGTTTGTTTATCATAGACAGTTATGCTGCATTTTTTTAGGGGGAAGTTCAGAGGTCAGGGGTTATGTCTTGCCTCCCCTACAGGGCACCTGGGTCACCACAAGATCTCAGAAAAATCCCATATGAATTGTCTAAACAAACGATTTCTGTATTAGAAACAAGACCAAACAGTAAGGACTCTTTTAATCTCATAATTTAAAGGATGTAGTGAAAAAAAGAAAAAAAGGATGAAATGTTTTCCAGAGGCAGCATGACAGACTGTGTTAAAGTGTATGTCTGTGTGTGTGTGTGTGTGTGTGTGTGTGAGAGAGAGAGAGAGAGAGAGAAAGAGAGTGTTTGGTGTGTATTTTGAATGATCACTCAGCTCTGCTTGTGTGTGCTCTAATTACACTGCAGATTAGAGAAGGCAAATTAAACTGCTCAGTGCCACTGGCAGTAATGACTGCAGGCAAATGATTGTAATTATGAACAGATTGCTTTACTGTCGATAATTAAAACAACAACACAACTTACTTTACGACTGCCTGCCAATGGCTCTCTTAAACTGACACAGTCGATGTAGACTGTGTTCTTCAGTCTGTCGAACTCTATACATCTCCTGCTCTGTTCATTTATACCACAATCTTTGTTTCTGTCAGTGGTTTTATTTACTCTTTAACACCTGTACTTTCTTCTGCCATCTCATTCTTCAGCTCTGACCATCTTGTGATATCCAATCGCTTCCTCTGAACCTCATGCTTTTTTAAAACAGAAGGCCTATCTTTATCCTGCTGATTATGTGACTACTTATTATAAGCAAAAGAGTATTAAAAATTGATTGAGTTTATATAATGAAAGAGAAGTGCACAGTCATATATAAACTAGTCCTGGCATGAAGGAAAACGAATACCTGGGACAACAGTCAACTGGTAATCTTAATCTTGTGAACATTATCACTTGGCTACTTATCAAATAAACTAATAGATGTATTCCTACCACCTGCATACTGTGTTAGATAAAACAATTATTAACCATTGCATGCACTAACAAGCATAGCAACAAGATGGACACTGCAACAATATCCCAATAACATGAATACTAAAGTTCAAGAGATCATTTTCACTATGACTGATAACTGAGATGCAAGATGATGTCAGCTGCATAAAAAAGAGAGAGTGAGTTTTTGGAGTGATAAAAGAGACATGAAGGTTTTTGACTAAACTATTCCTTTAAAGGTGCTGTATGTAGAATCAACGCCTATTGCAGTCTCAATCCAAATATTTTTCATCCGGCCCCTCCTCCTCAGACTTGACCCACAAACAGGTTTCCAGAATGACAAGACCATCAGAAAATTGCACATGTGATGATGAATACAATTAAATACACTGTGTTTGCCACCAGTGGCCAACCTGCAGTGCTGAAATACAGTTGGCTAAACTGGCAGTGGGTGGGTTTCAAAAAACAAAACAGAGGCTGACAATCTGGCCTGGAACACACATTTTTAAAGGAGAATAAATAACTGTAGCTTTGTTTTTCAGATAAACATGTATGTTAACTTAGCGTGTTTCTTAAATATCTGCACACATATTGTGGAATTGTTGTGCTTTAGTAGAGGCAAACACTTACATACACCACATTTAAGAAAACTGAGCCTCTGGAAAAATGGGTAAGTGGAGTGGGTGACCCCAGTGGAGAATCTAGCCTGCAGGAACTCCAGCACTGTACCGACTGGGCAGTTAACTGGATCATGCTGCCATTCTCTACACCAGGAAGTGAAGAGTTTCCACTTCAGGACATACAGTTTCCTTGTAGATGGAGCTCTGGATTGGAGGATGGTCTCAACAACCTCAGCTAAGAGACCTGTGGCTAGGAGTTGCTAGGAGTCCCCCTCAGGAGCCACACTCTCAGTTTCCACCACTCCGGACGAGGGTGCACTGAAGTGCCCCTCGCTTGTGAGAGAAGATCCCTTCTGATCGGAATTTCCCATTTAGGGCTGTCTAGGAGGTTCGTCAGGTCCAAGAACCATACTCGATACGTCTGAGACTAACTTGAGCCTGGTAAAGATTTAGATATGCTTTAGATCTGCTCCACCACCTCGGCCCCAGTCTGCTCCTACATTTAGATGCCCAGGCATATAGACGGCTCTCAATAAGAGGAGTCTGTCCGGAGCCCACACAAGGGTCTGGTGCACCAACTTGTATAAGGGGCGTGATCGCAGACCTCCTTGGTGGTTGATGTAATAGTCCACTGATGTGTTGTCGGTGCACACCAACACATGTTGATCTCTCACATCTGGGAGGAAGTGATTCAGTGAACGAGACACGGCCAGCTTCTTCAGGCAGTTGATGTGAGATAGTGATCACTCCACAGCCACTGAGCGGCCACTCATGACTGCTCCTCAACCAGTGAGGGATGCACCTGTCGCTAGATAAGTGGTTCTCTGTGCTGGAGAAAGCATACTTTTCTTGGGGTTCAGTCCAGGCCAAAGGAGAACCTAATATTTGTATGCTTTGCCCCCGAAAGCGAACCTCAGGAACATCCTGTGAGAGGAATGAATTAACACGTAAAAGTGTCTTTTAGATCTATTGCGACAAACCAGTCCTCAGACCTGATTTGTGACACGACCTGCTTGGCAGTCAGCATCCTAAACTTCAGCTTCATCACTGAGCAGGTTAGGAGTCTGAGTTCTAAAAAGGGCCCCAGCCCTCCATCTTTCTTTCCTTTTTCTTAAGGAAGTTTCTACCTCTTGTTCCATCACCAGAGCCTGCTCTGTGCCCATAAGTGTGGGCAAAGCCTCTTTCTACAGTGTGCAAGAGCCAACGAGACACATTCGACAGTAGCTTCCACGCTGCCGAATAGTCTACTAAGTGAACCAGCCTCTTGAGACTGGCCTCTGGGGGAAGAGCCTGATGGCCTTTCAGCCCCGCTACATCTCCGGGTGGAAAAAGACTGAAAGCATCGCTTATTGGAGAACGCTGCACCCTGAAACACTGGCAGGGCTAGCAGATCATTCTCCTGAGGTCACTGAGGAGAGATGGGCACCGTGTAATGCAGAGTACACCATTCTTCCACTGAGGGACCTGTCCTCCGAAGTCCTGAACAACAACAGTCTTCTATTGAAACAACAGTCCTCAGACCACCAGGAAGACCATACTGGTAGAACCAGAGCCTGCTCGGCAGGACCCACAAGACACTCTAGGCAGGGGCTCCCACACCGCCAGGTGACCTATTACGGGAACCAGTCTCTGCAAGACTGGCCTCTGGTGTTGCTAGAGCTATAGTAATGCACTGTATGCCACTCTTCCCCAGAGGGAGCTTCCGGTCAGGGAGCATCACTCTGACTCTATTTAATGTGAGTTTGAGAAATTATGCTCCCTGACTGAGGAGCTGGAACATTGCTGGGGCTGCTCCTCGGAGGAAGAGAGAGCACCGTGTTCCTCATAGATTTTAACACCGTTTAGTTCCTCAGAACTAAAAGGCAAAGAACCACGCACGGGCTTCTGAACCTCGAGTAATAGAGCGCTAGATCTAGGGAATACAAGGTGGAGATAGGGTGAACCCGTCCCAGATCCAGATGCAAGGCTCGCAATCTCAAACACTGCCATGCCTCAGCAGCAGTGGGAGAGAACCGCAAGCTTGCATGCACAGACACACTCCTCTGGGCTTTTAGATAGAAGAAGAATATTTTGTAATCGTACTATCAAGAACTTTATCGTGTAACATGTTAATTGATGCCTGTAGAGTCTGCATTGTAGTTCTTGGGTTGTCTGCCATTTCTCTGAATGGTATATGGTATGATCTTCGGAAGAATTTCCTGGGACTTCTACTCTTGGCTATATTACTCTTCCCAGATTGATGGCAGCAACAATTGCTTATGTAAGATCATTACTGAGGGTCTTACTGTACCTCCTTGGCATTGGGTTAACACACACCTGAAGGCTCTAGAACAGCAAACTGCCAAAACATTTGCTCCCGTAGAGGTGCTCTCACATTTCCTGATCACCCGTTAATCAAAGGAATTGATTTGCAGTGCCTGACTGCTACTTACCATCTTAATTCATGTCAACAGTAAGTCCTAACTTTGTCCCACACAGCTTTAGCATTTTGGCTTTATTTTAGTTAAATAAATATAATGACACAATGCGATAAGTCATGTGTTGTTGTTCATTTATTTTCAAAATCTTAAGACCTGCTAAATGCAAGATAAGCTTTTGTTATGTCCTAATACAGATCACCATGGAATTCAATAGGGTGTCCTAACTTATTCACGTCTTATTCACATAGCCCTTTTCTCCACACTTTCACACTAAATGCTTATACAAATAAACTGCGGTGTCACATATATTTCAGTTGTGATGTTATTACTTACTGGCCATGTTTGTAATCCCACACCTGCTGTGATAGACTATTTTATATGATGAAGCACTTAGCAACGGCAGCATCTTTCCTGTGTGCGATCATTACTGACAGTCCTATAAATGTCTCCATCATTTCATCATGTGTTTTTCTTCATTAGAAGGCTGCTAAAAAAGCTGTGCCTGTAAGTACATATATTTGGTTTTAAGCTATTATTATTAGTATCACTCAGAATGGGGTTGGTGCAATTTCAAATTCTCTTGATATGCATGTGGGTATAGAGCAAAAACATATGATGCCAAATACTAATGATTCAAAACAAAGAAAAGAAAACGTTTAAATTGTCATAGTAATCACAAAGGAAATCAGTGGAAATGTTTGCAGTTTGTCAATAACAAAAAGAATTGCACTCTTATTGTCATTGCCTCTCACATTTGTGTTCCAATAAGACAGGTTTCACATGATAACAGATGGTAACTCATTTTACTTTGGTCCCCTGAGCTGCATTTGTCTGTGTGTGTGTGTGTAAAGTGAGTATATGTGAGACAGATTTGACTCATACATGCCACAGGACTGCTGCTGTTCTCCTCTTCTACTGTCCCTCATCTGCAGTAGAAAATGAAAGTGTGATGAAATGTAATATCATCCCCCTTGGGTAACTCAAGGGAGACAAGCAAGCAGAACACAATATATATAATGGATATTACTGCAGTTCAGAGCGCACACACACACACACACACATAGTGCAGGAAGCTCCAAAATAAACACACAGTTGCTTGCATGCAAACACAAACAGATACACACACACACACACACACTGTGTTACTGTCAGAGCAAGATTAACATTAACCACAATTACCTTTTTTCTGTTATGTCCATGAAATTCACTTATATTTACCATCAGTCTCATTTTCCATCTTCCTAATGGATTTCAATAACAAGCCTTGAACTTCAGAGCCTCTGAAAGTACCGCGCACAGCCATGACAAACTCAAATCACTGGATAACATCTATTATTCATTATCTAAGCCATGTAGAAATAAATTGCTTTTCTTCCAGTCAAGGTTGACTGGGAGAGATGAGGGAGGGGGTTGGCGGGGTGGAGTAGAGAAAGAAGGAGCAGACGAGGAAGAAAAATTGTGTATGTGTGTGTGCATGTGTTTGTGTGTACATTGTACTGAGGACACATTGGATCTGTCAGGGTCTTTGTTATAATGTCAAGCTATAGTTGTAAAAGGCTCTTAGCTCTTAGCACTAGTGCTAGCAATATTTCTCTGTTCAAAGGAGAGCTTGTGTGTTTGTGTGTGTGTGTGATTCTTTAACAGAGATATGATGAATGCTTTCATTGTGACCTACTAATGGTTATTAAAAAAGAACATTCAAAAACTGAATATATGTGTACCATTCTGATATTTCTGATTATTTACATATACCTAAAGCATTTCATTGCTCACTATTATTTATGAAAACATACATAACATAGTTTAATATTATATATATATATATATATATATATATAATATTTAACTATGTTATGTATATTTTTTGTATATGTTATGTATTCATGTGACCACCACCTGGATCCATACACCATCCTGATTACAGCCACATACACACCTCAGAGCATTCAGTGTCCAAGCTCTTCTTACTTCTTATGAAAGTGGACTCACTCTACAGCAATTACCCTTATACTTACTTGTACTCTTACCTGCCCTCTTCTAGTGTGTTCCTTGCGCTTCCATGTGTCTCCAGGCCCTCAGGATTCCCTCTTTGTTTCTCCAGCGTTTGTTTTGTGTGGTTATGGTCATTCAGTAAGTATGTCTCCGTCTCTGTGTTCATCATCGTCTTCATCCATCTGCAAGAGAAAGTATTTCATCAGCATTCAAGATCTCCATACCAAACCAATTTGCGTCTGTGTTACTCACCTCTCCAAAGACTGTTTATCTCATTCATTCTGTTTAAATGAACATTGTTACTTACTCACCATCTGTGTCCCGTCCAATTCATTACAATATATTACATATAAAATGCACATTTATGTTAATGGTAATCATTAAAAGAAGTAAATTGTATGCATATATGATGTGTGTAAATACATATAGGCATATAGTACAATAAGTAGTACAATAATTAATATTAATGATCATTATAAGTATATGTTTTTTAATTGTTTATTTATTTATTTAGATTATTTATATATGAATATACATATGCAATACTTCAAGCATCTTTTGATATATAGAGTATATATGAAAATGTTAATGCCCTATTGTCCATTGTCAGGTGATGGGTGTCCTGATCTTTTCTTGCACTCCAGGGCTATAAATAAAGGCTCATGGATATGAATTTATCTGCCATTGCTAATTTATTTAAACAGATGGGAGCACACCTACACTACATTTTCTCAACTAATCTTTTGTTCTCTCAAATATTTATAGTACACACACTGCTGGTCAGGATTATTCCAACAGCTATTATATAATAAAGTGAAATGAAATTTTGTACCTTGAGGTTAAACACATTTTGAAGTTATACATGCTAGTGATGTAATGTTGTATGTTTGCACGTAATTGCCAATTATGAAAATATAAAGAGATCCAGGTCTCTGGATATATACACAAACACTCACTCCTACACACTGTAAGTACATCACAGCTTTTATAATAATGTGTTAATTAATAACAAGACTATCTAGTCCAACACAATTGCTGCAACTCACTTGTGAATATTTCCACATCTCTGATTTGTCTGTGAACAAAAGTGTTTGTGAAGGAGTGTGTGTGTGTGTGTGTGCGTGCACACTCCTGCCTCCCTCATGTTATAGGTTGCTATGGATACAGCTTTTGACAGGCCCTTGTCAAATCCTTAGTTCGATACTCTGTGTCCACAGAGAGCAGTTTCTTTGATCACAGTTCAGAGCTGAGGGATCTTAAAAATCAGGACATGGGACAATGCTTTGAAGACAAAAGTAAAGAGAAATCTTTACTTTTTTGTTGAAAATCCATTGGTTGACTCTGTTTGGAATGTCTTTTACACTGCAACCCCTTAAGTACTATATCCATAACGAATATAAGTTCACGGATTAAAATAATCATGTTAAGATGATCGTTGTTCATCATTGTGTCAAGATTGTGAGGCCCTGACGAGTTTGAATCAATATGATTCAGTATGACTGAATCAAACATTGTGGTGTGCTCTTAATGTAAAGTTCTGTATAATCATTCCGCTAGATATTCAGCTGGCATGCATGAAGTTAAAAGCTTAAAAAGAACAAAAAAGTGCATTACTTCTAAGACTTTCCTTGCAAAACATGCTGGAGAGATAGAGAGTAAAGATAGTCCTATTAATCCTATTAGATAATGTCTATGACATGGCTGCCTGAGTTGTTTGATTATTGATTGTTCTCATACATGAGCATTGACGTAAATTAAATGGCTTCCCAATCAATTATCTTTTCAGTAAACTCTAAAGGAATTGCCAATTGGATCTTGATTCCTTTCTGTGGCCAGATGAGATTTAGTGTGTGAGCCAATCAAAATCAATAAAGCCAAGCTGCAGTTAACCCTTTAATTACTAGCAAAGCTTGCTTTAAGACTAACAATGAGTTTAGAGGATCTTTCCTTATGCTACAGTATATCAAAACTAAGATGACACTATCCCTCAACAGAAGCATTCATTTGTTCCACAAAATCTGTTTTTGCATGCTGTAAGTCTTTATTAACTACATTTCAACTTAAAATTTGGATGCCTACCTTTTAAATAGGATATTTCACATGCACTTATAAAAGTCAACTCTATTAACACTGCTTAACATTAACAATGTTTTTTTCTTCTTCTCCACGAAGGTCAGATTTTGCTTTGGTTCCAGTTCAAGATCAATAGCAATGGTTGCTGTAAAATAAATGTCGAACCTCAAAAAGAGCTCAGACATGTAGAATATAAAGGGCATGTGAAAAATCTAACTTGACAGATTTGATAGGCAGACGCTTTGATTAAAATATCAAAACACCACCCACAAACAGAATGGAAAAAAGATGAGAAACAAAAAGAAGAGAGAGAGAGAGAGAGCACCTGCAAACATCATTGGCACTGGTGATCCATGAATCCAGTGGCTCTCATTAGAGCTCATCACAGACTGGCATCACTTCTCTCTGTTCTGTAGAATTTGGCTAGAGGCTTTTTAAAATGCTTTGAAGAAAACCTGCCTCCTGTTCTTATAATCTCATCTGTTTTATGACTGTTTTATCACGTTTTCTTCAAACCTACATCAGCATTAAATTAATCAAAATAAATGTTAATTCTTGATTTAGTTCAGAAGACAGTTCAGTGTTTAGGACAATATCCATCAGATTGTTTGATTGATAATGTTGCTTATCTGTAATCCACATTTAAAAGTGAAGATGTGCTATTTTTGGAGCTTTGGCAAGTTCCATTTGAAAAATGCTATTTGACTTGATAGCCTGCTTAGTATAATTTAAGTAGGTTGTAGGATGTACTACTCTAATAAGATACAATCTATTTATAGATATCCATTGTAATAACCATTAGCACTATTAAATATTAATGATTCAGTTTATTTTTGTACTTAAATAACATGGTTTAGATTATTAGTAATTTAAATAATTCATGTTACGTCTGACCTCACCTTCTGTCAGGCCAGAATCTGGTAATGTAGTTCAGACACTAGTCCAATCTTCCATTAAATCCCTTTATAATGACAGGACGTGATATTACAGTATGTGTGAAGAATTTTCCTGTGTGGGTGTATGCCCTGTGTATGCCTCAAAAGAACATAAGAAAACCATCAGTGGATTTGGATTTTCTTGATATTATCAAGCAAGACCTCTGCTCTGGGGGATTTCATTAGATTAGATTTAATGTTATTGTCATTTTGTAGAGTACAAGTACACAGCCAATTGCAAAAGCAATACATTAAATATGAATATTATAACAGACAGTGTTTTCTTGTTTTTGTATTTTCTAGTTCAGTGCTGTTATGCTGCAGTATTATTATTCCATTCATATACCAGTAATCCAAATACTGGCTTTTTCATTGCATTAATGATTAAATTCTACATATAGCCTATCAATACATCCTTGCTATGTGAGTACAGATAAATTGAATGTTGGAAAGAGTCGGGTCATGAGTCATAACCGATGAGATAGTCACCCATAAAATTATAAAAAAGGCCTAATTCAATTCAAGTTATAACTGTTATTTCTGTATATGTAAATCCTTCAAAACGTTTCACTTTGAAATATCCCATTCAAGGTCTGACGTGAGCTTTCTTAACGTACTCATTATACAAAATAGTTTCATGACAAACTTTGGTTTATAATGGAAACAGCTCAATAAGTCTAGAAGTAAAGCCAGTTGTCAAAGTCTATAATGTGTCCTTTCACATGTGATGAATGTTATATGGTTGGACTCCATTCAAGTGAATTGCTGACCACACAATTTTGTTAAAATGGCAGTTTGGACCAATAGATCTACAGAGTCTTTGTTATGGGCCTCATTGTGCGGTGCTGACCTGTAGGTTGTATGAAGAAAGCCATCCCACATCCTGGTTAAAGCCTCATTAGAGTTAAGACCAGCTGGGTAAGCGGGTGGGACACTGTTCTTAAATCCTTTTACCCACAACTCCTACACAAGGCTCTAACCGCTGAGAAATTGTGTGGTTACTTAAAACGCTAGCCTTTTGTACACAGTTTTCTCACACCCAGGTCATTATTGAAGAGGTCAAACCAAGTCATCAGCTCACTGGTTTACTGGGAAATGATTACCATCTCAAATTAAGTTGTTAAATGACATTTAAATGTTAGGTGTTAAATGAGACATGGAAATACGTAAGGCGCTGGCGTCTTTACATTTAACAATAATATTTAGCTTCATATGCTTTTAATGATTAATGTATTTGGCTGACAACATGGTTTTAATATACTGCATACTTAATATATACAGGTTCAGCATTAAAGCACTATTGTCCATGCAAACAAATAGTAACCCCATCCTTTTTGTCACCTGTGATAAAGTCTCTTGCAGTGAAGACAGCTTTGCTGATTATAATTATAGCAATCTAGTTTTGTCACATTGCCCACTTGCGGTATAGACACTGTGTGATATACGACGTAAAGAATATCATATCTGTAACAGCATCCATGGTGCATTTTTAGACATTCATGAATAGAGGCAAGACTGTATAATGATGTTCTGCACTACAGCAGAGCAAGACATCATTTGCTCTGTGTCTTTAAACAACAAACGCATGCTGGGAATCCATTGCTGCAAGCTGTTTAACATATGTTGCATATAAAAGTAAATTTCTGATTGGATTACATTCCCTCTTTCTATTCAGCAGAGTTTTATAGAAACCACTGGCAATGCAGCGGCCCATCAGTTACAGTCAGTTTCTTTAGATACACAGCATAGTGCCAACTGCCCTAACTGCAGTGCTTGGTTTCATGTTTAATATGCTAAAATAAACTTCAGATATTCTCGGCTCAGCAGACGTTCTGCTGAGTTTATCATCAGTAAAGATGCATCATGCAATTGTAACAGCTGCGGTGGTTAAGAATAAGTACTGTTTTCTTCCTCTATCTGTCGCTGCTCTAGTGAAATAAATTCATTAAAGGTTGCAGGTCAAAGCTGCAATAAGCATAAAATAGAAGAATTCTCGGGGACTGCAATATATTATGATATTACTATTTGATGTTAATATAAAATTACATTTACGTTTGTTTTTGGGATTTGGGAATAGACAAAACTGATCCTATATCTGAACCAATAAATTTAAAATGTAAAAAGTAATATGTAAACACAAACATCAAAATATCTGTCGCCAGAACCACAGGCCCTTTACAAAGACTGACCATGGCTTTACAGTGGCCAAATTAAACACAAAACAATATAGTGTGCCTTTATCTAAACAAACATGTCGGTAAATGCTACATAAAATGCTGTAATCACACCAACATAAAAAGTTTTCATTGGACTTGAAAATCTAAACCACCATTCACTGCCATTATAAAGCTTGTAGGAGCCAAGAAATGTTTTCCGTTTGTCTGAAAAAAGAAAGTAAAATTCACATAGGATGACTTGACAAAAAACAACAAAAAAATTGGTTAATTCTAATTTCTACATAACATGTTGTACATTCTATGAATAACATTAGTATAATGCAGTAGTAAAACAATAATATTATTATGTATTATCATTAACCTATAGAAGGGGAAAAAATAGGAAGGGAAAAAATAAAATGCTTTGCGATGTTTCATTGAACTCTGTGTTACCAGCCATAGCAGAATCTGCAACAAGGCAATCAACTTTAGTAGATTTTACTAGTTTAAAGTATTAAATTGTACAGGTCTTGACGTTTTTTCCCAGTATTGACTAGCGCTACATGCTTGGATTATGCATTTGTCCATTCAATTAGGCAGCTGTGAAAGCTAAATTAAATGGAAATAGTGTGAATTGACAACAGTCTGGATTTATACCGGCCACAGTATCATATATTCCTGCTGATGTGTATCGATTGAACTCCATGCAGGCTCAGGAAGAGTGCAGTCTGTATGTATCAGAGGGAATATGTGGAGTGAGGAATTGGTGTGTGTTTAGATTAAGGTGTGAGTATCTACACACCATAGCTTGCCTTTCCTGAGTGCGATCTATAGCTGTTGTGATGAGAAATGTGGCATAGGTTACTGTTTGTACACTTGCGGGATACTAATGTTAAGACCGAGTTCAAAATACAGTAGGTGAAAATAACCTGCCAATTATTTTAACTAGGGATGCACAATATATATTATATATTATATTATCCAATTATATTGGATGTCATCTGAGACTATTTTATTTTTTCCCTTTACTGTTATCCAGAAATCCAATATTAGATATCCAGTACTGGCCTTATGTGTCACGGAAGCAGACAGGAGATGAATGATCGAGGTTAGTCCCAGTGTAGCGTGACGGAATACTCAGACGCGGAGA
>JAUYWG010000040.1:13801516-13814031 GCA_034779775.1 Enteromius afrohamiltoni
TAGATAGATAGATAGATAGATAGATAGATAGATAGATAGATAGATAGATAGATAGATAGATAGATAGATAGAAAAAATGAATAAATGCTATAGAAAGTAGCCTGGCAGTGTTTTCCAGTAGGGCACCATATGTGGAGGACAGAAAATAATCTCAGTACTGCTTTTACTGCAGATCCACAGGCTGACAGCACTTCCTGGCACTCGGCCAGTAACATGCAGGCTTTAGGATTTGTTCATTTTTGCTACTTATTATTTGGTGGGAGTGTGACAGAATTGTTACAGAGGTTTTGAACACCAGAACCACTTCTTAAGAATGGATAATTGCTACCATGCAACAACACAGTAGACGAAAAACAGCAAAGTTTGGAAAGTTTGGTGTGTGGTTTAAGGAACTGAGTGACTGAAGGAAAATGTTAGAAAAAGAAAAGAGTTGTGTGTGTGTGTGTGAGTGAGAGCGAGAGAGAGAGAGAGAGAGAGAGAGATGGATGGATCTCTCTCTCTCTCTCTCTCTTCAAGACATATGAAGACTCTAGAGAATTAAATGGTTGAGATTGTACTCTGAGAGTAAATCACATAGTAGGAAATAAATTATTTGCTAACTGCACTGAAAATTTAATTATTTTCATTCAGAAATTACTAACACATTTCTAAATAATTATAAAGACACACCAGCAAACACTGAATTAAATGAAATAGTATTTTTTTTGCAATATGTACTGAAACTTCACAAAATCAAATAATCGTGGTGGCTTTGTTATTATTTTAAACAATATCTGTTTTTAAAACCAAATAGTGTTATAAAAAGTATTTCCAAAGGCACTGGTTACCATAGTTTTTTTGGTTCAACCTTGCAGACAGTAAATTTTAGTCTCTTTTCTTATTTTACGCATGGGTGGGCTTGCAGTGGACATGGTACTGTACATAGTGTGTTCAGCTTTATATATTTACAATTATGTTAAAATGACTTTAATGTAATGACATCATGTCATATTAAGCTATGAAATATACAAAGTGCAGAAATTTATGTTATGTTATGTGTCACTAAAAATATGAGTTTTCAATTCATTTATATTTTGCATCAGTGAGTGTGCTGCTGTGTGTGTCAGATTTATTCTCTTCCATTTGAGTTTTGCTCTTTTTTTTACTGCCCATTTGATATTCAGGTCAGAGACAGTTGTCAGAACACGCTATCATCTTTCCCTGATTAATGTATATTAATGCATCTTACATTCACAAAGCCAAGATTTCATTGCTGATAATGTCCACTAAAATGGCCTTGTTTTTAAATAAATTAAACATCCGTGGTTTGGAAGCCAGAGTCTGTATTTCAGATGAATTTTAGAACAAGGCTAATGAGAGATCACGTTAGCCTTTTGATTGATAGTGAATGTGATCTGTAAGAACCAAATGTTCCCCTAGAGTAGATAGTGAGCATCACTGACTGCAGTGCTTTCTGAGGACTGGCCCAGTTCTCACAGTCCTGCACAGTGAGACTGCAGTGTAAAATAAACACAAGGTTATTTGAAAGGATTTATGACATGTTTATGGGGCAACATAATTCACATTCCTACTTTCTCTTCTATGGTTATTAACTAGGTTAACCTAAATGATGCCACTCACATTCTTCTCACAAAACAACAACAACAAAACACGACCAGTGTAAAAACAAAAGCACACACACAAATCTTAAAAAAAGCAAATATCTATCTATCTATCTATCTATCTATCTATCTATCTATCTATCTATCTATCTATCTATCTATCTCTAATTCACTTCTTATGGCAATATCATGCAACTTAAGACAAGGGAAGGTATGAAATCCAAGTTAAAGGCAATAGAGAGAAAGAAAGTCATGGCAGAATGAAACATGTCATTATATGCTGATAGAAAGGCACACTGAGGCATATAATGTAATTACTTCCCAACTTTCACAGTGTGTCAATCACGCCACTATCTGCTTATGCTTTAATGGGATATTGAAATGTCCTCTCAGCTGAGAGGCAATGAAGGCTCCTGCTAATTAGTATGAACGAGGAGCGTTAAAATGAGTAATGCTGTGGAGGACAGGTTTTAATTGAGAATAATATAACGCTCTATCCCTCAAATTCATCAAAGCCACACACTAATTGCTCATCAGACTAATGTTGCCACAGACCATGTTTTATTTCTTGTACATTTTTTGGACTAAGAAAGTTTTTTGCTCTAATTGATGTAAGGTAATTACAGTGACATTTTAGAGTAGGGTGACATACACATTTTAAAAGACAGTGCTTAACAGAAATTAGGAGATAAGTAGATTACTAATTAAGTAATTAGCAGTGGTGTGGTAATGACTCTACGTGTGTCAGAAGGTGAGCCGAAGTCTCGAGTAGGGTGTACATTTTAGGAAATCCTCAGACCTCAGTCATAAAATGAAAATGCGTCACGCTTAAAATGTACACCGTACTTGAGGCATTTTAAAGTTGTCAACAAAATACCACATCTCTATCTAAAAACCATGTAAAACTAAATCTTAGAAAACATTTGAATATAATCATGAACAGCCTGTGATATAGAAATATAATTTATTTTTATATTATATTATGACAGTTTATAGTATAATGGTTTAGAACAGGGGTGCCCAACCCTGCTCCTGACGATCGACTGTCCTGCAAAGTTTAGCTCCAGCTCTAATCAAACACACGTGCCTTTAATTTTCATGTGATCCTAAAAAACGTAATTGCGTAGTTGCTTCAGGTGTGTTTGATTAGAGTTGGAGCTAAAAGTTTGCAGGACAGTCGATTGCAAGGAGCAGGGTCGGGCACCCCTGGTTTAGAATATAAGGTCCCACTCCACCCGGTAACCTTGTTTTGATGTGTATTTAAGTTCCGGTTATCTTTGAGTGAACTCGCTGGTCAATGTTTGGATGTATCCCGTGTTTCCCTGTGTTTCTTTGTACTGGATTTACCATTGCTGTCTCTGCCTTTGATGTGCCTATTTGCCGTGATCGACCCTGCCTGTCTGTACTATGAGTTTTAATAAGTAGTCTGCAGATGAAACCGTACGTCTCCTCGTCTCTGCCCTGTGACACCTACTATGTACTTACATTTAATCGAATCATTTATTGCAATGCTCTTATTGTGTATATATGTGTTTTTACATTGTACTTATATTTTAATTAATTTCTGCATTTATGTTTATAATTACACTGTTGACCCTTACACCTTAACCCCGCGTAAACCTACACCCAAAACTTACCCAACAGTAGCAAGAGTTGTGCGATACATTATGAACACAATAAGTGCATTGTATTTATTTTTGATGTAAGTACATGTAGTAGTTAAGGCCACTTAAAACAGAGACCGAATATAAATTGTAGTTTACAATATCAATCTTGAACAAGAAAATGTATATTATATACAAAAAAAACACTTCAGCATAGTAAGACTATAGTCAAATAACTTGATTTACAAACATTCACTTGAATCAATCAAGCTTTCCAATATTACTGTAAATATAGCAGAGGACCATTTACAATGGTTGATTATTTAAAAGGATGAAGCATTTGTTTGTGAAAAGTTGTAATACCTTGAAAATAGTTTATCTAATTTTATGCTACTTCAAAGGCAAGGTTATCAGACTATATTCTGTTAATCTGATTCTAAAAACATTAATTTGTTGACTTTTATTTGCTAGTTTAGTGGTATGTTATTTAATTTGACTATTTAATGGATTTGTAAGCTTTGTTAATTATGGCAGAGCATTTTTAATCAATGTTGTCTTCATTTTTATGGTTATATTTGAGTCTGTATTCTCACTTTAAGGTTTATCACCATATCACAGTTGAAAACATTGTAGCACATTATTGCCTACATTTAAACAGTGCAAATACAGCAATACAATTGTAATGCCAGAGCGGTAAGGTGTGAGAAAAGGATAGATTAGGAAATGGTGTAGTGAGAAAAAGAAAGCACTTTTATCTTTTATCTCTCTCATCATTACTGAATGCTGTAATAGAGGCGATGGCCCCTGAGGGTTCTATATAAAATGCAAAGACAGCATATCCACACTGCATACTGCAGTATCAGCCATGATGCGGGAGGGAGGGGGGCGAGGGTGCTAGAGAATCAAATCTCATGAAAACATCATTTGTAAAGGGCAGAGTAAATTTATCCTTCTCTGATCCAGTGTAGCCTGACGTTGTTATTCTTACACACAATTAAGATTCAAATGCATGAGTTTAAAAAACATAAACACAGAAAAATCAGCTCCACCCAAGCCCATCAGGGAGCTCAGTGACATACGAGATACATCATTTAGTATTCAGTTACCTTTTCAGATTCATGTTCAATTCTGTGGTTTGCCCTTTTAAAATAAACATTTTAAATATTTAAGTCCTTTCCTCTGAAAGAGTATTTATATTTCTATGGAGATTTCAGCTGGTTTCAGGTACTTGCAGTTTTAAACACTTGCGTTTTAATGTTTAGTAGATTTGTTGTTGTTATTACTGAAATTATTTTACTCATTTAAATATCTACAAATGCATCATTTCATGGTTACATCACTGATCAGTGTCTGCACTGATGAAAGCAAATGTATCTTCTTTTGATGAGCTTTTGGACATGTGAGACCATTTTATTCAATGACTATTCAACTTTATTGCATTACAAAGTGGGGAGAGATCAAAGACCTCCGTGTCTGATAATGAAGACTGAAAGCCAAGGCAATCGCACATACCCATCCGCCCAAGAATATCATCACCCCTCTACAGTGTATGAATCCATGTATAATGGGGGTGTGTGGGGGGGTGCTTGATATCTAAGAGGACTGTAGCTGAATCTTGAGTATATCTGTTCTATACACAACGGAGCAAAGCTGATTTGTCAGTTTGCCAAGGTCACAGCAGATGATGCTCTTCTTTAGATTCATAGCAGAGAATAATTTGGAGCTCTGGGTGAAAAAAAAAATACTGTGGGTCACATGCTTGAGACCCAGAAGACAAGAGTCGCACATAACAAATGCAAAATGATGTGTAGGCTGCTATATGATAAATCGCAAGACAAAATACAATGCACAATTGAATTTGTATGTATCATGAAAGGGCAAGTATAAGGTGTCATTATCACATTATATATCAGTGTGGCCTATATAAAAATGCAGCTAAAAGATTTGCATTATGTGAATATCTATTTGGCCTTGTTTTATAATATGCACATGAGAATTGAGATATGAATATTATTGATGCCACTGATGCCTCTTCTTATACATCCACAGCTGTTCGGTCTAATTTAGAGCACACTGCCACAATGGAGAGATCACAGGCTTAATATGAGGGGAGCATAAATAAAGATTATTAGGTTAATTAATTATTTTGCATTTATGATTCTTTTATACCTCCACATAATTACTATGGGCTGCTATAATTGAATTTGAACTTGTGCCAGAGTGGGATAATTTGTTTTCAGGTTACCAAATGGTGACAATGTTGCCGGGTGTAGAGGAAATGACATGAAGTGTGAGTGTGGCATAATTCATCTGTTCTCTGACGCTGACACCAAACCCACAGAGAGGAAATTAATTCAGTTTCCCTCCTGCCACATGGGCAAACAACATTACACACACAAATAAATAATAACAGAGAATCAAAGATGCTCCTGCGCACATCAGATCGGGCCGCATTCATCACCACACTTATCAAATGTAATAACAACAACGTGGAATGTGGAACACTCTCCTTATCTGATCGTCTGTGTGTGTGTGTGTGTGTAGATAATATTCATGCATGTGTGTTTGTCTGTCTGTTCATGCATGTTTATTGTATGAGTGTCTGTCTGAGGGGAAGAAAGAAATGCTATGCATATAATGTGCATACACTCCATGCATTTCTGTCCCTTTGTAAAATTCTCAGCCCTTGTAGATCATTTTAAATGCGACAAAAACACATCTTAATTAAATTTTTGGCTGTTTTGTGTAATATAGGATTATGCATTGCACGAGAGTGAACATTTTCAAAGGAAACACTGTGAATGCAAATGCAATCATGATTGCCACTTACCTTCCAGCTGAGCCTCTGTTTTGCTGGTGGAGTTACTTTCATCTATAGCTCTCTGATTTAGACCCCTGAGATTACAGAACTCATCCCATCCCGTAATGCACTATACATGCGTGACAATTTTTCCAAGAAAAGTGTTCTCAGCAACCTTTCTGCTTGTATGAATAGAAAATAAAAGGTTTTAGCTTTGTGTGTTTGTGTGTGGCATTAAATACAACAACATTCTCTATTATAATTTAATAATAATATAATTATTTCCCAAACTTTATTTGTTTTTGCTGTTGCATTGCATAATTATCTAAATGTTGTAAATCCATGCTGTAATTCTAATGATATAACTTTAATGAGAAAAAATAAAATGAAAACATTTGTATTACTCATCTAAATGATAAATCAATGTAAATTGCCCCCAGTGTGTTTGTAGCCTGTAGCCTCTGGTGGTCATACTTGGAAATGTTATCCAGCTGCTTCGACAAAATATTTGATTTGGCTGCAGGAACATACAGTATGTATATATGTCTCATCCTCTTTCTCTTTCCAAATGCCCCATATTTGTCTTGCGTTAGTTAAGAAATATACAACTAATGGCTTTTTTCCTAAAGCATTGCTTATCCTTAAAAGCTGCCTATTCACATGCAAATGATCTACCCAGGATAATTCTGTTCAAACTTCTTCTGCACATTTTGAAAACTGAATTGCACTAAGAAAAGGTGCATAGGGTGTCTTTAATTTTAAGAATTGTTTATATTTGATATGACCTAATAAAATTATGTTTTATGTCTTTGTTTCAATTCATAATTCATTTTAGTTTAATTAAACTTCTTGCTTCAGATCAAAGTGCAGTTTCGTGTTGCTGTTGGAGCCTGTAAATGGGCAGAGAATTTTGAGTTCCCAGCATGTATATTTAATGTGTTTTTGAGCAAGATGAAAAAAGGAGGAGACTTGTTAGTGTTTAATGCCCTGTTATGTTGGGATTTACAAGAGATTCTGTGATGTTGAGTTTTGGAGTTTGTGCTTAGGTTGAGGATGAGCTAATGGGAATGAAGGCCGCCATGAACTCTGCTTTAAACCAGGAGAAAATACTGAATACCAACTCAGTTGTACAAATGTGGTGAGAATTTTGTAGGCCAACTCTGAAAGCTATTTTACCCTTGGGAACATCCTATGGGTTTGAGAATAGTGCTTTTCTTTTACAAGTAAACTCACTAGCCTGTGGTTAGCGAGACTTTCAAGTTTAGTTCTAAAACATAAATCACATATACAGGGAAATCTCACTTTGTTTATTAAAACCAAAAAGTTGCTATTTAAAAACTACAATGGTTGCCCTACTCATCAGTCAATGTGTCATTTATGTTGTAGAACAAAACATGAAAGTCTCTTCAAGTAATAATTACCGCAGCTTACTTTATTTTACTCATCACAAACTCATGATCTCAAAAGTGCAAATTCTTAAAGGTTTTGTAGGAACTGCTTCTCACAGTGTTACAAACAGGTGACATCAATGATTCTATGAAGAAACTTGAACATCCATAGTCGAAATATGCTCCTTAGTTTTTTAAATGTTCTTCAAAAATGTTTTTTTTTTCAGGAACTGTTCACTGAAAGGTTCTTTGGGGAACCAAAAATGGTTCTTCTATGGCATCACTTCAAAAACACCCTGTTGGAACCGTTATTTTCCACCGTTCCAACCGTCATTTTTTTGATTTCCACCAACGCTATATAATAATATAATAAATGCATTATCAGCATGCTAATGTGCAAAAAGTTTGGTAGCTAGTACTTAAAGTCCAGTCACACACACACAATTGGTATTTAAATTTTAATTAAAATAAAATAAAATAAATACATATATCCTTATAAATATCAATACTTCAGCTATTCAAAAAGCACATAGTGGCATGTTACAATGCCTGATATAGAGTTTAATATAAACTGATATATATATATATATATATATATATGTAAAATATATATATATATGTAATATATATATATATATATATATATATATATATATAGATTATTAACAAAAAAAAACATTGAATTATTATTATTGTTGTTAATTTATTTATTTATTTTTTCTCTACGCTACGAAAACTGCACAAAAACAAACAAAAAGAAAGTTGACGCAAAAAAAAAAACAAGCTTATTGATTATGATTTTACTATATTGGCTGTTTTGTCCATCCATGTAATGTACGCGGGGGTTTTCTTTCTGGGGCTGATAGGGGAGTGGCGATGGGTGCTCGGGGAGTGGTCGCATTGAGCCCCACTCTCTCCCATACTCCTCCATCACAGCTTGATGTTGGCTGAAGTAAACAGAAGACCATTGACTGTCCAGAGTCCCTCAAGCGCTGTAATGAATATGTAAACACCGCTTCCCAAGTTTCTTGGACTAACGTTGCCATCGGACAGTATTATTCATGTGTCTGGAGGGCTTTATTTTATTTAATTAGCCAAGCTCTAGAGGCTAAAGTGTCTCCAGATCTCCAACTGACCGGCAGCGGTTCATTTGAAACGTAAAGTGTGGATTGATGGAGGCGTCTTTGAAACACTGAGAGCGGGAACAACCTTGTGTTTAAATTATCCAGCAACCGAGCTTGTCTGTGAGCGCGTATCTGAGCGGAGAACATTACAGCGGAGTTGCAGTTTGCCGGCTTTCTTTGTGTTGCTTTTCTCCAAGCATGCTTGAACCTCGCAGCGCAGGAGCAGTTTGAACATCGGCAAGCCTTCCTCAACATCCCAAAACTATGGCCAGCGATCACTGCTTATAGAAGAGGATTACTAGAACTCCTTACTACAGCCTTTTAACCTTTCTCTGTCCCATTGAGCTACATTAAACCCGCGTTGTTCACCGCTTCCCTCTCATTCACCGCGCCTGGATTGTTGAAGGACAAGTAAGAGAAAAATTGCGCCCTTTTCATAGAGCAGTGCTTCGCCGAGAGGAAACATGGATGTATTTTATCCGTCTGCCGGAGGGAATTCTATTCCTGGAGACCCACAAAACCTGGATTTTTCCCATTGCCTGGGATACTACAACTACAACAAGGTAAAAGACTGAGTTTGAACCCCTGAGCTGGTGTTTCCAAACTAGGAGCGCAAAGTTGATTCTCTTTGCTTCAGTACATTTGAAACGGAGAGCGGTGTAGCCTTTTTTGCCACTACATATCTGTTTTTAACCAGTTTAAGTAAGATGAGGCTACTTTGGAGAGGTTTCATGAAATGGTCGTGATGTTTTCAGTGATTTAACTTTGTAAAGCACCATCATTCAGAGCAGGTGGAAGAACTACTGCCAAAACACGCTCACACATGGCAAGCCATTTTAACATTTATTCCAGGAATGTTTTTTTTTTTTAAATGTTATTAGTACTCGTTTTAAATAACTAGTAGTTATTTTGTAGTGACTAACAGTATGTTTTTTTTCACTGATTCAACTATTTTACTCATTGGATACTGATAGTGATAAAATAATTTGATTGCTTCTAGTAACACATTGCAAAGGTATGTCTCATTAGTGTGCTATAATTACTACTGTTACTTATTACAGTTTTACCAGTACTTATATGTTGGAACCTAGCACCTACTTATGGAACACTTAAAAATTATTATGACAAATTACAATCATCTTTTTCTCCCCTTGCGTGCCATATATAATAACTTGCCAGAAGGTTTGCATCATAGCTTAATTCTAAATCTTACTAGTAACAATTTTAGCGTCTGTTCAGTATCTGCTAGGAAAACTGCTGTGATAAATACTAAAGGAAGAAATTGACAGTCATTGTATCAGTCATTATTAGATTACTTACTAGTTAGGGGTGTAATTAATACATGTTTAAATGGCTTGCCATACACTGCACTCTATGTGCTGTTTCTTAATCCTTTTATTTTCCTTAAACAGTGTTGAGTCTATGATAAACATTTTTAGAGAGGTTTCACCAAGAGTCAGCCCCACTTTTCCTTGTGTCACGTCCTTTTGCCTGCAAGTTACTTCCATAACCCCATAGGTCTATGGATTTAGTAATGACTCTATAGAAGGGGGATGCATGCCTTCAGCAGTTGAAGAAGACTTTCAAACAAAAGGCTGTCAGTGTTACAGGACAATGCGTGAACTGTGCTGCCTTACAGACTCTGCTTAATATGACAGGAATGTTTTTATGTGCTCCTTGGGGAACAGTTCTGCAATTCCAGGATTTTAGCCCTCCCAGCAAATGTTGTTGTTTAGTAATTCACAGAACTATAAAATCTCATGTCACAGTGTCTTAGACTGGCAGGTGTTGCCTGTGTTAGAGGGGCTTGATTTTGTTTAGGCAGCTTTGTCATCACACACTAAATTATTTAGCCCTATTGATAAATAGTGTCGGAATTGTAAGTATAATAGATTGTGGTGATAGTAAGTAGACAGTAATGCATTGCAAATGTGTCTTACTTTAAAGACACGTTTGACCTATTATTATCTATTCCAGCTAAAGTATATGTTGTTGCTATATACTATAGAAAACTAAGTTTTGTTGTAATTAGCGATCCTTTTGTTTGAGGTTTGAGTCGAAGCAGAGTTGTCTGCTCTTCAGCATTTACCACCTGCCAACACAATTATATAATGCTTGACAAACCTAAAGCATCCTCAGCAGAAATTTGACCCATACTTTTTGGCTTTTATTTAACTTCCTGCCCTAATTGGCCTATATGCAGTAACATCATTACAAAAACTCAGAATGTACTCTAACCATAACTACTTTATTTATTGTGAAGCTGTTTTAAACACTGTCAGATGTGTTTAGATTCTGTTTCGAGAACTTTTTTGGAGGCCGTGTAGTTATAGTCATCTCACACCAAACACTTGTTCTTAGTTGTGTTACTTTCTACATACGTCCGTACGGCAGTATAATTTTAATTACATCCGCACTAACATTGCTTTTAGGCATCACATCTTTGTTAATATCCACAATAAATTCAAAATCTTGTGTAAGGGTTAGATGAAAAATAGCTGCAGATGAGAGAAAGAAAAAAGATGGGAATGTGTAATGTTCTCCACCTGATCGTAACGTAGCTTCAGGTGTATAAAAAAAATAGTAATAATAATTCTGAACAAGCTGAACAAGCTATGTTGAAACTGAAACCACAGGCTTCGGAAAGGTCAACGATCACAACTGATTTGCAAACATCCACAAAAATTAGGTGTGTCCAGTCGACAGTTTTAATAATGTGATCGTTTTAGTACAGTAACAAATCTGTGTCTGGGGCTGTCCCAGGCCTTTACCCTTGTGGCAGCTATAAGGGGTCTTGATTTGTGTCTGCAGCCACATTGTACGCAGTGGATTCTGGGTAATGAGTGTGGTTTGTGCAGGAGCATTGGGTTTATGAAGCGAACACATGTGGTAGCAGTCAGTGAAATTTACTAGAAAAGTGTTCCTGATGGTTTAAATAAACCAGTGCCTACATTTGCAGAAAGCAGTGTGATTTTATTTTTGCAGTTTAGAGTTTTGTGGAATTTTGAATGACACATTTAAATGCTGTTTCTGTTCAGCGTTTGGTCCAGTTTTGGTTTGTATCGATCAACCGTTCTTAAATATCAAAGACAGATCTGTCCCACCGAACTAAACTCTGTGCTTGCTTTGTAATTTAGTGAGTTTGTGGTTGAATTTACATAATGTCAGGTACCAGTAATTTGCATTCTAGGTGAATTGTATTTACTCTGATCATTTACAGATGTCTAATAGTGTAATAGAAGGAGCCTTTTTTATTATGCAAAGGCATTACATTTGAGGAATAATCTTCACTGAAATCATTCAAGGCTGTTGCAAAGGAGATAGTATAATGATTACATGGATAATGAGACAGCACATTTTGGCAGGGAATGCCCGTCTTTCGTTTGGTGGTTGTCAGCATTCCTAAACCTTTTCAATCTCTCTCTCTCTTTTTCTCTCTATCCCCCTCTCTCATGAAAAGCATAATTCAGTTATGCAAGAGATGCATGATTCTCTTTGTCCTGGAGATGTTTGCGTGCGTGTGCATTTCGAATGGACATAAAAAGATCACTTTAGAGCTGCTGCAAAGTTTTGCACACTAATTCACTTATTGAAATGAAAAAGACAAATGTATGTTGTGCAAATTATACAACAAAACAAAACAAAGCCATAAAAGGCTCATATAGTCAACACTGAGGTTTTTTTATTGTACAAACTCCCAGCAGGGAATGACAAGTTGTGTGGATTTAGTCAGACTGTTTATAGAACAAATCGGAGTTTGTTTTGACATGCTAGGTTATTGCAATTTCAAATGACATTTACTTTCCTTTGATAGTCAACTTATCAGTGTTTACTCATAATTATCTGTCATGAGAGTCAGATTGTGGTATATAATTTCAAGAACTTTTAGAAATGCGTACATTTCTGTTTTCTGTCATGTAAATATCACATATTGAAAATTACAGAAAGTGATTTAGTTAAATGCATATTTGCAGAAACTAAAGCTGTTATGATAAAGA
>JAUYWG010000040.1:13814131-13824160 GCA_034779775.1 Enteromius afrohamiltoni
AAAGCTGTTATGATAAAGAAATACTGACAGCTGCCGTATATATATATATATATATATATATATATATATATATATATAGTGAAATGTTGCCTTAATTGGTTTTTCTTAAGCTATGTATCTAAAGTTACATATAGAGTAATGCTCTTAATAAAGACAGAACTGTTTCCCACATGAGTGAAGGAAATCACTTTTACACAAACTGTTTGCAGGTGCTGGCACTGATCAGATTTTCCAGGAAAGGCTATGTGAAAATACAGCCTCATATAGCAGACTTTATGAACTTTGAGGATATAGATGCTGTTTCATGGACCTGTGCCAAAGACAAAGGCTAGAGGAAATGAGGTGACAGCAGCAGGAAATAGCAAATGTCAGTGTTGACTACATTCAAGTGCATGTATTCACTTGTTAACACCCATCTCATCCCCCAGGTATATAGCTTTTCATTTCAGCCCTAGTGCTGATCCATACAGCAAGGGTTAAATTACACATTCTTACATTCAAATCTGTGTACAGTGATACAATGAACGTACACAGCAGGTGTCATTACACACATGGACAGGAAGCAGCATAGATCTGATTCAGGAGTTTTAATCGATGTAACAAAATCCCTCTTTGTAGGGCAAGTGGATACGTGTGTTTGTAGAGATTCTTGTGGCAGATTCTTTCTGAATGGAAGATTTTCGTCAAATGATACGTAGTGTCAGAAATAAGAGAATTGCTGATGAAAGGTTTTTTGAAGAGTGATTTATCAAAAAATAAATAAATGAATGTGTTTCGAGAAAGAAAAGTATTCTGTAAAGAATACAGGTTTGGTATATACACGAGGGTGAGTAAATGATAACAGAGTTTTTATTTTTAAGAGAACTATCCCTTTAACTACCTGATTGACAGCTGAAGAAAATAGCAATTGTTAGCCTATATGCCGACTCTGCAAATGATATAGTTTCACTTGCCATCTCCATTCAAACTACATAGCATTTTGAGAGCAGAAACAGATGTACATTCGCACTTTGTCTGAAATGTTTCTCACTGCTTTTGCCAGGAACGCTGATGTATTTATTAAAAGTGGAAAGCTTTCATCAGGATATGATTTCACAAATATTATGTCCTGAAATGGCAGACAGTTGCGAAGGTTGTCATTTGGACTTGTTGTGTTTGTGGCCGGCTACATGTAATCTGCTACTGAGTGTTCAGATCTTGCATTGACACTCAACAAAACGACATGCCAATCACATCGTGTTCCCTTCAGTACTGACCTCTCTCTCTTCTGCTGGCTTTTCTTCTCTGATTCCAGCTCTCTTTGTGTTGAACCATCACTTTAAGTGAACTTAGACTTAATGTGATTTCGCCTCCAGGATGAAAAGTCACTCGATGCTACTAGTCGCATATGGCCAGCAACGTTGTATAACCCTCGTAATGTATCTCTTCTGTGCATGGGAAGTGTCATCATTCGGTGTATATAGCAATGTAATTCACTCGAGTCTTTCACAGCAAATCGTAACCAATGGCCATCTCAGATGCATCAGTGATTGATGGAAGAAAGGTAACCATGCCAGTACAAGCCCCAGGCTCAAGAGCTCATTTCCACTAACCCCTATCAGCAGACTCTTTAATAGTGGCTATGATTGATTTAGAAGCTGGCTGATATGATGTTGTGTGCCTGGGCAAATATGTAAATTTGTAGCTGACACACACCATTAGCCAGGCCAGATCACGCTCTATAAATCATGTCTTTAATCCTCTACATGCTGCTTCCTGTAAGTGCTCTTCATCTCATTTCCTCCGGTATTACCTGTGCGCCTCTTTTGGTTGCTATACATTGAGGTAACTGATGGCATGAATGTCTGTTTTCGCTTCTGAGTGAGAGACATTTGTGAATGTGTTGGATTTAAAATAGAGAAAAATAATAAATGAAACCTGAAGTGATGTACTCACATGTGTGTGTGTGTATTTAGATTGTGAGAGAGAGGGAAGGTGAGACAGAGAAAAAGAAAGGAATCATTGATCCCGAGCTGCTGAAAACTGTCACCAAATCTTCCCCTGAGATTGTGTTGAACAAAGGTTTGATGGCTCCTCTTCAAGACAGGAATGTGCCCCATGCTAAGGGCACAGCACATCTGACAACACATTGTGCTGATGCCAGTCAGCTATGTGGAGAGGGTTTAGCATGTCCTCCTTCTTTTGTTAAGAGCCCAGCTGAAATTCTGATTCTCATCCTGTTCCAAAACACTTCTCAAATCTTATTGTTACGAAACAAAGGGTGCCAATCTGGAATGCTGATCACTCAGAAGATATTCCAGTTATGACAATGGCTTCTGATAAGAGAGAAAGGAAACTTTTCCATACATTGTTTTAGCTTGATGGGGTCACCAAACATCTCTGTTATGATGCTGCAGTTTTCCACTTCTTTTGGGGTTTGTATGTGTGGAAAGAATATTTAATGATGACCTATTGTTGTATTATTTATACAGAGCTGTCGATTGACTTCTTTGTGTATTGCATGCTTATGCATGTACTTTTTTAAACTGCTGAGTTAAGTCACAAAGAAAAAGTAGCAGCAGCAGTTTTTTTCAGCTGTATTATGAAGTACATCGGAGTGAAACAGACCTTTGGAAAAGAAAAAATGGAGGTTGGTTGAATTATTAGTAGTAGTAGTACTATCATTACATAAAGTAATATTTCTGTCACAGTTTTTTGAAGTTACTCTGATCTTTTGTTTACACAGGTTGCTGTAAAGACCTTGAGGTTTCTGTTTGTATATGATATGATGGTAGTTTTACTGAAAAGAAATGGTAAAATGCTCATGAAGTGACTTGGAGATTATTCATGTGCTTATGTACTCGTGTATTGAGGTGGCAGAGGCTGAAAACACTATGACCATCACACACACACTTCAGTAGTAAACAAAACCATTCATGCAGAAACACACAGAACATGCAGGATTCAGATTTAAATGGTATTTTTGCAAATTAATATTTACCAGACACTAGTCCATATCACATTTTGATTTACTTGTACTGTTCTACTTTTGATGTATCCATCCAAGATTTAGCAAATTATGTGACATTCTGAGTAGCATAAATTTCATTAATATGATTGAAACTCTGTCTGTGTTTTCCGCATCTCGGATGTCATAGGGCCCTATGTATGTCACCATATAATCTGGCAGAACATTTAGAGTATTTAACATAGACTGTTTTATTTAAATTATGAGTTCAAAAATATGCAGGGATTAATTCAATAAAATCCACAACATGCATTTAGAAAATAGAAATTATTGGATTTTCATGCCGACATGTAAAGTGTGTTTTTCCTCTGCACTGAAAACAAAACTGCTGTGTGTCATGACAGTCTCAGCCAGTAAGATGTTTATCGTACATTTATGTAAGGTTTGGACAAATGAGCGTTTGCTGTGGGTGGAGATGACCTGCAAAATAGAAATTGAAGTAATTAAAAACATTGTCCTCTTGGTCGTTGTTATTGCGGTTGTTTAGACACACAAATAAGCGATGGCTTTTATCCTTTGTCATTTTATTGCATCAAGTTAGGACACAGTGAACATCTGTCTGGATATATACTGAGCTTTATATAGCTCTCCATGTGTAGTGTTTCTGAGATTATAATTGCACTAATGATTGCTCTCATTTCCTTTGACCTTTTATACATCATTAAAGCTAAAAGGAAGTAGGGGAAACAGACTATTTAAAGAACAGTCTGCAAAGTGTATGTTCATGGCCCTACAAAGTATATTTTGGTCTCTCAAAGCTCTCACAAGCTTTGTCCTGCTTCTCTGAAGTTATCGACCTCTCAGGCTTATTGCAGGGATATTTTCAGTGACCTAAAAACAGCTTTTGCTATGAATCAAGTGGTTTCTAAAGATCCAGTTGGCACTCCATAAGTGTGCAATGCAAAAAACAGTTTTCTTTATTTATGGTTAAAACAGCTGTTTCAGAAGTTGCTCTATATAAGAGCAATGTCTTATCTAACAGTCTTAGCATTTAATCAACTCAAGCTCATCTAACAGACTAAAACACTTTTGATTGTTACTTTATACTGAGGGTAACATGAGTCTCTACATATTCAATCATTTGCGACAAAGAGGTACAGTGTCAGTTGTTCACTTAATGAAGACTGTTTGGTTTTCATCAAACTCCTTTTTTTGATATCCTGTCGCAGAAGTAAAACGTGACAGAAAAAGAGGAAGAAAGGAGGGAGAATCTCATTATTGTAACTGAAGAATGACGCCTGAGATACCATGTGTCAGATGATAATATAAAATCATACTGCAGATCTTCTGTTAGTCCTTTGTCAGGTTACTCCACGCATTCCCACAATGCTCCAGGTTGTCCTGTATGAACTGACAAAGACAGCAGGTGTGCAAATACTAGTAAGGCTCACTGAGCAAAGAGTTCAGATAGTGAGGGTAAACAAAAGACTCATTTGAATGAGCAAACAGAACACATATTAAAATGACTCTGAGTTACAACATTCATAGACAGACATAGAAGACAGCCTGTAGAGTTGTTACATTAGTCGCTTCTTTCTTTCTATCTTTCGTTACATTATTTGTCTTTATTATTTCTTGCTTTCTTTTCTTGCTGTCTTTTTTCTTTTTCTTTCTCTTAACAGGAAATTCAGTTGGATTTTAAAACCAGTAAGGTTGGAGCTGGAGACTGTGTTATGGAAATTAGGCACCAATGTATATTTGCTATTAGCTTAAAAAAGGTCATCTGTTACTGACACTATGGGAAACTCCTCCCCTACTTTTCCCACAAGGTATCTGGGTACCTATTAAATATCTTCAAATCCAGTTCTTCTTCTCAAATTAAAAAGCTACCCTCTCCCTGTCGATTTAAACTGGAACCTTTTATAGAGGTGCATTAGACTGATAAGAAATAAAAAGACCCTTTGTTCTTCATGGGAATGTAATTCTCTGTAATTTATGTTAAATAAATTGTTAGGCCATGTGCACTTTGGCTCTACAATGCACCCTCTCTCTCTCTTTCCTCTTTTCTTTACTTTGTCATCTATTTTTCCGAACTGATTTGGTTTCTTGTGTTTACATTAGCCCTTTACAAAAATCGGATTCTCAGCATGTTGATTCACGGCTGTTCCTTTGGACTCGTTTGCTCGCACTTGCTACTTACTTTGTCAAAGCAAAAGAGGACCCGGTATTGTCTCCCATGCCTGAGGCGGAACAGGAGCATGGTTTTGTTCTGTAGCGGCACATTGCTCCAAGGGCACTGATTTCCAAAGGCTGGCAGCTTGTGCTGACATGCCGACTCATTTAAATTGTGCTTGACAGAACAACCCAGGGCAATTAATCATTTGACTAGCATGTGGAATGATGCTGTATCACAGACAGAGGAGAGAGAAAAGGACCTCTCGCACGTTTGCTCTTCCTATCCGATTCGCCAACCATGAAATTGTTATCATGCCCATGACAGCGTATTTTCCCTTGTAATAAAAATCCGCTCCATACAGAGGAGATCTTCTTTTCATTAAGACAGGGCAGTGGACATTCACTTGCTGTCACTTGTATCTTAACACATTAAGACATATGTTCTCTGTTTGATGCTAAATGAAGACAAGGTTCTGCCAGAGGCATGAATGACAAAAAAGAAAGAAAGAAAAGGGGGAAAAAAGTTTGATGCTGTGTTAGTTTTTCATAGCCACCAACCATATGGTTTGCCTCACTGCTGAGCCAGCTGCTGATATTTATTTCATATGCATATTAAAACTGGAGAGTGGATGCTTTTGTAGACGGTTTCCAAAAATTGTACAGTGATTGCTTCATTGCTGATGGGTCTTTTATAAGCCTCAGAGGAATCCTTGAGAGAAACACCAGTCTGCACTCTGCTAAAGTGTGATTGAATGTTGCATTTAGCCTCTAATAAAGTTCTATTGGAGACTTCAGCAGCTGGCTCCCATCTGGAGTTTGTGGAGAGGCTTTTACTGTGTGCGAGCGTGTTTTGGGGTGCGAGGGGATTTTATTTAAATATATTTAGGTAGGCGTAAAAAATGGAACACCCCCTTTTTGTTAAATGAAATTTGACTGGAAGAACATTGTGGTTATTATGCGAAAAGATGGCAAGGTTGATTTTCGCCACAGAAGCTGGATGACTACAAAGAGTACCTTCAGAGAGTTCAGTGATGTCTTAGACATGACGTTTGGTTGAAACCAATGAAACCAAAGTATAAACAGAAGAGGTTTGCAGTTGGTGCTAACAACCCAAAGTTACTGGATAAATGTGCCATCTGGTTTTTTTTTTATGTGTGTGTGACAGTTCAGAATTTAAATGTCTGGGGAATTGCGCTAAAATGTTAATGCGCCATCCTTTTTGAATAATGTATCACTTACACTAAACCTAACAAATAGTTTAACAGAAGCAAGGCTGAAATAAAAATGCATTAGTTGAAGCAATCATGCCATTTACTCTTGCAGTCTTTGGGCTCTTTTATTAATGCGACTCGCATCTCGCTTTGCATCGCAAGTGTAATGCTGTACCAGGTGGGCTACAGAGCAAGGTTACTGTTTCAGATGAGCTTTACATATGGTGCTGGTCAGGTGATGTAAATGTCAAAATGTATTAGTCTACAAATCCTGTGCCATGGTTGAAGTTTTGTGAGGTCATAACAGTATTTTGCAGCAAGTTTGGTTAAACGATGTCTAATCTAGGTAATCATCATTTATGTAAAAAAAAATGGTGTTTTACTGACACTAGTGTTAATTTTAGCTATAAACTGCATTGAATTGTGTTTATACGTGTTCTTTTGGAGTTGTAGGTGCAGGCATATTTTCACAATGAACTGGTATCCACATGGTGTAATAGTTTTTCGTATGAAAGTGGTCTAATTTCACACATGATGCTTTCTTTCTTTTGTCAGCATACAGATGCAGTTGTGCTTTTAGTTGCGTTGTTTTTCTCAGATGCAAATTCTTGGAAATGAAGCCTTTAAATGCATCACTACCAAAGGGGTTTAACAGGATGATTCACTGTGGAATTTATAACTTATGAGCACTTCGATTCTTTTAATACATTTAATCTACACTTCTCATTCTTATCTGATCCTCTGTTCTATAGCTGAGGTAAATAAAACCTCAACCTCTTTTTTTGCTCATCTCCTTCCCTTTTTCTGTCTCTCTTCATTAGTTGATATAATGGAACGTTGTAAAATGTATTATAATGAGTTGAACCAAAAGGTTACAGCAGAAGTTAACAGCTAATAAAAGTGATTAAAAATAGTCTAACAAGAGTGCTTTGTTCAGTGTTTAGGAAGCAACTCTGTGGCCTCTAAAGTGTCTTGTATCAATTAGGATTCCAATGTAAGCGTTTGCTGCATAATATTTTTGATCGTTTTCAATAGAATCAACTTTTGATTTACTGTTTCAACTTAGAGATTCAACTTAAATTCACTTTTTAAACTCCCACTCTGCTGTACAAATGACGCTCTAAGGATTTAATTGCACTTTTTTGGGGCGGTTAGCAGTTATTCGATTTGACATTATAACTGCTTCATTCTGTTCTGTGTGCTTTCTAAAAACTGACCTTTGAAACTTATTGGAACTGATCGTAGTTCACACTCAAAAATGTCCCTAGCAGAGCACACACTCCTCAGTAGATGGAGATGAATATTTTTTGCAAATAATGAGTAACACTTTGTCTCTGCTGCATTTTTAATATTTGTTTGAGAGATTCAACATAGAAGCCAATGGCATGGGTCTGAGGCGGGACGAAGAGTATATCCAACCAAAGGCAGGTCGGTAAGTGTTTGGAGAAACCTGCCCGGAAACCTGTCATTACGCTGTTAATTGTCCAGAAATTAAACTCTTCACCTTTAATGAACTTGCATGACTTTGTGTGTTTTCTATAAACGTACAGTTAGTAGAGGTTACCAGATGTTGCAGCAGCATTAGCATCTGTTCGCTTGGACCGCCGGACAGTGCGCTTCGGAGCCTTACACTCTGTAAAACCCCCAATGGTAGATTGTTTTAGGATCATTACCCTTCTCACTCACCCTGATAAAGCTTGTATGAGAGCGTTCATCTCCCCGTTCTCCTCTGAGCCACATGTCAGAGCCCCGGAGACTGGAATCTCCAAAGCTCTGTTTACACACGAGCTCAATGCACTCCTGAGCTCAGCTAGCCTCACCGAGCACTGCGGTGTAAAAGAAGGCCACGTTCGCTACTAATTAAGCGCCGGGGTGGAGTCGGAGCTGTTTGACGTCCCCTTGCTTGAATAGCCATTCTGTTCTGTGCCAGTAGTGAGAGAGTGAATTGTTATCGGTGTAATCTTTGTGGGTTGAGCACATAAACAATGTGTCTTTAGTATAGAAACATTCTGTGCAACTCACTCTGTGTAAATGACAGGCAGTGTTGTGTTCATATAGAGATCTGATTTAGCCGTATAGGTTTTCACCACTTCGGCATGCGAGACCTCCGTGTTTAACGTCTTTGTTCCCAATCCAGGGATGCCGTAGGATACAATCTACTTGTACAGCGTTCCTGGTAAAGATCGCTAAGCTAGAGAGAGCCTGGCCCCTGTCTAACTGAGGCTAAAGAGCTGCAGAGGAGAGCTGTGATATTTGAAGTAATTCACAAGTGCATGTGTTCACACATTAGTGGGATGCAGTCGGACAGCCACAAGTTTGAGAGCTAATTACAGTATTTAAAGCCTATCAGTTCCATGTGATTGCTGCTTGTGCTGGGTAAACGGCTTTTATTTGGTATGCTGTGGAATTTTCCCCTCACAGCGAGGGCTCTGTGGCAGCAAATTATTTTCATCTTAATTGCATGTAGGTGGAGACATGAAATAATGGGGCATATTTGTGTTCAATCTGCTGTGTTTTCATTACATTGTGGAGGAAAACATTGTTAGCGGGAGTTAATTAACAAATATGAGTAATTGCTCTATGCTCATATTTATCACTAGTGTGTTCGCAACAGGCAGGCCTGAAGCGCTAACGACAAAGTGCTACATAAATCAAAGTGCTTTTCTTTGCCAAAGCAGAGCCCTTGGGAGGTACCTTAGAGCTTAATTAGAATCTAGAAGGATTTTTTTTAAGTGTGAGGTGAGCAAGCACTTGAATAACAATGATAAATTAGGCCCCAGAGCATTGCCTGTATGTTTTGGACCGTGTGCGCAATGTTATATCCTATTTCTATATAATTCATAAAGTGTGATGGCAGAGGCGCCGCGCCAGACGTTCTGCCGGTCCTGTCGATTTGATGAGAGAGATTAATGCAGGGATTGCTGTTGCTGGCAGAAAAGTTTACTGAAATGATGCCAGAGTGTTCACTGCAGAATTACCCAGATGGGATTACGTGGACTATTCAGATTTTACGAGGCCGTTTAGAATATTTTTCTTGTCACAGAGTAATACGAAGAGATGCTTAATGTTGTGCTTCGCTGTCAGTCATAATTCAGCGATTTGGCCGACTAAAATGTTTGGCATCCAAAATATTTGTGGTCAGCCAATAAAGTGTTCATTTTTGACTGTTGATGGGAAATTACTGTGTAACTTGATAAGTCTTCTGTTTCATCAGTTTTCAGTTTTTTTCTTTTTATATATTCTATTTTAAGAACTTCATTATGGGGTTCAATTGTAATAAACTTTTAATGCACAAAACCAAACCTATATATATATGTGAAAACCAGTATGATGATATATAGGCAACCTGTTGCTGGCTAAATTAAATAATTTACTTTTATATTGTTTCTGTGTTGAAGCCCTGAGGCCCTGAGGGTCTTTGGATACTACTTTGAAAACCCCTGAAATGAACCGTCACCAGCATTGTAGGAGCAGACTCAGCGGAGTGCTCTTATGTACATGTACAGAGAGCATGTCAGTTAAGGACTGTGTATTGCCAATTAGGGCTGTAACGCCCCAGTCGATTAGTCGATTAATTGGTCGATACGGTCTGGTTCGACCAAAATTCTGATTGGTCGATTTTTTTGCCGCGCTCATTTCATCAGTTTGGCCGCGCTCATTTCATCAGGTGGAAAGCACTAATTGCTAATGGGGGTG
>JAUYWG010000040.1:13828944-13839153 GCA_034779775.1 Enteromius afrohamiltoni
AAATATTTGTTGTTATTAAATATAATATAAAGATCGCAATGTTTAAAGTATCTTTAAGAATCTGGAAGATATGGTGAAGTCAATGGTGACCAAAACAGCCTGGTTACAAACTTTTTTCAAAATGTTTTCCTTTGTGTTTTGGGTGAATTATTCCTTTAAGAAACAAACAAGAAAAACTTGATGTCATCAATTAACTAGTTGGTTGTTGACTAGTCATCTGTTGTAATTTATCCCTAACAGAGGCATGTCTTGAGCTCGTTACTGTTCACTAACGAGGCAGAGGTAGCATTTGCATTACTCCTCTCATCTTGTTAATTACAGAGGCTCCATTGTCTGATCTGACCCATTTACAGCATTCTCTCTTTCAGTCTTTCAGTTTGTCTCATCCTCCCATCACGGCTAATCTCATTTGGCATCTGGCTCAATCCCACCCTGCCATGAACATGAGAGGGTCTGCTCTCTCACTGAAGAGAGCCAAGAGCGACAACAACACCCTCTGTGTCCGTTTTCATTCACGCTAACTTCTGTTTCCTGAAAGCTCTGCTTGGTTGTATTTCTGTTTATCGGCATCAGTTGGTAAATGTACAGCTGACAAGTGAGAGGTGATTTAAAGCAGTCCTTCTGTGATATCCGTTTGAGAGTAATGTTTGTACAATTAATATTCATGAGTTGTGGATCTGCGTGTGTCAGTGATGCAAGGCAGGTAATGGGATTTAAAACAGGGTGAATGCTGATGGTGTGAATGAATAACTCAAAGCCTGGAGCAGTGCTAGTGTACAAACGCACACACACTGACACTTTTTTCTTTCCTTTTGCTGTTTGTATTATGTAGACCCACATTAGTGATGAAATGAGGCATGAACTTTTTTCCATCTTCTCAGAATCCACCTTGTTCTCTCTGTCTCTTATTTGATAGATTTCTCTCTCACTCACTCACACACACACACACACACTTTCTCCATCTCTCTCTCTCCAGCCTATTAATTAGGGGTTTGAGCGTGTAGCACTGAAACCCTATTGTAATTGTTAGGATTTTTTGGGGTTTCGCGTGTAGAGATGGATAGAAAAAACATATTTTCAGCTATAACTAAGAACCCATTGCTCAGATCGATCGGCTTAAAAACTGATATGCAGCATCTTGGTCCAAACTGGCACAAGGCTCTATGAGAACACTGGTGTATCTCAAAAAAGTTGGCCGCCATCGGCCAATGAAATTTAAGCACTTATTAGACAAGCTTAACGGAGGTCGATGGGAACGAAACACGGTGGGCACATTCGACTCATAAAGGTTCGGCCTTAAAGGTCTGTAAGAATTATGAAAGAAATTGACCACTAGTTGACGCTAACAAGATTTTTGGCTCTGTAATCACATGGTGTTTCACACATCCAAACAATATGCATATCATTTGATAGATCTCAGTTAAAAGTGCCTCAAAAAAACGCTGCATTTCTATAGAAAATGACCTCCGATTTTAGAACATATCATATATATTCACACAAACATTAAATCTTTATATCATATGATAGGTCTCATTCTGAACAACTTTGCATCAAGAACCATTGCTGTCAATCAAACCATTCATTAATATTTCACAAAAATATAAAAAAACTACTTTTTTTCAAACTAGTTTCAGGTTTGTTGCTCAATCTGGATCAAACCAAACACTTTTCTGGACTCTCTAGATTAATAATTATTATATTATTTATATTATATATTAAATTATTATATTAAAGCCTGTTGGTCGTTTAAAAAGGGGTGTGGCCACATATACTCAAAAGCCTATAAAACCTAAACAAAAACACAAAAATGTATAAAACCTGGTTAAAACATGTGACAGATGAGTCTTAGCAAGCATACAAAGTTTCATAGAGCTCAGGCTATAGGTAGCACTATAACCATTAAAAAAGGTCTCAAAAACACAATATTCCAGAGTAAATGACCTTAAATCCCTCATACATTTACGTATAGTCTATATATTGATATAATATTATAGATCTCCTCATTCTGAACAAATTTGTCTTTGGGATTAATGATGCCAATCAAACAGTTTTGACAAAAAAACACTAATAGTTATAACACTTAAACACTGTGTTCTATAAAAGATTGCAATTAATAACCACTAGAAGGCAGCAGAAGATGACTAATGAGCACACAAACAGTGCTTTTCTTGGTTGCTGATGGAGACATTGCAAAATCACTATTATAACAGTTCAAATCACATTAAGTTAAAGTTTACCATTTTGCTCATAAAATGTTTTCAATTTTACCAGATAATCATTACAGTGAAACATGAAAATAACCTATAAACTCTTCAAAAGAGAAGACTTGCAATAATAAAAATGTGTGTGAATGTATGCCAGTGTATGTATGTGTGTTTGTATTTATATACCATTTCATTATATACCATTTCATTTCTGAGTGTGGGTAAGCATGCTTACTGAGTATTTACAATTTCGTTTGCTTGTGTGTGTCTGCATTTATATAATGTAGCAGCTTAATCATTTAATTTCGGTGTGTTTGTTTTATTAAAATAGTTTAACCATTTCATTTCTGTGTCTCTGTGTGTTTGTATTAATATTGTATTTTAACCATTTCTGTGCGTCTGTGTGTGTGTCTGTGGGCCTATTGTCCATTTTCAGTGTGCTTCAGTGTAAGCCATACATCCAGGTTGCCCCTATACAAAAAGGCCTTGAAATGCTCAAACTAGAGCCTGACCGATTTATCGGCAGGCCGATATTTTCCAAACTATCGGTATCAGCATTTATAATGGCCGATAAATGAATATTTCAAATATAAACTAAAAATGGATGAAACACCCTTACTGGTAATTTTGATTTAGTTGTTGTTGTGTTTTTGTTCAAAGGACTTTACATTTGATATCTTAAGTTTGTATTTTGAAACATTTTATTTATCAAAACTTTAATATATTTTGATGTTCCTCTGTTCTTTTGTGAATATACAAGAAACAAGTTTCTTTTTAAAATGCATTATCATATTGTGTTATATGAACTCAAGAATTACTACAAATAACTAATGTTAGGGAAATCTGTTAATGTTTTGATTCACATTTCTGAAGTTAAAATAAATAAATAAATAAATATTGTCTGATATATCGGGATATCGGATTTTAAAACCAACAAATATTTGTATCCATATCGGACTTCAAAATCCTTTATCTGTCGGGCTCTAGCTCAAACCATGAAAATTGCGTTTTTTTAACTTTCTCAAAGCAGTGATCTTTGTCAAAATTTTATTGGCAAAGTCAATATAAATGCCGTTCACAGCCTATTTTTTGTAATGTAACTTATTTCAGAGTGAAACTGGATATTTAATAATGAAAAAGTGTGTGGTGAATAAATTGGATTAAAAAATATTTGCAAGTTAAACCCTGTGTGAATTAAAACAATCCATGCATTAATATTTAATCATTTACTCTTAAAAATAAAGGTTTTGTTTTAGTATCTATGGCTTCACAAAGAACCTTTATCATCCATGGAACCTTTCCATTGCACAGAAAGTTGTTTATTTTTAAAAACAATCTTTAGATTAATAAAAAGATTAATAAAATGTTCTTCACACCAATAACAAAATGTTTCCTTTAAGAACTGGAAGGTTTTTTGGGGAACCCTGAATGATTCTTCCATGGAATTTCTGTGAAATCCCCCATTTTACGAGTGATGATTGACATTAGAAGTAGAAGTTCTTACAGAAGATTCAAAGGTTGAGCAAATTATTTTTTATATAAATATTATGGAGAAAAATTAGTTCCTTTGGAATGACATTCATGAATTTGTCAGAAAAATAGCAGGCAAGTCCAAGGGTTGCAGTATATTGATGGTTTATTGTTCAGTCCTGTTGTATTACTATTCTTTTTGGAGTGTGGGGTGAGGAGTAGGCTAGTTCTTTAGATTTTAATTAGATGTTTAGTCAAAGACTTTTCTGTCTTTCTCTTTCCCCGTTGGTTGCTCCAAAAACTAATTTTCCTCAACAGAGACACATGCTAAAAAAAGCTGAAAGTATTTGCTTTTCTCAAACTACACAAGCAACACCAATTCGCCATCCTGTATTTAAATGGCTAGGACTCTGTGTGATCTATGGACCACTGACAGCAGACTCTCACTGATGTAATAACAACATAAAAAAGCAGGACAAGAACTGTACGAAAAAATGGTCATTTTTCAGGGTTTCCATTTTCAGAGACATTATGCCGCTGACATGATGGTGCTGTATTGTGCGAGGCAGCGTGTTGTTCCTCTTTAGTGTAGATGCACCAGGTGAGAGCACCAAAAGGCCTCCTCGGCCCAAAACACCTGCTCTTCAAGTCTTGCAGCTGCTGCACGGGTACACGTGTATATTTTCTGGTTAGACTTTTAACATATCAGCCCATTCTTTTTCTGTCCCCCCGCTCTTTCTCTCGCTCACTCTCTCTCCAGGGCATAGACTAATTAATGGATACCATTCGCAGTTGATTAGCTACAGTTCCTTCGGTAATTACATTCACATACTAACCACTCAGACAAAAAGATGAGGGGGAGAGAGAGAACAAAGCAAGGGAAAAATAAATTAATGCTCTTCTCATTTTGCTCTGATCTTAATTTGTTCCTGCAATTGTTTGCCCTCCACAATAAGATAAGAAAGCCCTTTTTCCTTCTTATTCCAACTCTTCTGGTTGTGTAACATCTGAGGGAATCACTTTGTTTTAAACAGACAAAAGCTTGCTGTTGGATGCACTGTTGAATCAGGGCCTTGAGGCTGTTGTGGTTGATGTTTGTGTGTGTGCGCATGGTCCTCACATGTGTGTGTCTGTGTGTGTATGCATGATTTGTCTGGTTATAGAGGGCCCTCTGTGCTGGCCCTCCAGCTGCTAACCCATAATTCCTCATTTTGCTTTTCCATTGTTCCTACCTGTCAGTGTGCTTGTGTCTAAGAAGAAAAGATAGGATGCCTGCCATTTCAACAATTTGCCATCATGTTTGATTTAGAGAGGTACAGATAGAATAAAGGATCAGAAGAAAGAAAAGAGCTCAATTTAGAAGGGGATCTGTAGAAAACTACATGGATGTACTGTACAACAACAACACCACCACCATCCAATAATATTTTCACGTTAAAAAAATGACCTGAATATACTGTATGTAGCCTCAGGTGTTCACCTACTGTAATAAACCATGATTCTTTTCATCAGCCTGTGTGGGCATTTCAGTTTAGATGTAAGATGATGGTGTGACTCTCCCTCACTCATGCAATGCAAAGTTAGTCTGAGAGACAGCAAGCCACACCTAGCTTTCCCACTGATGCATTACAGTACAAGATGATGTGAGGCGAATTAGCAACTGGGATACTTCCTGTGTTATTATTACCCATTTACATGAGGGGTGAACTAATCAATGAACCGCTTGGGTACCGCTTTCCGAGTTAATTATATTTTTTTTGGGACCAAATATCCAATTAGTTTTAAAATATCTCATGCAAGAAGTACAAGTTAAAATAAATCGGGCACTTATTATTTTAATTTAATATATTTTTAACAGCACTATTTACCAACACAGCACAGACTTTAGTAAGTGAAGATAAATGAAAAATGAAACAAAATAGTCAGTACATGGCTCATTAAAATGATCGAATCTGAGTTTTTGAATGATTCTGTTGAATAAATGACTGGCAGGACTTTGAAACTGAATCTCCAGAATCAATTCTTTTAGTATGCAACTTCATGCCCTGCTATTTTGTGCATAAACAAAATGTAATTCTTGTATGGTGACTGCACAATAAGACTACAGTGAATAATATATAGAGAGGAGGGGGCAACTGAAATAACTAACGCATTTTCTTTTTTTCTTTTGCAGTTTGGGAATAACAACAACTACATGAACATGGCTGATGCCAATGGAGCTCTATTAGCAGGAGATGTGAGTATATGCTTGAGGATAACCTTTACATTTCCATGGATTGTTAGCTTATGCCATGAGTCATATTATTCTGGAATTGCTAAACAGTCATTTCCATGTCTAACCATTTATTGTATTAAAACAAAGTCAATTAATTTAGCACGCATGCCTCTGTATGTTCAAATAAAATGATTAATTTCAGCGGCAGGTGTGCAGCTGCTGCATTTACATAAAACATGATTAGCTCCCTACAGGCCTTCCTGAACTGCTTTGGGATTTTCCACAACCCAAACCCTTAAAGCTTAGAGCTTGTTACGCCAGCGGCTACATGTTCATACACATACGCCCGCGATGTTTTAATCTGACTGAATGATTCCTCCAGTGGATCCGGTATGTTTACGTATCAATGCTTGGTGTTAACAGAGCTACCGGCTCAGTGCTGACCGGAGGTGGAGGAGCACAGAGGGCGCTGAGCGTTGAGATGGGATTAGGGTTGCTTTTGCAGGGTGATATACCACAGGTGCTCAAATCCTGCTGATATGCTCCAGGTGAAAGCTGCCGTCAGGCTCTGGTGACAGCTGAAGGAGTGTGTATGTAAACACCTGTTCCCGTGATCATTTAAAGATACTATCAAGCTAGAAAAGGAAAGAAAAGTGGCACCTTTCACAAAAGTTAGTCTTTCTCTCCATCATTTTTTTATCCCCTGTCAGTGACTCTGACACTATATACTGCAAATCACAGGTTGTATATCTCAGGCTGGCCTCACTATCTGTGTGTGATTGTATACAAGCACTTTACAGTATGTGTTGTCACTCACTGTTACACTCACTGTTGCCACTGCCTGATTTCCATCACATTTCCAATGCAAATCTCCTTCTCGCAATCTCAACGGCATCGAGGCTAAGCAAAGATAATGTCTGTGCATGTGAAGTGCGTTTGTTGCACATTTGTTGGTAACGATGTGTTAGTGTGGGCATCTGGCTTCATTTTTTAAATTTGAAGTTTAGGCGGTGAAACCACAGCTGTGTCACAGGCAGTTGTACCCACATTTGATCGAGTCGGTTGCAATCTCCGTGAATTCTTCTGATAAAAGTGTTCCTTTGCCGAGGCCAAGCTCCATTTCCCCCAGCTGAATATTTTCCTAAGAAATAATGCTTCCTCCTTCGCACTGCAGCTGGTATTATGACACATGACACAATGAAATTAAAAGCATTAAAATTTAAATTCCTCTTTTTCACATACCTGAAATAAGTGTAGGGCGCTGGGAGGGGGATATTGTTTCTTGTAACTCAAGCTGAAGAGAAATTAAAGGGACTTTACCCTAGTGAGTGTTGTAATTTCACAGTGTGATGGGTTTTCCATGAGCTTTAGCTCTTTCATTAATCTGCTTAATGTGTCATCTTTAGGCGAGTGAGAGAGGGAGACTGGGAGAGAGAGGCTAAGTATCTCAGAGTCTGACACTCTGCACTTTGTGTATGGGCCTGAACATACTCTATATGACATTAGATTTAATGTAAACCAGGTTTTTACACATCATTTATTCTTTTGAAAAAAAAACCCCAAAAAACTATGATGCATGGTAAAAAAATCCTGTTTAATTTAGGATTAAAAAACAGCAGTTGTGGTTCCAAGACATTCAAAAATGAAAATGACTTCAGGTACTGCAGAATCCGTTCCAACAACAGAAAACTACAGAAGAATCAGAGGTCATTATAAGTGGTCTGTTCATTAATTAAGAATAATACTCGTTGGTGTTGGTGTAGATGGTAGATGACAGGGTCATACTGTACACATAAACATAAATAACCATCAGAGTAAAGACTCGTATTGGGATGATTATCGCGCTTGAATATCACCAATGTTTAATGCCTCTTGACTAAACAAAGAGTGCCAATGTGAGTGTCCACACCAAAACGTAAACATGAAGCGTAAAAACATTATTAAAAAAAAAAAAAAAAAAGCCTGTCTTGTTTTTGGTTTGACGTGCTACGTTAAAAACTGGTTGACCAATGCTGCTTTTGTTCACAATGCTGGAGCTTCTGAGGCAACAGTTCATGGCTTGGTGGTGCTCAAGCACAAAACGGTCTCGCCAAACACATGAAAGTAAGTTGAGGATGCACTGAGGCAAGACGAATGTTGAGCTGCTGGTCTTGTTAGTTTCAGCAAATAAAGAGCTTTATGACAATAATTTCTTCATTGCTTTTTTTTGTTGTTGTTGTCAATTAACACAGAAGCATGGTTTTGACAAGCACGTCAGAAGCCTAAATATTTTGTGTACTGGGGACTTTCATTGAAGTGCAGTTGGCAGCGAAAACAGGGAAATAATCCCATTGTGTACGAGCCTTACCACAAATCACTAAAATAATGCAATAGTACTTCTCGGAATGTCCTTTTACTGTTTTTCCCCCAGTAAATTCCAAAGTAAGTCATAGCTTTTACCTGCAAAATCTATTATTAATATGACAGATTGTTATAGTAAAATTATGTATAATGCCATGCTAAACTATAAGTATACGGTAAGGTAGCCTACGTTAACCAATTAACAGGTATTTTCTGTTGCATTTTTAGTTGCAATTCACACACACATATTTCAGATATGATAATATATGTAAACCACATTATCTTGAGCGTTGTAATGCAACATGATATGGAAACAGTATATCACAGTGCTTGATAAGGTGACCTCTTCCTTCCTGCTGTTGAACTGAAACTGATACGGCCATATTGAGTTCCACTTAGTAATATCACTTATCACACACAATCTCATTACACACATGTAATCACTACTGTATATGTAGAAATGGATTCGGAATGGCTGCTATTGGACTCTGAGAGTCTTTGCGACTGTCATCTGAGGAGTGCTTTCCTCTCTGCTCAGCTGATGTTAGGAGCTTTGCTCTATCGATCCTCCTAACCATCATGCTCAGTAATTGTGATGCACTGCCTTTTAACAACTGCTGCTTATGTCTCTGCTGAATCGGTTTACTAAATCTACAAAGTGAAAGGGCTTATTGCTTCATAATCAGTACTATTGCTTTACCTTGGTCATCTCAGTTTAGCATATGGGGCTGATGAATAAATTCAAGTTTCTATTTTGCGTTGAATTAAAGGTATAGTGCATCCAAGAATTTAAACTCTGCCATCATTTACTTAGCATTATTTTTTCTTTATAACCGGTATGCAAGCCGGCATGCAAAACAAAAGAAGATTAAACTATTTTGGTTTTGGTTACCAATGACCTTCGTTGTACTGACAAGAAAAAAAAATGGTGCTTAAATGTTCTTTTATGTTCCACGGTAGAAAGTAAGTCATACAGGTTTGATACAACGTGAGGTTGAGTAAATGATGACCATTTTCATTTTTGTTTTTTTTTTTAGTTCACATGCAAATTAAAAATATTTGGCATTTACAGATTAGCATACAAATGAAAATAATTGCAGATATGAAAGAATAATAAGCACTACTGTAAACTCCGCCCAGACTCTCAAAGGTCTTGCTTCGTTATTCTGCACTAATGAATGCTTGAGGCTCGGACCGCCTTACAGTGCCAGGTAAAGTGAGGAACTTATGACAGAAATATTACACTGTTGTATTTTGTGCACAGATGATATATGTATAACCTGAGGCTGTTTGTAAATTAAAATCAATCGCGATTAGTCTCATGATGTTTTTTAATAAACATTATTAATTTATCGCAATTGGTTTTACCAAAATTTGCTAAAACACTTTTTTCTAAACATATATTCATATCAACTATTCTGTGCGTTCTGTCTGAGCAATATAAATCGAAATATTATGTTTTATTACTGCCTAAAGATCTATAAGATCTTTGTTTTACTGAACAAAGACACCTGTGTTTGATTCACCTTAAAAAAAAACCCCAACAAACCGAATGAAAAAAAATGCACCTAGCTGAACTTGGCTTTATATTTGAAATTGAAAGTAAGTTTTGATTCTAAAGTGCCTCAGTAGATTTTTAGTTTTCATTTTTGGTCAGTTTAGAGTTTAATTTATTTAGCGTAGAATTTGTTTGTGTGAAAATATGGCATACAAGTCAAACCAGTCCATGACCACTTGCATATACAGGTCCTTCTCAAAGAATTTGCAAATTGTGATAATGTGAAGTTCATTATTTTCTGTTATGAACTGATAGACATTAGACTTTCATATATTTTAAATTCATTACACACAACTGAGTCTTTTATTGTTATAATATTGATGAAAAAATTGCATATTTCATCCAACCAATAAAAGAAAAGTGTTTTTAATACAAAAAAAGTCAACCTTCAAATAATTATGTTCAGTTATGCACTCAATACT
>JAUYWG010000040.1:13839253-13860902 GCA_034779775.1 Enteromius afrohamiltoni
TATATGAAAGTCTAATGTTTATCAGTACATTACAGAAAATAATGAACTTTATCACAATATGCTATTTTTTTGAGAAGAACCTGTAAAACAAATAAGTGTGAACACACTGAAAAAGAATGCTTTTATCCACCCGAACTGAGGATTGAAACCACTTTACACACACTGACCTGAGCTTTCACCACACACAAACACACATACAGTCTCCAATAACCTACTACCTCATCCCACAACTCCAGCACTACACTGACAGCTGACAGCTTCTGTATACTACAGCCATGCTACCAACATACTTTATCACAATTCTCATTTACACACACCACCTCACTGTCTCCAAGAGCAATGTTAATTTAATCTCTGCCTTCTCTCTCTCTCGTCTCATTGTGTTCAGTCAGGTGTTCAGTGTTTTGTTTGTTATTTGTAAAGGTCAGTGTCATTTTAGTTATGCTCTGATGTGAAAAAGATGAAGAAAGGGACTATATGTACCTCACATTTGATCTTTGAATGTCGTATCAGATCTTACAGCACAGCTGTGTGTTGTTGGGGCATTTAGGTCGGGCCACTCTCTTTTTCTCTCCCTCCCTCTCCTTCTCACTCTTTCTTTCTCTCTGCGGTATTGTACTGTGAAAACATGCTGGCACTGCAGGTCTTATTCATAGAGAAAGGTCATGAAGCAAAGTAAATGAAAAGAGCACCACTCTCTCTCTTTCTTTTCCTGTTTTCTCTGCTTTGCTATCATTCATTTGTCCTGTTTCACTCTATTTTATCAATCCTGTATTTACTTTTTATTTAGTTGGCCCTGTTGGCCTTTAGTTTCAGTGTCAGGGATGTCTTGTGATCACTACCATGTGCATGTTATCTGAAGCATACTTCTCTCATGACACAATTTGTATTAATGCCTCTATGCTGCTGTTTTGATTAACACACTGTTAACTGCTGCAATGCCACAGGGAGGGAAAATGAGTTTGTAGCTTGTGTGTTAATGGAGAAGTGGGAAACAGAGCTGGGCTGGCCGCTAATGGCTTCAGTTGGAGGTAATGTGAACATGTGTTAGGCACTGCAAGCCCCTGGCCCTCACTATGACAAAACACACCACTGCCTTTACAAGATTCGCTGCTCACAGCTGTGGAAAAAAACGCTGCAAGTTAAATGCTGGAATGGAGCCACATAAAAAAATGAAATAAGAGGGAGAGGTGACAAAAGAGAGCTGATTATTAGCCTTCCCCTCGGCTGGATCTCATCATACAGGCATTGAATGAGCCTTGAGTCTCTATATGTATGTGTGTGGGTGGGTGGTTGTGCTGGGGGGATGGTGATCAGGTTTTGCATACATTGTGAAGACCAAAATGACCTTATTAGGCAGTAGGGAACCCCAAAACCCCCCACCTTGTGACCACTCAGTGACTATGAACAAAATGTCTTAATAAAAGTAATAAAAATGTCTAAATTAAAATCTAAAATTCGGAATTAGTTTTTTGTGAAAGTTTGGTTTGGATGCAGGAGAAGTCTTAACATGGTGTGTCTGTAATATTTACCTGCTCCAAAATAAGAACATTAATAAGCTCTAATAAAAAATGTGCTGACAGATTCCCTGTACACATTGTGCTTTTACAAAAGAGTAAGAATAATACTGGAAGGAAAGAAGATTGAGAATGAGGAAGTGGGAATATGAAAGACAAGATATAGCAGGATATAGCAAAAGTGATAGCAGGAAGAAAGACAAACAGCTTTAGAGGATGGATGATGTGTTGACATGATGTTGATATGCTTTTTTTATTTGGAAGCAGTGAAGGAAACACGTTGAGAGAATTATAGTGACGATTGAGAACAGGACTGAACGTGAAACAAGAGGTTCTGAATACATAAAGCAAGAAATTGAGGGACACAAGAAGAAACAAAGAAAAAGAGAGAGAGGAGCGGAGGTCAGTGAATTCCTCGATGAGGAGCCCAGAGCAGGTAGTCAACATAAGCAAATTAAGTGTGACGATAGGCTGTAATTCAGAGACGGAGGGATTTGGTCGTTTGATGAGCAGATTTGGAGGTGCAACTGAGAAGAACAAAGTGCGACACTTTTGGATAGCCGAAATAATCTGTTTGAATGTTCTCTAAACCCATCACTCCCTGCACTTTCTTTTCTCCTCCAGCCAACATCATCCAGCTTGGATTAAGCAGCTTTTATTTTGTCCTCCTGCGAGTGTGATAGCCACACAATATTGCATTTCAGATTCAGACATCTTTTTTCACATCCTGTTTCATGGAGAATGTATTGGTTTGGGTCAGAATAAACATCCATTTCTTGTACAAGTATTAATAGGTTTTCTTAACCCTTCTGCTCTGGTCAACAGATATTTCACAGCTCTGAAATGAAATGTGTTTCCAACTTGCGTTATGATAAGTCAGTAGCTTGTGTCACATTTCTATAGGGTAACATTGTAGTGATTTCAGGTTTTTTCAACTTTGCAGGGCAAAATTCATCCCTGATTTACTCCTTTGTCTTTTTCTTAGACGTTTCATACTCCAAGTCTTGGTGACGAGGAGTTTGAAATACCCCCCATCACCCCTCCTCCTGAGACCGAGCCTGGTATGGGCCTCCAGGAGGTGGACTCACCTTTCCCCGGGCTACCTGACCACCCCAACTCTCAGCGGGGGTCGTTCACCCCTCAGTTTCCACCCCAGAGCCTGGAGCTGCCCTCAATCACCATCTCCAGAAATATGATGGAGCAGGAAGGACAAATCAACAACGGGCATCCAGGGGTAAGAGTCTGGTTATTTGCTTAATCTTTTTAAAGATATTAATGTTTGCAGATGTTGAAGGCAGTCGTTATGCAAAGTCAAAAATGACACAAATAATATTTCCACAATATCATTCACTGGCAGTTACATTTAGCTTTTAGATCCTGCTGGATTTAAGTGAGGATTTCAATCTAGGTAGCTTTCCTCCTCTAAATGCAAATATGTTTGACAAAGGTGTTATGTGCAAAACAAATTGAGGTGGCTGATGATACGTGGCGTTGTTATCAAACTGGATTTGTATTTGTAGATAAAGGAGTAGTCCATCCATAAATATAAAATGTTGTCGTCATTTCCTATCATCTTCCATGGAGCTCAAAAGGTAATATCCTGGCCACACTTTTCCATTTTAATGAAAGTAAAGAACTTCAAAATTACATAACATAACATAAAATAAAATGTTCCCTATATCTCATGCAAGGTTTGCCCTTACTAGCCCATAGCTTGATGTTTGTTAGGCAGGTAGCAATAATTAGTTCTTGAACAAACTGTTCTGTATTGTAGCATTTCTTCATTTCAAGAGTTCACGCTTTCCTTGTAATAAATAATAAAGCAAATGTGGCGTGCTGTCTGGGGAGCGAGCCGGGAGAACGACAAACTCCGAACCCTAATGGATAGAACCCTAGCGTGGGCAAGAGTTTGGCATTCGGCTCGTTCACCCATCCCCCCCGGGAAAGGCGTGAATTTAAATGGAAATGGTGGAGAAGGGGAGGAGGAGGGATGCAAGAAAAGCGAGATGCGGGGAAATGAAAGCTGGGAGAATTTATGGTGAGGGGAGAAGATTTGATTGGGTGCAGTAAACAATGATTCATTTGCTTCTTAGGTTCAAGTCTGTGATCTAGTAGTTATGGTTAACAGCTTGCTAGATTAAATAAACATAATTAATTAACAACACACAAAGCTATCGGATGGCTTTATAATACTTGGATTACAGTGCACAAGACATAGGAACCACTTTTATGAATTTTTTATCAACATTTTTTTTATTGAATGGTTTTCTTCCATACTTCTCGTTCTCATTCATTGTGACTTCATGGAAAAGAGCAACCAGTATATTGAATAAAGTTTCTATTTTTGTGCTCCATAGAAGAAATCAAGTCATAAGTGCTTAGAACAACATGTGGATTAGTAAACTACAATATTTTGAAAAGACAGCAGAGATTAGATAATGAAGGCATGCAATAAAATTGTTCAGCTTAGTTCAATCTATTTTTTAACCTTGTGTTGCTGTGGTGACTAACAGGCAAGATAAAATAAAGGTCTAGGCAAGCATTTGCTTCATAATAATCATGCTTTATGATCAAGCTTTTATGGCTGTTAATTCAGAGAAATGGCTCCTAAATGCCACAGACGTGTATTCATCGAAGAGGAAGTATTGAAAATGCCATGTCTAGACTAGGTATTCTAAAACTGCTATTACAGAAATGAAATCGCTATCAGAAAAATTTGAATACATAAAAGGACACAAAGTGACATTAGGCAGCAGATGATGCATTGGCAAGCTTTTGATGTTTCGGTTTTTGAGATTTTTCATGAACTGTTTTTATTTTTATTTTAGTTTCATTCTGAATAGTCCCTTGTTTTCCCTTAGCCTACAACATATATGAGTAGTAATATATCTTTATTTACATTCCAATATGGATAGGCACCATCAATTTTTTTATTGCTCTTTTCCTGGCCATCCGTGCTACTGGCGAGTAAAATAATTGCAGCTTTTAAAATATCTGTCCTGCATAAGTGACCGCCGGAAGGCTTTTTGCCTAAAGAATTTTCATTTCATGGTCAGTTAAGCTCGTATGCATCTGGAAGAAAAACGGAACCTTGACACAATTACAACACGGCCTGTTCTCACTGCGCTGTGAAGGGATTAGATTTGATTCTCCAACATTATTCCTCTTTAGCAGCTCTTTCTGTGGACAGTGGTTCTGATTGTGTGGGGACTATATTAGCGGGTTTGGGGGAGAATGAGGGCACTCTGCTCTGTGCCTGGTGGCATTGTGACGTCCCTCTGATTCTTCTCTATCGCTCATCACTCATTGTCCTCCTGAAAGACTCTCAGTCTCTCTCCTCTTAATGGAATTGATCTCAGTTTGTCCTGCTCTCTGGGACTGGTACAGACAGTGCCGTGCCTTTGAGTCAATGCCTCACATTTATAAAGGACTCACTAAGGGTTAGTGGAAGTTAGCACTGTAACCTCCAACGTTGTCCTTCAGTCATTTTGATTCCAACTCTATTCCAACAGATCTATGAGGGATCAAAACAGAACAACGTACCTGTGTTAGTTTCATCTGCCCTTTGTGTTTCTGCATTAAAGCCAACAATTCCTCTAATTCCGTTCCTCTAATATTCCACGTACAGTATGTCAGGCAAAATTAGCCACAGATGCTGCTGGCCAAACCCAAAATCCATTTCTCAGCTGTGAAGAAGTCTGGCGGGATTCAGAATGTGAAGTCATTATTTATTTAATCTGTTCTCCTAACAAGCTCCTGCATCTCGCTTGAGACTCGCTGGAATCTGGGTTCTGACTGGATCTCAGAGTAGACGGCAACCGATAGAGACACAAATTATGTGATCACCTATTTAGCTCAGAAGAGATGTTCTTGGAGGTTGTGCAGTGCGGGTTTAGCATCTAATCTTTTTTTGAAGCAGTGTGCATGAATTAAAATGCAATAGAAACAATCTAAAAGCGGTTTATTTGTTCTTTTAATACATTGCGATACAATGCATTATTTTGTTAATTAGTTTTTTGTGGAGACTAAGGATGTATATACATCTATATACAGTATATATAGATGTATATACATTATTAAATAAACATCAATATTTTGTCTAAATGAAAGATATAATGAACGGCCAGTGTATTTATACAGAGCAGGTGTTTGTGGGATTCGAAGCAATCTACAGTGGAACAGTTTGTTTTTAAAACATGATCCCTCACAAACTGACTAGGGTCTGACTGCTGTGTCTGTGAATAAAATGGAAAATATGACCAGTGTTGCAGAAACTATATTTTTCTTCTCCTCCAATACCAAATACACACACACTTTCTCTTTCTCTCACACACACTTTCCTCTCTCCCCCACTCTTTCTCTTTACACGTTTCTGTTATCTTATCTCAAAGCTGAGTAGTTGTGACATCAGTTGTACATCAATCTCTGAAAGTGGATTCCCCCCCCCCCCTTCACCTTCATGTTTTTCTTTTTCTTCTTCTTCTTTTTTTTTTTTTGTCAGACAGCCATTGTGACATATTGGACCAGTAAGAAATGAAAGATATTCATGCAGGCATGCAATACTTGTAATGAAGTCTCAGCCTGACCTTCTATGTGATTGATTCTGTAATTTAGTTTTCTCAGCCAGTACTTGAAATGAAATGAAATCATGTTGAACAAGTTTTAAATACCCATAGTGCAATGGGAAAGATGGAGGGAAGGAGGAGGTAAGGGAAAGAGATGAGAGTGAGAGAAGAGGTAGGTTGTAGACGTTTTTTTAAGGCATCGGAACAATGTTTTGGACCCTTTTTTTCAAAGGGGACAATTCGTACAGGGTGCATTGAGCATGACCAGTATATGAGCTGCATGAAAAGAGAGAATGTGTGTGTGTTTTGTAGATGGAGTGAGAGAGGAGAGTGAGTAGGTGGAGGAGAAATAAGAGTAGAAAACAATTTATCTTCACGCTACCATGGTCTCTGCAAGCATTCAAAATTCCATTTTCTTATTTATTTTATTTATTTTTCCTCGAAGAGCCAGTTATGCAGGTGCCCATAAATGGCTGAAAAATAAAGCAGCATGTTGGTTAAGGTTCCAGTGCAGCTGTGAATATGTGCAGGGGGCTGATAAACTATTCATAATAGAGCTGACCTTTTCACACTGGCCAAACTTGTAAGATTCATCCTCATAATTACCATATAGATGATTTTACTCCTTTTTCTGTTATGGAACATTTCCAAGAGCTCCGCGGAAAGATTGAATGGAAATTGAACTTGTTAACATTCTTTTCAGCATGGAACAGCTCATACCAAGCTGCTTTTAATAAACTCTCCAATTCCATTCCCACCCCCCACAGAATCCCGAGGCTGGTATCTTAAAGAGCAGACCCGAGACTCTCTGCCTTTGACACGGCATCTTCAGATTCTTATCCCGATCTGAAAGCAGTATTGGTTATGTTATGGTTATGAACACATGCTGGAAAAAGAGGTCTCGGCTGTTTTTTCTCCCCCCCCCAGTATATTTTCTTGACTGTTTAGTTGCGGTTCCTGCTTTTGATGAAAGGGGTGAGGATACTATTTGAGGCAGAACCAAACAGTCATCCATCAAACGTCTCAGTGTGTCGGACAAGGGCCTCGTTGTGTGGCGTGGCTGTTTGGTCAGCATCTCTTTTTTTCGCCTTTTAATGTCGGAAGCTTTTGTGCCTGTAGTAAAGTATGTCGGGGAATAAAGATACGAAGAGAAAAAGGTTATTTTTTGCAGGAATACAGTCAGCTGAGATGGGCTGATTGCTGGAATAAAAGCAACATTTGCACAAGCACACGCAAACACACAGAGGAGAGGATAGGGCACATCTGGCCTCTTTGCTCTTCAGATAAGAAGTTATTTACAGATTTATGAAGACTATCAAAAGCATCTGTGTAGATGTGAGCTGTGTGTCAGCAGACAATGTTCCAATCAAAATGCAAATGGAGGGTGTGCAGCAGGGACATAAATAAACAGATCGGATACTGACTCACTCATTCTACCAGCTAAACCACTCTGACAGCAGAAATCACATTTCTTTCATTTCCTACAAAGGCTGCTATTAGCAAAAGCTGACTGCTGTTTGAATGCTCCATTCAGCTGCCTTTCTTTTCCATCTACCGATTCTACACATAAATATCTGTTTTATACGAAATCATCTCATGTTTTCTTTTTCTGCTGTATGATCATTGGGAATTTGGAAGATAATGTTGTCAAATCATTAGATGCTTCAAGATAAATCGCAGCCTCTTTTTCATAATCCGCCTCGGGAATTATTTCCACATCTGTTCTGCTTTGTGCGACCGGATCAAAGTGCTCCTGAAACTAAAGACCAGTTCTGACCATTTCAGAGACCTCATTTACCGACGTAGTCAGTACATGGAAAAAATCAAACGAGTAAGTAGGCATATGGTCGTCTGACAAATGTTGCATGTTCAAATCATTGATCATGTTGAAGCGTTCGCATGAGGGAGAGAGCCAGAAACACAAAGCCCAGCCAGAGACTTTGATGATAAATATGAGCCCTTAAAGGCTGCCTTACATCTCTGCGGTTCCCTCTACTCTTTACAATTACAGATGCATAGAGAACGCTGGTGATTTCATACGGGCCATCGCTGACTGTTAGTGTTGAAGTGTTAGACACAGATGGTTGTGACTAATGAACAGAGTAGACAGGTCTGACACAAAGACTGCTGCTGGCTCTGTCTCTGCATTCTAGTGATGAAACTAATGCAAATGGGTTTATTTCTGTGGCAGCACAATTCTTTTGTTTATCCGTTTATGTGTTTAGTTTACTTGCTTTATTTTTACAGTGTGTTTAAAAAAAAAAAAAAAATTCTAGCATCAGCCGAACAGATGTTGAAAACAGCTATTGTTTTGTAGATTGAGTTTTTTGATATGGCACGGATTCGATATGAAGCTGCATGTACCCAGGGAATTAATACGGAGAAAATGTAATCTGTGTGTGAGGAAAGGTGTTAGAATATTGTACTAAGGGAGAGGTTCAGCAGGTCTGGCCAATAAGGCCAGGTGCACAGCTTTATGATGTGTTGACACATACAGATATTGAGTTTGAGTCTCTGAATACCAGATGGAGAGAGGGAAAGAGAGGGAGTTGATGTAGAAAGAAAAATGAACAAAGGAGATCAAATGAACTGGTTTTCTGTCGCTGTTGATTCTTGCTCTGTAATCTGGTTGCTTTTGGAGACTGTTCAGTCAATGCAAAACACATCAGCTTCCACCTTCAAACACACCCGGTACATTTGTTTTTGTTTTAATTGGGACTTTCCTTTTACTTCAGATGTCCTTTTAAGCTGGACATAAGCTGATACTGTAATTATTAAAAAAATAAATTATTATGGCCAATAACTGATAAATGGCCAATATTAAGTTTTGTATTATTTTGTCTGAAAAAAAAAAAAAACACATAAATCGTATCCAAAATAAAAGTTTACTTGTATATGTAAATTTAAATGCATATACATTCATTACATATTTAGAAAATATTTACATGTATATACATTTTTACAGTTGGTAACACTTTGATAGTCCACCTTAAACACATCTACTAAAACTAAGTAACTTTGCATGTCAGTTAGCAGAGTATTAGTAGACTGTCTGCTTAATAACCTCTATCGCTTTATTTTGATGAACCCTCAACATAATAGATATTGACTATCACAAACATAGCAAGTATATGTCAGTTTATTCCACTAACCCTAAACCTACACTAATAGTTTACTCTGAGAGTAAGTAGACATGTAGTTGCAAATTAATGCGAATTCATAATCAGGAAAAATTAGGTGAAATATAATTACAATATAATTTATCATTCTGATATGTTTATTTGATGCAATAACAATTGTATTTGCTGAATTGAAAGAACAACAGAACAGCATTTATTTATTTATTTATTTTTTAATATTGTTTTGCAACAATTAATTGAATTCATCCTTGTATATCTAAACATGATTTTGTTTTCTGTTTGTTCTGCAGGCTGTCGGTCAGACCCACCTCCGTCAGTACCCTCCAAACCCTGCCATGGTGATGCGCTCCATCATTAGCATGCATAACCCCAATGGCATGATGTCACAAAACCAGCTTACCACCATCAACCAGTCCCAGATCAACACACAGCTGGGGCTGAATATGACCGGATCAAACATTGCTCACACGTCCCCATCTCCACCCGCCAGCAAATCTGCCACACCCTCTCCCTCCAGCTCTATTAACGAAGACGATCAAGAGGAAGGAAACAGGGTGAGTGCCATTTAATCCATGCATTTATGTGGCTTTTTCATAACATTTTAATTGAGAATGAAATCAACATCAAATTAGTGAGATTTTATAACAAGCAAACTTCTCTCCATCAGGTGATTGGTGAAAAGCGTCCTGCCCCTGATGCAGGTAAGAAGCCTAAGACGCCCAAGAAAAAGAAGAAGAAGGATCCCAATGAGCCCCAGAAGCCAGTGTCTGCATACGCCCTGTTCTTCAGAGACACCCAGGCAGCCATTAAAGGCCAGAACCCTAACGCCACGTTCGGAGAGGTGTCAAAAATAGTAGCTTCTATGTGGGATGGATTGGGAGAAGAGCAGAAGCAGGTATGAAATGGCAATCCTGTGTAATAACAAAAGATATTTTTAACCTCACAAAGAACACCATCTATAACGTTCTGTAAATAGATCTGTCTGCTGTGGAGTCTTCTTGCTTGAGCTAGAATAACAAATGTTCTTAATTTCTACTCTCATTGTTGCACAGAATGATTTTTGTCAGGTATTTTAGCAGACTGCTTGATATTTTCACCCTTCTTTAGTTTTTTATTACCGGCTGAGATGAAGCCTGCAGGCTCTCCCTGTTGTAAAGCGCATGCTTGCCAGTCAATGTTCAGCTAATTATCTGTTTATCACACCTCACGTATTCTGTTCTCCACAGGTTTACAAAAGCAAAACAGAAGCAGCAAAGAAAGAGTACCTGAAAGCTCTCGCAGCGTACCGCGCCAGCCTTGTGTCAAAGGTGATTTTTTTTCTGTTTAACCGACTCTCTGTCTGTGTTTTTTCTTTTCTCAATTCAGGCTACCACTCACTGTGTTGTAGTCATTTTTTTGCCACTCTTCTATTATATTTCTATTTACAGTACCTGCATCCAAATAATAGTTTAGCTCACTTTCAGGCTCGATAGCTTTCGATAGCCTTGAGTTCTTAGCCGCTTTTAAAAGACAAGCAGTTCTTCTGTAACTAGGAGAAGTGTTTACTTCTTTGTGCATTAGTTCAACATTCATTGATTTTTCACAAACTGAACTTCTAAAAACCAGCTGGAAAGGATTTTCAAGCAATATTCTCTTGCACACTTAAATTTTGACTGTGAATATGTTTGTTCCATCACACTAGAGGTGTAAAAATAGCATTAAATACAGCTAATGAGTTAGAATGAGATATTCTTATGATTCATCATGCCTCATTAACTGGCTGTATCAGCCAGGCAGTGGGGAGCATTTGCATATTTGTTGCTTCTTGTAAAAATTTAAGACTGCTTTACAGACAGTTTAGCGGTACTGTATGTTAAAGTCCAAGCAACTCAGATACTAGAGATGTATGCTATACATTTTTGACACCAGCATCACTTTGCATTGAGTACATTTATGAAGCTTTTTTGTTTGTTTGTTATTTTCAGTGTTCAAGTCTTATTTCAGATCTTTTGTACTAGGCTGCTAAATAATATAAATTCCCCTCTTGGCAAGTTCTTTAGATCACAGAATGTAAGACAGCAGCGATTTTCTCTGAACAGCTTTTCTGTTGAGTCAGTCACCAGATCAGCACTAATAAAGGAGAGGGCACTACATAAGAAAGAATCTGTGGAGTACTAGAATTCATTTGACCACTCTCTATTTCTGTCTCAGGCTGCCGCAGAGTCAGCGGAGGCCCAGACGATCCGCTCGGTGCAGCAGACCCTGGCCTCCACCAGCTTGTCGCCTGCGCTCGTGCTGCCTTCCCCTCTATCCCAGCACCCCTCAATGTCCGCCGCAGCGCAGGCGCTCCAGCAGGCCCTGCCTCGAGCCATCGCCCCAAAACCTCTGCAAATGCGCGTTGGCGGCAGCCAGATTGTCACCTCCGTCACGGTAGCTCATCAAAACATGACGGCCGGCGGCGTTCAGTCGCAGCTGCTGGGGCAGATGGGAGCAGGCGGTCCGCAGTCAGGCGTGTCGTCACAATTGAGTCCGCCGATGCAGCCCCGGCACGCTTCCATGCAGCAGCAGATGCAGCAGCAGCAGATGCAGCAGCACTTGCAGCACCATCAAATGCAGCAGCAGCAAATGCACCACCAGCAGATTCAGCAGCAAATGCAGCAGCAGCATTTCCAGCATCACCTGCAGCAGCAGCTCCAGCAACATCACATGCAGCAGCAGCAGCAGCACCAACAGATGCAGCAGCAGCAGCAAATGCAAATGCAGCACATGCAGCACATCCAACAGATGCAGCAGCATCAAATGCAGCAGCATCTCCCACAGTCGCAGTGTTCGCCCGTGCAGCACTCGCCCGGCACACCACACTCTGCCTCTCTGGGCAGCCCGCCGCCCCCTCCCGCGTCCCAGCCTCACCCCTCGCAGGTACAGGCTCACGCGCAGGTCCTGTCGCAAGTGAGCATCTACTGAACCAAAAGCCCTCGGACCCGCAGTTGCGACTCCATGAGAAAGCCGGAAGGAAGTTGTTATTGAAAAGCATCATTACAAGGTTGCTTTTTTTAAGTTGCACTTAAAAAGTGTGTAAGAAATATGAATGTTTTACAAAGAACTGTCCTTTGTTCTAGATGGATATAAGATATGTGTTAAAAGGACGAAGCGTCATAGCTGGATTTTTTGTCTATAAGATAGGCTGAGCTACGGGGAGGTCTGTTGATAGACTTGAGTGCCCAGTAGTCATTTGTATGTATATTTAGTTAATTTGGTTTCTCTCTGTCTCTCTCTCTCTCTCTCTCTCTCTCTCTCTCTCTCTCTCTCTCTCTCTCTCTCTCTCTCTCTCTCTCTCTCTCTCTCGGTTGTGGAGTTTAAACTCTGTCAGAGCATGATGGCGTGGGAAGAACGTTCAGAGACGATCACAGAAACACCTGACGGTTTTATTTAACAGCTTTATTTATGAGGTTGGATTGGCTTTCAACACCAGACAAAACAGAAGACCGGATTTCTGTGGATGGGGAATATCTAAAGAAGTTTCGCAAAAGATATGAACTGAACTGCTACTAAACTGGTCATCAGAGACATGCTGTATGGCTCTTGCACTGTCTGGCCAGTTTATTGTCAACTCTTCTTCCCCTTTGCATCATCCTTCTTTGCGTTCCCACGGATGGAACTGTTTAACAGTCACTGTTGGGAAGCTCTCAATCAGATCATCCTGCTTTTAGAACCAAGTGGTGTTTGACACATCTCATGCTGTGTTATCAAACAGGAAACATTTTTAAAAGATGTAAAACACTCTGCATTTGCTGGACTATTTAACATGCTATTCATTTCAGTCATCACGTCTCCAAACACCTTTGTGACCTGCTGTATGTGTTCTTAGGAAAGAGGACAGAACATTTTTGGAGTTCTTCTCCTCTGGCCAAAACCCTCAAAAGCGCATTCACTCCCACATATGTAGTAACAGCACTCCAAAAAACTTCTTCTCTGTAATTATCTTTACCTCAGAAGTTCTATTGAATAAGTTATGTTTCTGGTTTTTTTTTTCTTTTGTGTAATTAAAACTTATTTTATGGGGAGGGGAGGAGCTAAATTACTGAATTTAGGTTTACTGATTGGGGTATTTTTATTTCATAATACCCTGCATTTCACAACAAGGTCTGTTAAATAGGAGTCTTATCAGATGTTTTTTTTTACTATCATAGAAAGGACATGGAAGTATTTTGTGCCAGATGTAAAAGAATCAGTGGTAAGAGAAAAGAAAATTAAGTTGTACAAAAGTTTTTATATGTGAGGCTTTAAATGCAGACGTTGGCAAGCTGACCTGTCACCTGCTTTATCTCATAGTGCTCTTTTCTACTTTTTTATGAGTTACAGTAGCAGCAAATCATTTGTTTGTATTTTTGCTTACATTTCAAAAAAATAATTGCTTTTTAAAAACCTGACAGTAAAATAAATACAGTTCATGTCAGTTGGAAACTCCACCTGTTTTTAAACATCATAAATGTCATTTATTAAGTTTTATTTTTGCCATCCAAAAAAAAAAAAAAACCATCAAAAAGAGGCATCATCATCATCAATATGATATTAGCCATAATTTTGTATTATATTTCTCTGTGTCTCTCTGTTTGCAATTAAAATAATCAAAAATATTTATTTCAAGGAACTGATTCATTTCAAAGATTATATTAGCCATACTTTTGTATAAAATATTTCCTCAATGTGTCCTTGTTAGTTATGAAAGATTTAAAATAAAGACATCAGTACTTAAAATATTCTGTTGATTTGGGATATACAGTTGTACTATTTGTATTTATTTATTTCTGCAGATATGTTCCGTTTATGTTTTCTTTCATGCCCCTTCACGCCGATCTCCTTTTCCATGGTTTAAAAATCACATTTTAAAAATGACCCCTGCGCCCCGAGACACACATATTTGTGGGGGAAGGTCGGATTTGCAAAAGGCTAATTATCATAAATGCACAATAAGCATGTGAGGACAGTGGAACGCCTTTAACTGCTGAGCGGTGCTGGTATCTTCCACCCTACACCAGACAGAGACGCCCGAACGCAACAGAAGGGAAGGAATCTGTGCCTGCGCATATCTTGTTCCACATTAATAGAATTCTCAATCTGTATTTTGTACCCAATTAGTTAATTTTGAGAATGCTTGTGCAATTTGCATGAGAGAGGCTGCAGTGATTGGCTCTCGAGTCGGGTTTTGTGTCACAGAGAAGCCCACACTCTCACTCTTTGATTAATTGCAGCATCTGTTCTGTCAGAGGGTGTAGTTGAGAGGTCTGCAGGAAAACTGCAAATAAGTGCTGGCAACAGTCTTAAAGCGCCTATGATGAAATGAAAATTAAAAGCAGCGAGTACCCCACATGCCCTGAATTTCAATGGGAAGAAGTGGGGAGAAAGAAGGAGGGAGAGAGCGAAGATTGCTAAGCATAGAATGTAAGAGTGGTGTCCATGGCGACCAAACACATCCTTTAAAAAAACGGCCGGTAATGAGGGGCCGGGAAATAGCGCTTATTATTCCGAACAGTCTCATGGAGGGCAGCATCAATAATGCATGCAGTACCTTGTTATTTGGTAAACCTTGTTATCCTCAATGTCTCAGTGAGGATAAATATCTCACAACAAGGGTTGGAACTCTGACACACCCCTGCGATGAATAAATAAATAACGCTTTACAGATATTTTCAAAACTGATTATATGTCCTAACAACAGCTGATGATGTTGGCGCACGAGCGATTGGGAATTAAATTTTGTGCCATTTCAGAGACAGAATAAAAACTAACCATGGTCTAGATATCATTTATGTTTCATTTTATATTTATATAATATATTATACATTACCATAGTCATATTTAGATGCTTGAAGTTTATCTAAAAATAAAACAATTCTATCATCATTTAATAATGCATTCATTGTATGTCATTCAAAACCTGCATGACTTGATTTCTTTCTTTGTCCTATATATCTGTGTGTGTGTGTGTGTGTGTAACCCTGCACCACAAAACCACTCTTTAAATATCAAAGGTAATTTGTAGAAATAGCCAAACATACATTGTATATACAAAATAATGTTTGTTGTTGTATTTTAAATGCCAATAATATTGCTTTAGGATAATTAGGGTTTTTTTTTTTTCTAAAAAAATATATGTAGGAATATTAATTTCTACAACTTTAAACACAATTTTCTCAATATTTAGATTTTTTTGCACCCTTAGTGTCAAATAGTTGTCTCTGCCAAATATTGTCATATCCTAACAAACCATCCATTAACGGAAAGAAAATGTATCAGTTTTCAGATGCTGTATAAAAATTGAATTAACCTTTATTAATGGTTTTGTGATCCAGGGTCATAATCATGTGTATGTATGTATCTGTATCTAGCCGTAGAAAGAGAGCCATACAGGCTTGGAACAACATGATGATGAGTAATAAATGACTGAATTTGTATATAAATAAATATATATTTTATATTAAAATTCTTCAAAGCAAACTTAAAATCACCTTGACTAGTATTACCCTCCAGTAACCATGTCTATCTATAGCTCTAGATCAAACCACAGTCACATGATCTAAAAGTAGTTTTATTGGATATAACCTAATACTCCACTACAATTAATCTCTCTCTTTCTGTGTGTGTGTGTGCGTTTTAATTTAGTTTATGTTAAAGACACAGAGAAAAAGGTCATTGTGAATGTCCCATTTTTGTAATATCTATCAATGATTGATTGGTGTCTTTCATTAGCCTGCTGTCTGCACAGATTCGGTGGGAGCGGTGTGACAAAAGGTATGTGTCCTGAGGCTGAGACAGTGACCTTGCTTGTGGTCTCTTTGACTAGTTTCCATCAGAGCATGAAAAGAAATGACCATAATTTAAATTATTATATCACATTTGATCATACCGTGTTTTCTAATCAAATTCAAAGCTGCAAGCCTGCTGTTGTGAAAATATGTCATTATTGCAGTTAACAATCAAGCATTTTCTAGCTCACTGAACTTTGCCAGTCTTGTGAAATTTGAATAAATGTTTGTGATCGGTAATTTAAGGTAATCATTGACACAATTTTTTGGGTTCTGGTAAAGCAATCACTGATAAAGCAGCTACATGACAGATGGAGAGTTTCTGCTAGTGGACATTAGTAGCTTAGCAACAATAACCAAATAGGGTAGAACTTGAATAGGGCAAAGGTCATCTCTAGCCACGGAACATCAGTAACACTGTCCGGTTAGGCCATGCCGCTTGCCCTCCATTAACAAAACCAAGCCCTTCCCACCCAGCTCCCAAACAGCACATGCAACCTTTGACCTGACTTCAGACACCTGGCCTTGCAGAGAGTGTGAAGAGTTTCGCTGACTAGCTTTGGGCAAGATCCCGTTGATCCCTGGAAGCTTTTGTTTGCACAATGTTGACCTCTCAGTCAGAGAGAGAACTTTCTTTAGGTGCTGTTGACCTGCCGGTGCTGCTGTGAACGTTGGTATGAAAGATCCTCCAGACTGAATGATAGACTAACAGCTGGGTCTGAGGCCAAGTGAAGAACTTGACTTTCAAACGTTTGTCTTTTCTCTCTTTTATTTACTTTCTTTTGATTAAAAAATACACGTAAAGCAATCTTCTAGAACACTGTGGTGTGCTGTGTGTTCAGAAATGGTTTACTATTGAACCTACACTTTAAAACCCAAAAGATATGACACTATAAAACAAATTTGACTAGTTTTTGGATAGTGTAGCTACAAAACTTACTAAAATAATATTTATTACTCTTTTAAATTTTACATAATTTAGGTCATTTTAATTAGTATGTTTTGTTTAGCTTTCATTTATTTATATTTGTTTTAATTGTGATAATTTTATACTCTGCCTTACCAAGAACTTACAAATTCTTATTTTTTTTCTCTATTAATGTAACCATGCTTTACAGTCTTTCTGAAGACAAATACTTATTTTCACAATTAGTATTAGTATGTATAGTGCGATGAACATCATACATCATCTTTAATCAGTACAGCTTTTTGACCCCGCTTTATCAAAGCAGTGATTCAGCCCGATTCCTCCCAAGAACAGATCAAATAAGTTTCTAGCTGTTCCCAACAGCCCCCTTAGCTCTGCCAGAAACAGCAGAACTGCATTAAATTGAAGTTTAAATTCCCAGAAAATAGTTTTCGCTAAAGCAGGATACTTATAAGCACTTATTAATGTCAAGCAAGATTATTCTGTGAAGCTAAATTTCACGCTTCTGCTGGAAAGACGAATACAATGAAGCCCTCAATATTTTAACCTCAGCAAGCAACCTCATTTTATAAAATGTCTTACATATTATGAACTTTCTGCATTTAAGTGAGCATAATTCCAAATTCCATTCATTGTTTTTCACAGCTAAAATAATTTCAATCTGCTGTCTTTGAATTAATCAAGGTTATGTTTTCAGTACAGCACTCCAAAAGATTTTCTTCTCAGCTCATAAATATTCCAGGGACTGAGTCACTATTGGTTAGATGAATAAAAAGCTTATTTTTTTTATTTATTTTTATTTGCTACAATGAATGTATCACAGCCAACGTCATGATACCGTATGCGATGAAAACTATTTTATTCCCTCAGTTTTCAGCTCTTGACCGCTCTCAAAGTCCAGCTCTGAGAGTTAAAGGTCATCAAACAAACAAACCTGCTCCAAAATCGCTGGGGCGAACGAGCGCAGAAATACGACTCTGTTTCACCTTGCAGGCAAAAAAAAAAGCCAGCCGTTCTCAGGAAATCTCCAAACATAGTTTACTGTACAGTCAGTATTTCTGAGGCCAACACAAACAGTGTGATTTGATATTCAGAACCAGTTTGCACATAGCTGGAATTTCTCTGCACTAATATTACTGTTGCATTTGTTTAACATTTAGGTAGAGATTCATTTTAAAATCGCATTGTGAGCCGCCACTGATTAAGGAACATTCGCTTTGTTGTGACAAAGAACAAAACTTTGTAGCTGACAGACGTCTTTGGGAGAGAGAGAATTCATTCCATCACGTTGAGTTGTAGAATACAAAACCATATCTCGTTTCCCCTGAGTTGCCTCTTTCCAAATCCTCTTCAGTATTCTATGGACTTTGTGTTCTTCTGTGAAACCTGACTCTCTGAAATTGCTTTTTATTGTGACTTACTTAGGCTGTTAATGCAAGCATTACTGAGCTCACATGTTGCTATAGCAACAAAGCTGATAAAGTGTATTGGGAGAGCAAAGTGATAGATTACATGTGCATGCTATGTCATATCCAATAACTCAAACTTACTATACGGCACATTATTCCAGTGGTCTGAGAGAAATCAATAAATGTGGACACAACCCAACAAGCCATGCTCCATCTCTCTCTCTCTCTCTCTCTTTCTCTCTCTCTCTCTTTCTCTCTTTCTACTTGTTCTTTGCGTCAGTCTCTCTCTCTGTGTCTAATTCTGTACGACAGTAAGGAAGCCGTAGCAGATCAGGCCATGTTTCTATGATGTCTGTGCAGAGCTACAAGGGGCAGGTGCTGTACAGACACCATTCAGAGAGACTCTATTCAGCTCCTCTCCTCCGTTTCTCCATTCATGCAGGGCAAAACGCCATCTGCTCCTGTTGTGCCTGGAGCTCTCACAGCTGACCAAAAAAAACCACCCCAACAGCTGTTGCCAAACAAAAGCCAAACAATGGGGGCAGAGAAAGGTTACACACAAGTTTGAAAGAGAGAGAAAGAGGGAGGGAGGGAAGGGTGGAAACACATTGCTCCGATGAAAGGAGAGTCAGAAACAAATCTTTTACAGATTATGAGGAGGAATGCTCTTTTCAATGAGTGCAGTAGAAACAGTTAAATATGAGATGGTAAATCTTGCCTCTTGTCTCTATGAACTTCGTGGACTCCATTACGGCTGTCAAATGGAGAAAGAGGAAACAGTATTCATGCTTAGTCTTTTAAAGGCACTGATGAGTCAGACTAATCTAATGCAACAAGAGAGTAAGAGGTCAAATTTCACAGCATTTTAAAATATGAAACAGTTAGGATGGCTTGCAATGTCGCCCTTTTAAATTATATTTATTTATTTTTATTGTTTGATTGTGTACTTCGCCATCATACATTTCTTGTTTGAAGTTTTTGAGGAAATGAACATACTTTAAGAAAAAAAAAGGTCCTAAACAAAATACTGAGCTAAACCTGTGCTGCTTGTTTAGAACATCAAAATCATTAATCTCTCACATATTTTAATGAAACATAAATGAAAATAAATAAGAAAAGTAAATCAGAGGAGGATTCAGGCCTTTACAGTCAGTGCTGTTTCTGCCCATGCATATAGATGAAGAGTTGTACAGTCAGTCCAAACATCAAGGGACAAGTTTGTCTAATCATTGCATTCAGTCCAATTGTTAGAGTTTGGGGCGTGGCTACAGTTGCAGCTGAGCCTGAGGGTGTTTAGCCAGAGTGGAAAAAGACATTTAAATTCTGTTACAGAAGTTCAAGCCAAAATTCTAAGAATTGCAAAAATACTCAGACAGGCCAACCTGATCTCACGGCAATTCGTACGTATTTTACGAGGTGGCTACAACTTCGTATGACCTCACTCGAACAAATTCATACGATTTCTTCTAAATTGCCAATTAGTATGAATTTGTACTAATGACCTAAACCTAGCTCCGCTCCTAAACCTACCCGTCACAGGGTTTTAAACAAATCTTACAAAATCGTACAAGTGAGGTCGTACAAATTAGCACAAATATGGCACCTGGTACGAATATGTACGAACTGATTGTGAGACTGTGTCGGATAGACAGTTAAACCATGGGGTTGAACAAAAGTAAACACTAACAGTGTTTTTACAAGATGGAGGAATTTGATTAAATGTTTGCTTTCAGTCAATTAGACAAACTTACAGAGTTTTTCCTCGACAGGAATCTAAACTTAAATTACCTAATTCCTAATAGGAAGTGGTCCGGTCCTAAAAAAACGTTTGCAAAGATTGCTTGTAAACATGCTTAATTTTAGCATTGCCCATAAGAAACACTAAAGCACAAAAACTGCCTTCCATACCTTTAATACACGCTGGGGAAAAAGTAATGTAAGTAATATTTAATCTTTTTTTAAGATTTTTTTACAAAAGCACTGCAAGTAGTTTGAAGAAACAGTCATTAAATTAAGGAGAGCTTTGGACCACTTGCAGCCTGCTTCTTGGTTATTACAGTTTTGCAGTTTATCAGACACAAAGGGACACACACACACAAACAATATTAATGCAATTACTTTTTTTAAAAAGGCTTTTTTTTAAGGCTATTGTGCACTACATTCGGGAATAGTACAGTGTTTTTAAAAATAGTAGTGTTGTTAAAAATGCCTTTGAAACGACATTGTTTGTCACATGGTAGTAATTAATTTACATGACAATTAAAGTATAACTTTAGGTCTGTTTTTAAAAGCATTGACTATTTGCAACAGAAATATCATATGTTCCTAAAAAAATAGTCAGAAATAGAGAATATTAAAGATGGTGGAGATATTAAAAAGATATATTAAATAAAGGAATCTAGAGAATTACTCAGAATCTTACTTTATTACAAATGCAGCCAATGATGAATCCACTAGGGAAGTTATTTGATTTGGTCAGAGTATAAACTGAATTCCACATCAAATGTAGACAGTAAGACAGCATAAAGACAAATCAACTTAATCCTAATCCTGTTTTATAACAGTGTGTCATGGAAAGAATATGTATTTATGTAAATTAGATTCTATTGAACCTAATGTGAAATGTTGTCCACAAAAAACATGTGATATTTTATGTTTATGACGTTTTGGAAACACAAACTCCGCATTACACCATTACATCTAATGCATTTTTCTAATGCTGATTTGTCACAAGTATCAAATGAGAGGGCATGTAAAATTCTAAACAATATTGTATTTACCATCTCTCTACTTCAAACAGACACTATCTGCATTCATCCTGCCACAGACTGAAACACCGCACATATTAAATGAGTTTTAATTAAAATCAGTTCTTTCTTGTTTTTCTATGCTACAACCACCCCAGTGATGTGATCGTGTGAGTGTGTGTTTACGTACGTCGCCCCGGCTCTGAGTCTGGTTTATTATGTTCATGGTTCCATTCAATTTGTCATGTGTTTGACTGTGTTGATGAGGCTGCGGAGGTGCTGGGGCTATTTATCACACGGCTCCTAATGCACTAATTCTGTGTTCATGATCTTCAGAGGGTTCATCCATCAACATCAGGTTGACAGCACCCCACCCCCTTGTCCCTTACCCAGCCTCCCCCAAAAGCCGTCTGTAAACATATGGGCCTCATTTTTTCATCAGTGTCCTAAATTTCACACAATCACTCCATCTTATGAATCCAAACAAGCTGGACAGGACGTTTGATAAATAGCATAAAAACATGTACCAGACTACACAGACAAAATGGCATTCGGTAT
>JAUYWG010000040.1:13888479-13899099 GCA_034779775.1 Enteromius afrohamiltoni
AAGGTAGTATCCTCACAATTATATTCCTTTTTAGAGAAAAATGGTATCTGTGAGGATTTCCAGTCAGGATTTAGACCTATCATACTACTGAGACTGCTCTAATTAGAGTTACTAATGACCTGCTTCTATCATCTGATCGTGGCTGTACCTCATTAGTAGTGCTTTTGGATCTCAGCGCTGCGTTAGACACTTTTGACCACAATATTCTCTTGAATAGACTAGAAAACGCTGTTTGGTGTACCAGCACAAAGAGATGATCTTCATCGGAAAACCCAGATGAGCTCCGTGGACAGATCGCCGGATCCAGATGCACACAAGCACACTACACAAGTCCTTACACAATTCAACACATTTAAAATTAAACTAGAAATTAGGTGCTGGCCGTTAGGCCAGAGGAGAACTGGACGCAGCTAAGCCTGGTTCTCCCAAGGTTTTTTTTCCCCATTCTATTATGGATGGGGTTTTGGTTCCTTGCTGCTGTCGCCTCTGGCTTGTTTAGTTGGGGACACCTGACTACAAAGACCGTCTCTGCTTTTGATAAATAAAGTTTAAATTCTCATCATTATACATTACCATTACTCTGTTCTTCTATTTGATAATGTTTAGTGCTTGGCTACAATCTGTATCTTTTATATAAATAAAAGTGACTTGACTTGACTATATATTGTAGCAACTTAATATATTTAACCTGGGCAAAATTTGCTTGGTAAGTGTTTCATGTTGTATGACGTCCGTGCGGCCTGGGGTCTCCGAAAACACATCCTGGAACTGACTGACCAGGTGCCTCAGCTCCGTCTTCTGGGCGGCCGACAAGTTGGAATCCATATCGACAACTGCGGGCTGTGGGACGGCGAGAGCTGCTACCTGGTCCCGGTCCCCGATCCAGCATTTCAGGAGGTTCATGTGAAATATCTGGGTGGCCCTTCTTCGTTCTGGTTGTCGAACTCGATAGTTTACCGGGCCTACCCATTCCTCAATCATGTAGGGCCCTTGCCACTGGGCCAAAAATTTGCAGGCGCTGTTGGGGAACAGGACCATCACTTTGTCTCCAGGATGGAACTCCCGCGGTTGGGCCGCCCGGTTGTAATGGTGTTGCTGGGCTTGCTGGGCTTGAACCATGTTTAACTGGTGAGGTGCGTTGTCAGGTTGGAAAAGCGGCGCAGTTCCTTAACCACTCCGAAATTTCCTTCATATCTCCGCTTCGGATGACAACTGCACACGTTGGCACCTGTTGAGTATCGCCATGAACACAAGTGACAGGAACAGTACCTTTTAGTGCTGGCCAGGGTCCTAACATATCGGGTCTCATCAACTTGATGCTACTCCCAGAGTCTAGGACAGCTTTATAATTCCTCCCTTGAATCTCAACCGTTATGCGTGGAGACATTCTTGGAACTTCTCGGTGTACCGCGCAGCCTGTCATCCATTTCTTTGTAGCCGTTGTGGGTGGGTCGGTGGGCTTTGGCTCATCCCGGGGACTTATCGGCCTGTGTACTGGTCGCTGGGTGCCCTCCGGCAGATAGGATTTCACATCATTGTCGGCGGTCAGCTTTGGCAACAGCAAAGCGCATCTGTGCTCTTCCAGTGTGGCTCAGCCATATGCTCAAAGTATTGTTGTTGGCGGGCGCTGATTTGTTTCAAAAACTCTTCCATGGTTCAGATGTTGGGGGAGAGCAGCGCACACCTGTGAGATGGAGAGAGAAAACAAACAAGTTGCAGTTGATGAAAACCCAGAGTTTGAATTTGTGTTCTGAAATGTGATTGATAGATGACTGACACTGATGTACAAGCACCAAACACTGATTGTAAGCCTAAACTTCACAAAAACTATAAACTGGTTCTTCAAATCTGATTGGCTAATCACAATGTTGTTCCAGGGTCACCAAAGATGTTGACCCACGGACACATCAAACTCAGCAAAATCAGGTTCTGCCTTGTGTCATTCCAAACCCATTAGACCTTCAAGCCATCTGTCCCTCCATAGACAGCAATACAACTAAAATCATCCCAGGTCCAGAAACGTGGCAAAAACACAGATAAAAAGACCATGTGACATCAGTGGATAAACTTTAGTTTTGCGAGTATATGATAATACTTTTTTTTTTTTTGCACAAAGAAAACAAAAATAACATCATGTACTCTTCCACCATTTTATAGAACATTACTGCGTAAGCATACACGCAAACAGCCACAGATTACACACATGTGCGTGCTTTCCTCCGCATGCGAACAAGGTTGATTACATCAACTGCTTTAAAACTTGTGTATATGGTGCGTTGAGATACTCTAAAATGGCGGAAGATTTAAGTCATGGGAGATGAGTAAATTATGTTATTTTTGCTTTATTTATGCAAAAAAAGTATTCTCGTAGCATCGTTGATAAGCTGATGTCATATGGACTGTTTTACCAATGTTTTTGCAACGTTTCTGGATTTCAGTTGTATTGCTTTTTTTACAGTCTATAGTCTCCTCTTGGCTTATATCAAAATCCATGACCGGTGTTTTGTTTTGTTCGCTTGTCACTTACCATGTGACACAGTCTTGCGTTGTCCACCGAGACAGGTTCCGGTTACCACAGTCAGCAGAAGTGAGAAAAAAAGTGTTCATTATGGATATTTATCTTAAAAATGTAGACATGTTTCCAGGGAGCTCAAAAACCGTAGCGGTGACTTATCCTGCTGACTGGATCAGTCTGAAAGAAGAAAGCCATGCACCTTGGATGCTTTGAAGGTAAGTTATAAACACAGCCTAATTTTCATTTTTGGCTGAACTAACCCTTTAACATAATTATATATTGACTAGTTATAAGCCAAACATTACAAAAAAAAACAACAACAACTATATTTTCTGCAAAATTATTCTAATATGACTATATAAGATAAAGATACAACATCTTGTTAAAATTAAGCTCCTATTTGGACTTTGCATATAAATTAGGTCAATAAAGGATAAACTTTTTAAATCAGTCAATTTAGATGATTTTAAGACATCAGGCCGACACATTGAAATCTTAAATACTGTAATACCTTAAACTGTTCATCATTTACTTTAATACATGATGAGACTGCAAAGAGGCAGTGAAAGAAATTTCTCTAATAAATGTTTGTGCTGATGAGTGATCCTTTATTATTGATGAGGTTCCTTATGGAAAACTCAGAGTCAAATTGCAGTGGATTACATCTTGTTGTTTGAGTGACCTGCTAAAGCCACAGCATCTATTGTGAAGCAGCAGCAGGTGGCCTATGTACATGCTCTTTGTTGTTTGTGAACTTGAGCTGCTTTGGCACATTAGCAGTAGTCCCAGGGGATGGCTGATGGGATGCAGGATGTAAGCTTGGCTCTTGATGGAAGAGGTCCTCTTTGTGTACTTTGTGTTTATATATATATATATATATATAGAAAGAGAGAGAGAGAGAGAATATTTGAGTATAAATTTATGTTCTTGACAATTTTCCCCCTCAGTATAATATTTCATGAATTGGCCATTTATTCTGCCGTGCTATTAAAAATGCGAGGAATTCTGAAGTAGCTGATTTAGCACATTTTAAACGCACTGGGGAGTGCATTTGAGTTCTCAAAGTTACAGTAAGTTTTTAAAGCCTTTTATCTCCAAAGATCAAGGCAAATTCCATTACTCAAAATATGACAATATTATGTCATTGCTCATTAGGTTACAAGATAAAAACTATATTTTCATAAAATAGAAAAATAGAAATGTCCTTGTCCATGAGATTACAAATAGGTTTTGTTTTAAAATTGCATTTAATAATTTATTTACTTCTGTACTACACTTTTGTATTATTTGCATTTTGTTTGAACAGGTTTTCAGAACTGGTAAATTAAACATCTGACATTTTGAGACAGAAGCAAAATTTTCAATTTTAATAACCTTGCTTCCACATCATTGTCACAGTAAATGTCTTTTCAGAATAATTTAATGTCCTCAACTGCCCAGTTCTGATCGACACAAACATAATGGAAAGGCACATAGGGATCTTAGGACAATGTGTTTTTTTTTTCCAAACCCTGTAAGCCAGCTGAGGCGTTCGCTTGATCAGGCAGACATGTAAATATCTCTTTGAACTTGATTAGCAGACTTGTAATTAAAAACAATATTACCTGATATTGAGTCAGACAGACAGAGTAACAAAGACATACTGATACGAGCCTGTTACATGTCTCACTTTAAATGGCAGTGTGTGATCACTCCTATTACTGCAGGCTGTTGTGCTGCAGAGGCCCTGGGGCAGACAAACAGCTTTAGATAGGGCTGGCTGAAGGATTGTTATTTAACTGATAGAACACTGGATAGAACAGGAAAAAGACTCCAGCTGACTCTCCTTTGCCTTAGGCTCTGCCACTAAGTTCAAATAATTTCCGTGATACAAGATAGAAGGAGAGAAAGAGACAGGGAAAGACAAACAGACAAATGCCAGGCCCTTATCGATACATTTTAGCTGAGAAGGCATGACAGGTGCATTTTTCTCCTGACGAGCACAACTGCAGCTCAATTACACATTTTAGAGTTGTGCTCTGTGCTGTCTTGACAGCTGCCTAAAATATAAGCATTTGTTCAATGAGGAGGTTTATTTTAGAACAAGAAAACTAGGGCAAGTAATATATAATCATGGCAATTTGTGAAATGGTAGCCTTAAAGAAGTCGTTTACAAAAAATATATTTAGCATTACATTGCTTGCTCATCAATGGGTGCCGTCAGAATGAGAATTCAATCAGCTGATTAAAAACATGTAACTGTTATTTATATAGTCCTTTATCGCTGTTTCTTGTGCATATAATATTTCAGTCAATAACATGGTAACAATAATCAACACATAATCAACATTACTCCAGTCTATCAACTAGCATCTGGGAAAGCAAAAAAATGTGCATTTTAAGAAACAAATCCATCATTGTGATGTTTTTAACATCAAACCGTTTCCATCCTTTATAATACATTCTTCAGTGAAAAAATGGTCTTGTCAGAACCAAGAGAGAAATATGCACAAATCAAACACTGCTTCCAGTCCAAAACAGTTTTTAGTATTTTTTTTATTTTGGGTGAAATATTCCTTTATTTATTTAATTATTATTATATAATTTTTTTTTTTAAATACTCTCGATAATGAGTCAAACTGTAAACATGAACAAACATAATAATATTTTTATGTTGCATATGAAGCATCTCTTTTTAAGCAAGCATATTATCAACTAGTTATGTGTTTAATTAAAAATAAAAATAAGGCCAACCAAACTTGATTTCATCAGTGCAATAAGCATCAGATACTGATTTGTTAAATACAATTTTCTTTTTTAATTCTTGTGACTGTCATGAAGACATGCCGTAGCTTTTATTGTCTTTATTGGCTAAAACTAAAATTTCTACAGATTATTCTATTAGACACATTTCTACCATAATATAATTATAACTCTAATCTTAGAAACACAATGTTATCCCAAAAAAAAATTATATATATATATATATATGAGTATAAATCACTCATATACTTTTGAGATTTCTCTAGATCTTTCTTTCTCACATACTGTATAAGCACTGGGTGTTGGTACAGTTCAAAGGATTTTTCTCTCCTCTCTCTTAAGATTTAGAGAAACTAGGTCACTTACCAGTTGCTCTGTCAACAGACAAAAATGAGAAAAAGACATTTACTGTGCGGTTGCCAGACTGACAGCATGCTTGTAATAGCAATCTTCTCATCAAAGTTTTACTGAAACCTTAGATGAAAAACACTTCAAACAGAAGATCACTCATTAATGCATTTGTTCAGGCTTTAATTTAATAACCTGGTATTCTTGTGCATGTTAACAGTAATCGTACAAATAATAATAATAATAACTCTTATCAAACATACAGGCAACAAGTCGATGGAGTTTAAACACATTTTCAGTTTTTGACTGAGCTCAGAAAAAGATAAGATACATTACAGCCTACAAGGAATATTAATATTAACAGATATTTTCAGATATTGGGTTGCTAATCTTTTGAGAGTAGCACATACATAAATCAGGGTTTATTGCTTGCATATTATTGGTAGAATCTGTATCTGCAAATCTGCACATGCATTAGCACATGCATGCTGTCACTACTGTCAGTAGTGTATTTAGCTGAAAATCAGAGAAATGGAAATGTAATTGCAAGCCTTGTGTGCACTGTGTTTATTTTTTGCCTTGACTTGTATACCTGATATTGTTTATGCCTATTTCCAAGGACACTTATTAAAGGCAGGACATTATTGTGTTCCTCTAAAAACAGGATGTAAATGTTGAGGGAAATGATGAACAATGGTGTCTTTTTTCTTTCCCCAAGGACTACCAGAGGCATTTTCAAAAGACTTATGACATGCTGCTGTGTGTTCCTCTTAGTTTGTTCTTTTTCAGTGTAAATGCATATGCACTGTAATGTTGACCATGTAAAGAAAAAAACATTTTTCTTTGTGTATTTTTGTAATTACAATAAATATAAAACACACTTCAGCATACATTATCTCTGTGTGTGTTTTACTTGAAAGGCCCAAAATGCTATTAACAGAATTTAAACTAATTTTGTCTTCATTATCATTCCTATCACAGCAATCAATTGAATTTAAACGCAGGACACAGGTTTTAATTAACCTATGCAAATGAATTGTATGCACACAATTTATAATAGTTTAAATAACGTAGCATGTTCCTCTTGATAAGGATTAGCATTTTTATAAAGAAAAAAACTGTGATCTCATTCTTGTAACCCTCACTCTGTCTGCACCAATCTGTTGAGAGAACATTGACATTGACATTGTAAGATGTTCTGTGCTTTGTAGCCAGAGCCGAAAGCATTTACCATTCAGCAGGGTTTAATTGGAACGGCCTTGTCAGGTAACAGAGAAGGAGAGACAACAACAAAAGAGCAAGAAAACATGTGTGTACATTTATGCTCTGTGCTCCTCTATGCTATTTTAGTGTTTTGACTGATGATTTTCCAAAAATACAATAAAAATGTATTGTACATTGTGATAATTAAATGTTTTGCAAAATAGTAGTATCGATTGATAACATTGCCCATGAACACCCAACATGGAACACTGGTATGTTCTGGCAAGGTTCTCTCAAAAAAGTTGTAATGTTAATGGAATGTTCAAGTTTGCGCTCGTGGAATGTTTTATTTCTGAAACCTTTTATTTGGACATTCATCTAATATTTTTTAAATGTCAATAGTTGTTTCCGAACGTTCAGAGAACATTCAAAGTAACATAATTACTGTGTATTATATACTAGTATTCCCTTAACGTTTGCATAATGAATAAATAAATAAATAAATTAACGATTTAACAAACAAACAGGTAAATAAAAATTATTTTAACACATTCTGTTTTTAAGTATTTTAGGTGAATTTAGAGTAAATATTTGGTAAAAAAAAATATTTCTGCATCTGTTCCCCCAAAGGCTGAACATGACTCATTATTATTCTAATAAATTATATATATATATATTAAAATGTGTTTTGTTTTGTTTTTTTAGTTAATGTTAAATGATTTATATTAAAATTTGTACTTAACACATACTGAAATAGTGGTGGTTGTTTTCTGATACTGTTATACTGTTTATAATTTGTCAAATAATAACATCCTAAATATAGCAGGCAGTATAGAACTGCAATGTATTTTCTCATTTGTTTATGCTGTGTGCAGGTCTTTAAGAGACCTTTGGGGACCGCCTTATCTGTGAAGCTGCTGGTAAATGTGGTGGCTAATCCCAGAGCATCCAAACAATTAGCTGAGTCTAGGTTAACATGGTTATTAATACAGGCAGCTGTCAGCCTTCTCTGCCTCTGTTTAGGGATTTGATCTAAATCCTGGCTCTGTACTACCACATTTTTCTCTCAGGACTGGAAAATAAAGATAATCACGTGTGATCAGTATTTAGTATTTATCTGTATGAAGTATTTATCTGTACAAATGCACAGTAGCTGTTTATTCATTCTCGTGCTATAAAACTGTTGTGTACAAAAGATTTGCCCAACAATATTGTCAGCCTTTACTTTGTGCTCATTCTGATACTGCATTTTGTAAATTATTGCCTTAGTGAGATTTCGGTCAGCTGGGAATCCTTTATGTGATAAAATAGCTCATAGTAACAAAAATGCTCTCCAGCCAGTTTGCCATATTTTGCAGTATTTTGAGGCTCCCATTTGCCTTTTTCTAATAAAGGCTCTACATTCCCCACTGTGAATAAACATCACCCTGGCGTTTTAGAGGATACGGGTGCAAAATGAAAGACAAACAGCTGGACAGCAGAACAGTCATTTACACCGTCGCTCCTGCATAGACATCATTATAGGTTGCAACATGTCAGCATGCAGTCCATCCTTATTTCATCTCTCACCACAGAGACACAATGAGCAAAGAAGCCAAGGGACAAATGACCAGGTTTCAGGATCATTGTATGAGGCATTGAATATGGCCTTGTATCAAAATGCTGGTTTTGATTTAGCAGCCAAACATCTTTCCTGCGGATTGCAATGCCTGATGTCGGATGACTAAAATAATAATTTTGGGCCTTTACGAGACCAACTTCTTAGATATTTCCCTTTGTGCTCAAACAACAGTCCTTCCCAAAAGAGACAAACAGATTAATCCTTAGCAACAGTCTGGTTTATTGCACTTCCTGATGGAAATCATTTTGACAATCTGTTGTTTCAGGGAATGGTGACACAAACACATTTCCAATCCTTGGCTCTGGGATTTCTATTAAGATGAGTACAAGAGTTATCATGAAAAGCACAAGTCAAGTGTAAGATTATGTCTAGATTGCTTTGTTTTGTTCAAGGGCTGTGAAAGAAAGGAAGCTAAGTTTTATGTGTAAGCTGTCCGGCTTGATTCCTGTGGGCAAATCTTCTGCTTCCCGTTTCATTTCCTATTCCTATTCAACAAATTCCTGCTATTCAGAAGATTCACTTTTATAACAAATAGCATCAAAAAGGCTCCCTATAGATCAATCAAATTGCTACATTTTACACTTGACTAGTATAGAGCAAGTTGGTTTCATTTTCAAAACTCTCTATCAATATCTGTTATGCTAAATAGGATGCTAAATAGAACTATTATACTTACTTACTTAAAAATAAAGGTTCCAAAAGGGGTTTTTGGTTCCCCAAAGAACCTATCAGTGAACAGTTCTTAAAAAACAACATTTTTTTTTTGTTTTTGTGAAGAATTAATAACCTAAAGAACCCGTTTCTACAATAAAGAACCTCTTGTGAAATGGAAACGTTCCATGGATGGGTAAAGGTTCTTTGAACCTTTATTTTTCTCAAAAAAACATTGCATAAAGAAATGGAGCAAATGAATTTTGTGAATATAGTCAAATGCTTGCAGCAGAGAGCACAATTTAGTTTTTGCATTCAGCAAAATTTAAATGTAAATGAAAAATTTTTATTTTTATGGAATCATGCAGGTTTATACATACTTTAAAACCCATAGGTACATTGAAATTAGCTCTGTGCCTGCAATCACTTAGGACAGGGTTGAAAACAGCCATCTTAGAGTTGTTTAAGGATTAGAGGGGTTGATATGTGTTAAATCCACCCCTAGGCATGATTACTGAATGAGAGTCAGTTCGGCTGTAATCAGTATAATTGTGGCGTCGGGTTGGTGGTGGGGGGAGCTGGTTTCATGTATCATTTTTGCTCTTTTACAATCAGACATTTAATACCTCTGAGAGGACTAATAGAAAGCAACAAAATATGTTCAAAACAAAAATAAAGGAGACTGAGGGTATTTGTCACACTTTTTTTTTTTTTTACAATATTTTTCACAGCAGGTTTATTTTTGAAAGGGTAAGTGGCATTGAACAATGCATATATAAAAGAGATTATCATTTTATGAACACTCTTTTGCATACATTAATAATTTCCAAGCATTACTTTCGGTGACAATTCCCTCTGCATAGTCATTGTAAAGTTAGCGCACACCATCAACTGAACTTCATTGGCATGCAAATCGCACTACTGAGCAAACATTTACAATGTGTTCCTCTTGTGAACAAATGAGTGAGACTAATGATATGGAGCCCCTGCGTACCACTCTGGTCCTTTTAACACTGACCTAATTTTACTTTTCTCACAACTTAGCAGATGGAACAAGCTTTGGCTACAATTAATTAAGGATAATAAGGAGCATTAATTAGAACAGAAATGACAAGAAACTCATTAGTCTGATATGGATAACACAGAAAAGCAATGGAAAGACAGAGGCAATTGAACTCCTCAGGATAAATAGTGTTGAGCTATCAGAGGAAGGGGAAAACATTCTCATTCTAGTTAAATTGGCTAAGCAGAGGACCCACTTTAGTTGTTCCAGCATTCTTCGCATTTAAATTTCAAGACTGCTGATTTTACTATTGTTTATGTGATTAGTTAAGCAAATTAATATGAATTTAGACGGTGTTGTTATTGTAGGTTATTTATCCAAAAAGGGGTCATATGATGTTGCTAAAAAGAACATTGTTTTGTGTATTTGCTGTAATGAAATGTGTTTATGGGATTTATATTTGTGACGATCAGCTGGATGTGCCAGCAAGACTTTGGATGGCACTCCAGCTCTCCATTAACTGTGTGTATGTTTACG
>JAUYWG010000040.1:13920381-13949761 GCA_034779775.1 Enteromius afrohamiltoni
AGTAATAATGTGTATTATTGTTCTGTGTTTCCTGCATTCCTGTTTATTTGTAAGCAAAGTCTGTGTTTCCAGCTCCAGGGCTTTGTGAAAACTAGAGATCGTACAGTACTGAAGTGTGTGTAGACAATTTCCAACCTTTTTCTCTAGCCATTAATCACCAATTTGTTTGATGTTTCTACTAACTACTGGTCATCGGCAGCCAACTTTTAAACAACTTCTTGCCAACAATGATTTACCCTGTAAAATATAAAATTATTTACCACATTTATTTACCTTTTGCGGTAAATAAGAGCTTAATAGAGGCAGATGCCCACAATGTAGATGATTTCTGTTTTATTGCTGTTGCCAGGACATTGGAATAACGGAAATGTTTTTTTCTGTCCTTTTTTCTCCCCCTTTTTGGTTTCTTTAATTTTTTTAGTTTTGCTATTATGTTATGCCACCATGCTAAAACTAACCCTTGTATTAAAATTAAACCTGCACACCAAGCACTTTATTTTATACGCATTGTTCCAGTGTATGTTCACTTTTATGCAGTGTCACAGTGAAATATTGATCAAACAGCTTCACCCAGTGGTAGTCAGCAGGTATTACAAGATATTAGGTCAATTAAGTGTGAAGGCAGGGTTTTTTCTTTTTTCTTACTTTCTTTTTTTTTTGTAAATTGTGTGGGAACGGTTTTTGTATGCATTTTTTTTTTCTTTTCATTCTCAGAGTTGTACTGTAGTGGTCTTATCTTTATACTAAAGAGAAATGTCATGTCCATTTATTATCTGGTATTTGTAATTGGCTCTAATTGTAGAGTCTTTCTTGCATAAATAGTAAAAATTATTACATTGTATGTGCAATGAAACTTGTCTTTTATTAATAATTTATATCCTTGATAACTTTTGTCCTGCAAAGCTCCAGTGTGTTGTTTGCCACGCATAATAGCAAATCAAAGTCAGTTCCTCCCACACACTGCATGAATATTTAAACATGTTTGTAATCTAGTTGTGTTATTAGCAGTCTGTGAGCTTTCTACAGTCAATTTAAAGCGAGTTTAGATGTTTTTAACTTTAATTGTGTAGTTTAACAAACTGGATAATGGGTTCAATTTATAGACAATACGGAAAGTATTAACTTACAGTATAACAGTACTTATGTACATGCAAGTTGCTTTCCAGGGATGCATTAGAGGAAAAAAATCAAAACAAAAGCAATTTAGCTTGGAGAGAGGGAGTGAAAGTATGTCTTAATATGTAGGCTCAGGTGTGTATGTTGGCAAAAGCTCAGCCCAAGAGCCTCAGTCTTGTGCACAGCAACAAACCTCAAGATCGGATGTTATCAAAAGAGGCAGACAAATCCACTAATCCTGAATCCTTCTGTGAAAATGCTTAAATGCTGACCGTAGGGAGACTGATTGCCAGCGTTTGCATTTCAAATCTCCCTTCTCATGAGGCCAGTCAATTACTAGAGATGGAAAGTGATCTCAATCTAATGAGAGACTTGAAGAGAGGTTTTCCAAACCCCAGACTTAAAACAAAGTGCACGGGGATGGTAGGATTATTCATGTTTTAATTGGCAAGAGATTAATTAAAACTGTTTATCACCAGGAAGAATGTTTTTGTTTCCTGTGTGTTTTAGACCTACTGGGCACATTTACTGTATACACCATGAAACAATTCAATAACCCTACCCTGAATGCTCAGATCAACAACAGTAAACAAGAATGTCTTACAGCGTACTAATTCTCCTGACAATGCCAGTCAGAAATGTGGACACCTGCTCACTGTTAATTGCCATCTTAGATATTTTATAATGACATTTAGAATAAAAAGTAAAAAAAGGTTCATTTTAAAAAGCAAGTAAAAGGGTTTTTAATTTGAGCTTTTTTTCACAGGTGGTCTTTCATCTGGTTTACAGCATTGCACACTTTGGATGTTGATATAATCAACAACATTTATTGAGGTAGTATATGTATTCCTTTGCTATTTGTACAATGTACTTATTGGTTTGTATTCCGTTGCAAAGCACTTCTGCTGCTATTGAGACGGGATAAAGTTAAGGTTAGGGACAGTTTTGGTGGTATGGGCAAGTTTAAGGTTTGTTTTATGGTGTAAGGAATCGGTCAGCAGTGTAATTATTAATGCAGTTGCAGAAAATATTACAGATATAGTAACTGGCTGGTAGTTTTCCAAGCATAAATACACTGAAACAAATGCTACTAATTTTTCTAAGCAAGTTAAGCGGTTGCAAACAATTAGTTTGATCTACATTTAAATAAACAACTTTCCCTGAACATTAGTCTACTGAATCAGTTTATTTAAATGAAGCTACAATACATCGATTGCAACCGCTTGCTAAATTCCATGAAATTTTTTTTTTTAGTGTACAGTCTAAAACCATGTAGGTCTATGTGCGCAAAAAGTGCGTTGCATCGAATAATAAAGTACTTAAAGTGGGTAATGTAAAGTGTGAAAATATACACATACTAAAACTTTCGTGAAACTGCTCATACAGTTTTACTTTGACTGTTCTCTAGTCTACTGTGAGTGACAAAAAAGATTGATTGTATTGCAGAGACTGGCTTGTTCTGCAATCACTGCTGTGAATTAGTCTTTTGCTAGAGATACATAGTATCACAGCACTTGAATAAAATTGTATGCCAAATATGTGGCTATTAAAAGCCTGGTGTAGAGATAGAGGAATGTGTTTGATCACTAAGAGTTTTATGCACAAGGTCTCTTAAGTAATTTTATTTACTAAACGTTATGGAACATATTAAATTATATGAACGTGTAAGTTATATGAGCCGTAATTACAGAACACTGTTTCACTTGTAGTGCTCTGATGTTTGATTATTCAGACAGTTTACATGTGATGGTCATCGTGAAATGAATACAAACGGCTGAATGCAAGACTATTGACAAGAGTAACATGAGAGAATGGAGAGTGAGTTTATTATGGGTCTTTAGGTTTGTATTTACTCCGTGAAAAAGTTAAAGCCTTTACTTTATCATTACTGTTTAAAGGAAGAAAGTGCGGCGGCTGTGTACCTGATAGTCTTATATTTCACCAAATAAAACATTGATGCAGCCTCTAAAGGTGCCATCCTTCTTACGAGCCAATTCTCAGACAATAGCACTTTGCGGGTAATTTGTTTCAGCCAAGATTTATGGCATTGTAAATATTTAAAATCAAATTTGGCAAAAAGACAGAGATGAATGTCATACCCTAGGGGTGCTGGGAAGCCTCTCTCTCCCTCCCTCCATCTTTTCAGCCTCCTATTCTGGGTTCAGGTTGCCACTCTTGACGTTGCCTGTAGGTGGCAGCACAGCCTCAGCGCTGATTTAGCTTGGCTTTGTGCTGGCATTATGTCGCAGACAGTGTGTCATGGGGTGACAGAATAGGGAAGACATCCAAACATACCCACTGTGTGTGTTTATGTGAGGCCACCACACTCCAGCGCGGCCCTTTCTGACTCTGTGTTTGTGTTGGAAGACGCAGAAGTTAGAAAACACAAGGCAGTAAGCAGCGATTCAGGCCATTCTTTCCTTCTCTCTGGATTGCAGACACAGGAACGCATTACTTGAAATACAAGAAACCTCCTGCTGTTCGGGGATTTTAACGTTTAGTACGTGAAAAGCTTCATATTTGTAGAGAGCTGTTTGAAGTGATCAGATAAAGAAGCCAAAACCACAATCCGATATCATCTTAAGTGATGTAACACTACAGGAATGGTAATATCAAGACCAGACACTGGCTTCCTGGAAGCTGGATGTTTTAAAATCTGATGTGTTTGATGTATGGCCACAGAAATGTTTCCTCATTTGTCTCAGGCCAATAGTAAATGTTGGATTTTGGGGCTTGCCCCCTGGCCTGCTGTGATGGATGGCCTGCGTTGAGATGGAGGATAATGGTAGTGTATGAGTAATGTGCATCAGAGTGCACTGTAAGCCTGTGCAGTTTCTGCTTACCTCTCATATGGTGACCAACAGACAACACTAAGACCACAAGAGACTAAAGTGAACTGGTCTTGCACTGGGATGAGTAAAACAACTCCTTTATGTTATAAATCAGTGTAACGCTGTCTCTGCAGCGTGTGTTGTGTATTCCCTTAATGGAAGTTGTGTGTGTGTGTGTGTTTTTAGAGGTAAAGAATGCATCCCTCTGTGGTGAAGTCCAGCTTTAATATTTTATGTGTCATAACAGGTTTCTGTTTCCATTGTGTTTTTATGTTTTATTTGAACTTTCTATATACATAATATTGTATTTTTACACTGTGCAAACTGTATCCTCTCTAACCCACCTTCTAAACCTAACATCATATTTTCTGCATTTAAAAAAAAATGTCAGAATTTACTAGCCTAGTGGAGACATTTGGTCCCCACAACATAGTGTTTGTCTGGATGTTATGGATACATACATGTATATAAATAAATATAAGAAAGGTCAAGGAAAACCACACCTCTGGCCAGCCACTCTGTATAAATTTGTCAATGTACGTTCCATAAAATCAAGGTTTTCTATCTTCATGGAGTAAAAATACCGACCTTATCAAGTGTTTTGGTCTCTTCATAGGGTCATTGCCACTGGGGGGAGCCGTGTTGTTGATAATTTCGTACTTATTCACATACTCTAAAGTTATTAAAAAAAGCAACTCAAGCAAGATTAAATGGTTCCATGATGTGTTAGGCATTTGGTAAACAACAGAGTAAAGGAGGGGATGGCACGTGTTTGACTCCCGGAGAGTGGGCACACTGTGCTGGGGACCAGGTTTGGCTCTGCCCCCTGTAATTAAACCCAGCCCTGGAGCTCTAGCAGGGCCATGTTGGAGAAATTAAGGATCTATGACGTGGTAATCAAATTGCATAAGGCTATGCGATTAAAAAGCGTGTGCCATCTTTAAATGCATTTTGCGTCTTAAAATGTGTAAAACTGTATTTAGAAAACAAAATATAAACAAAATAATTGATCATAGTATTTTGTGTTCACATTTACATTCAGCTGATGACAGTTGCAAGTCTAATAAAAAAAAACAAAAAACTTTTTAAATATTTTTAAGGTGAATTTAAATGTACATTACATTAAACAAAAGTCTGGCTTTCTTTTAGCACTGATTTCAACATTTAGTCATTATAAGACCGTAACATGATGATAAAAATCTGAAAAACCACTGCACACAAAGAGTACTGCTAGCACCTTGGATGTATACCAGTGCAGCTTTACATTTATCCAAAAAAATCAATGACTGGTTAAGTTATAAAAAAAAACACTACCCACAAGCCTGAAATGATGCATTCGATTTGACTGATCTCAGGCCATGTGACTTCTCCTCATGGCCTCTCTTGAATATTCTCTTAAATATTACTCTCTAAGAGCGTGAAGTTGGCTAACTCAGCACACACACACACACCTACACCGTCGGGACAGTTTGTATGTGATGTAGCCATTCTTCTTCTGCAGATAAAATCAGAGACAGCACACACACATTTACCCAGATGACCTCGTCTTTGAGCCGAGAACACTTTATTAAAGCAGTTTGTGACACAGGACACAGGAAATGGATGCCAGACATGATAGTTCCCTGACCTCATCATGACCTCTGCTGTGGCCTGTGTGAGTGTATGTATTTATACAGTGTCATGATGCCGTATTGATGTAGGTCAAAGTGAATATTTCCAGGCAAATTTCAGTGTAGATTTTAATTAATACTTTTGTAGAACATGAAAATGATCTTTTTGAATATGTATATTTTAAAGTATGGACAATCTATTTGAGTAGTAAATCAAATATTGAGACTTAATACTGATATTGAGATATTCAGTGCATGAGATTTTAGTTTCTTAGTTTTTTCTTTCCCTAGGGGCACTTTTTATTTCTATTAAAATATTTCACAGGGATATTCATGCTTAAAATTAGAGAGAACTTTTTCAGTGGTGTAAGAGAAATAAACTTGCAACAATACACAGAAAAGTATGATTTATTGGAGACATCTGTAGTAAACATGGCCTTGAACTTTTCATGACGGATGAATAAAGCCGTTTAACCTCAAATCAATATTTATTTAATGTTTTTTCATTGAAACAAGCTGACTATATTTTATCCCTTAAATTTAAACGCATACTTTTTGCACAATTATCCTTATGATGTAAATGAGTTTTCTCTTGGTTCATGTTTTTATCTTGCTTTTCGATTATATACTGTGTAGATTTTGGATAAAAATACTGATTACGACAATACTTTTTTTTTTTTTGCAGTGATGGCCACTAAAACCAAATGGAAAAGAATATGGTGATGTAATGATTGTAATGGGAATGAATTTGCTGTAACATCCTTTATGAGAATGAGCTGTTTTATTGCATGTGAGTGGCCGATGAGCGGGCTCCAGTCTCAGAGTCTCCAGTTAAAGGGCGAGAGGTCGGGATGGTCTGGGATGGTTTATCTCCACTCTTAACTCACAACATCAAAACATTACGCTCTTGTTACTTTACTAAAATTCTGTCATCATTTACTTACTGTCATTTAGCTCCAAATCTATATTACAGGGTACATTTGAAGAAGACATTTTGAAGGCACAGTCTTTTACATTTAATGTTTAATTGAATAAAGCTTCAAAATGACATGAAATTCTAATACAATGGTTAATACAGAATATGTGCTGCATTCCAATGATACAAGCACAATCTTCATCATTTCTCCCAATGTTTTTCACAGGACAAAGTCACTCATACAGGTTCAGAACCATATGAGAGTGAGTAATGATGACCAGATTTTCATTTTTTTTGGATGAACAATCCTTTTCAGTTTGTTGAGCTTCTATTAGGGACAACAGAAGTGTACATGGGTGAATCAAAAGAAGGAGGGGGGCAAAAAGAGAGAGACGAGAGAAGGGAGAAGGTGAGAGAGACTCAAAGAGGAGGAGGAGGAGGAGAAGAAGAGCTTTTAAAGCAAGCTGAGCTCTCCGCCGCATCTCTCCTCTTATCTTAATAAGTAATGAGACTGCCATGGGCTGACAATGAAGTATTCTGAGAATAGTTGTAATGTATGGATGTGAATAGAGCGGCCAGGCAGTGATATATAGAGCAAACAGGGATGGAAACAAGTGAGATATTAATGACCCGTTTCCCTGCCAGTTAATGTGGGAGTTACCTGATTACTGGTGTGGGAGGGGAGGGGCTGGAGGTAGGAGGGTCATGGATGGCTGGAAGGTGAGATTGAGAAGTCGTGTGTGTGTGTGTGTGTGTGTGTGTGTGTCGCTGTGTGTATACAGGCAGGGATACCCGATCTGCTCCCAGCCTGCTTGCTTTAACCTGCTCTACCACGCTCCATATAAAACCTGGCATGAAACAATATACTAACATTACCTGCAATTAGCACGAGCTGTTCATCATTATTTGTGTGCTGAAACAAATGGTTACTCTTGTGTTCTTGAGCATGACAGCCAGAGGTGTACATGCTAAAAAGCGCTGTGGGATTTGAAGTAGATTAGGAAATATATTGAGTTTAGCTTTTTGAATTCAGCGGTTTTCATGAGCGGTTTGGTACTTAAGTCGTTGTCTGCGCTCCCGACTGTGTGTCGCACTCACATGGCGCGCTCTGTAAATGTCCTGTAAAGGAGTGCTTTGGGGTCTTTGGTGGTCGAGGTGGGCAGCAGTTTTATAAATGTTTTTGAAAACTGGGTGGCCAATGCAGGAAGTGAATGAGGCAGGCAAGTTGTTGGTGTCACGACAGCCAGGAAGAAAGACACGGCTGTTCAGACTGACCTGTATATGATTTAATTAAGACTAATTAAAAAACTTGTAGTGAGTCATCAACATATTGATATTTCATTATTAAGGATTATTATTAAGGATTTTCAGGTTAAATTAATATATTTAGAAAATGAAATAAAAATGTCAATATTTACAGTAAGTGCTTGCTACTTTGTATTTTTATATATATCCTAACTTAACAACTACCTTACTAACTATTAATAAGCAGCAAATGAAAAATTCACTGAGGGAACAGTCTGATCCTCTAAGCTAATCCTCTCATGTGAAGGTAGACTACGAGTGTAACGCTGGTTATATGTTCCACAGGAGGGCAGCAGAATGACAGGTTACAGGAATGTATTTATCACATGTAGAGTAATGCTTCTTCTTAAGATGCCTCTATATATTATCTATTCCACTTTCAAAGCAAAGTATGTTATCTCTCTGTTTTGCTTCATTGTTCCCTCTCAAGTGGTCTTTGTGTTTTCCATACTTTCTTTTTGTAATCCTGAGCTGTATCTCCACTTAAGAACTTTTTTCTCTCTATCTTCTGTTGTTTCAGCAGTACAGAATGGATCTGGATATGGCTTCTTCATATAGATAAGAAGTTCCCAAACCTTTCAGTCTGCACATTTTCTTCTTATTCTTCTCAATAGTTGTCAAACACCCTCATCACATTGTCTTACTTTAAAATCAGCCATACTTTAGGTTAGAACAGATAAATCAGCTTTTTTCCTGATAGTATAGTTCAACATTTTATACATATTTCAATTATGAATAATAATTATATGAAGTGGACTTAGTGAACTGCATTATGGATGAAACGTGTGTGTGTGTGTGTATGTATATAAATATATGTATATGTGTATATGTATATATATATATGTATATGTATATGTATGTATGTGTATGTATGTGTATAATATAATATAATATAATATTTCAAGTTCTTATTCTTCTGAAATATAAGAAAGCTTCCTGCCTACTAGAATGATCTCATTCAGTGTTTCTTGGTAAGGAAACAAGCTTGATATAACAAACCCTTTTGTGCAATAAATAATCATTATTAATAAGTAATCTCATAATAACCATAAATGCACATTCTTAACAAATAAATATGTCTATAAAAGCTTTTCTCTCTTTACTCTCCAGCTCTGCTTCTCTAGCTTTACACTATTTTGATTAACTATTTTTATAAAGTTTGACATTGTGACACTTCTAATATTGTGGCTTCTTTAAGATAAATTGCTTGCGGTTTTCCTCATTTTTAAGTCCATTTAGATAGAAGCGTGTGCTTATTGAATAAATGTAAATTATTTTAAAAAAATTGCTGAAGTAGTAAGTGGATTTACACTGTAATGGAATATTGACAAAAGCAATTAACCAGTTTTTACATTCATAGATCTTGGAATTGTTTTTTGGATAAGCAGTGAATGCGTAATACATTGGTATTATTATAGTGATTATAATTAATATTAATTCTGTCGTTTCTGCGTTTCATTTTCAGCCGTCAGATTGATGCAATTTGATGGTTATATGCAACAGATGCAGAGACCACTTTTTTTGGCAGGATAAAATCGTGTACAGTCATGAGGAGAGATTAATACTTATTTGGTGCTTGAATAGCTTTTGTCAGTAATGCTTGAAATGCAAATATTTGTTTCTCAATAAAACACAGATATATTGAGTAGCCTAATGTACTAAAACGCTATTAGCTTTCTACATCCCAAAGGACGCTCGGGACATCTTCAGAAGTGTTTTTAGCAGACTTTGCGTACCGCTGAGATGGATGGATAGCTGTTGTAGTTGTTCATCGAATATGGAACATGAGGCTTAGAACAACACTGACGTTCTGGATTAAAAAGTTCCGTTCTGTAATAACAGTGGCACACGGGATGCTTGGAAATGCCATTCAAGCACTGGAGAGGTCAATAGTTACAATAACTTTCTCTGTGAAAAAGAAGGAAGAGAAAAAAAAAAAAAAAAAAAAAGAGTAAAGAGACTTGGCCGCATTATCACAAATTGCTTCCAGATTCTTTCTCAAAGCAAATTATTTCTGAAATTGAGTGCAGACTCTAACACTGTTCCTGCAGAATCAAACAGAGGACTTTGAAGTGCAGAATACAGACTCGTCCATGGAATCGGAGAGCTACACAAGCCCTTAAAGTTCTGCCTCATTTGCACTATCATTCGCTTACCCTCCTTAACTCCCTGCTTTAGTTTGCTTTAATTTTCAACAACAAAGGGAAGATCAGGAATGATTTTTGGTCATGGAAAATTTGGGGAATGCTATAAAAATCACTGCTTTTTTTCTCTGTGAATATACCAAGAGGCTGATTCACTCCATATTTGGGTGGATTGTCTGATAAAGCACACTTTTATCAAAATACAGAACGGGCTGTTAGTTGAAGTCGCTGTCTGTGAGGATAGAGTTAAAGCATTCCACATGATAAAGACTAAATGCAAGGAAAGCATTTGTGTGCGCATGCAGTTGGGGGGGTTGGTGGGACATCTGAAGGAAAATTAATTGAAAACTGCGTGTTCCATACAATAGTTCGCTCTATGCTTTCCCAAAGCATTTTTGGAATTTGTCAAATTTAATTTGAGGAGCATTTGACATGGTATGACTGATCCAGTTACATGCTTATGTTTGACAACATCTAACAGATTTAACCGATTATCTTTTTAGAGGTAGTACGGTACAGTCTTTACGTGGGCTAATTGCTTTAAGTACCATAAACATGTATTTTAATAGTTAGCGTTGGCTTCTGTTCCATCTCTGTGTGTGTTTGTGTGTGTATTGTAAATGTTCTTTTTTTAGTTTCAAACTGCTATACATTTATAGAAAGATTGTATTCTGTTTGTTTAGCAGGACACTTTCTCTCATCATCACATAGCCCTAACTGCCTGAGATTAACAGTGGAAAAACAAATGTAGGGTGCTAAAAAGACAACACAGCTCCCGAACTTTGATAAACGTCTGAAGAGGAGGAATCATCTGTGTTTGTGTTTCAGTGTTTTATCTCCTCTAAATGCAAACAGAAAGTTGCTAACTCCACACTCCGTGCAGTCTACCCCTCCGCGGTGATGCATGTGCATATGAGGATGAGTCCTGCTGTCTATTCTTTGTCCTCCTTGCATCATCAAGTTAAATGAACATTAAATAGAAGCAACATAATCAAATAAGCTCAATGTGTTCACCTGCGTGGGCCGTACATGTTTCAGCTGTAATATCCTGCTCCAGGGTCATGTTAACTATGGAAGAACGCACTCCTGTCCCGTGTGGTGCCCGTGGCTAAAATGAAAAGCAAATATTGATAACAGCTGGCTCTTGGGAGTTCAGCAAGTAATTTCTCTCTGCTACTACAGTAAATATATTGTAAGTGCTGAACAGACACTTTGGTGTGCTGATGATATAGGTGGGAGGCATCATAGAGGCACAGTTTGTTTTGTGTGTGATGAAATAGCGAAGCTGTTCAGCCTCAAATTGCTAATTCATGTTGCATTAGAGTTGCTTTATTATTATTATTATTATTATTATTATTATTATCAAAAAATCAAGAAATGTGTAGCTTAAAAAAATGACAAAAGTAAATTTGCAGGCTCTTAGATTCTAAATATTAATATTAATAATATTTACAATATTTGTATTCATTGTTAACAATCTTTGTATAAATTATGATGTGTATTGTATTCTTATTATTGTAGTCTAAGATAAATGTGGTTAAAAAAAATGGTTATGCGCATTGGACACTTAAATTAGCTATAGCGGTATAATTAATATAAATACAATTTTAGAAAATGTTCTGGTGTGATTCCTTTGTTTGTATTATGCGAAATGTTAATACAGAAAATAAGTCTGTAAATTGATTTCAATAACGTATACAGATAACATAGTGGTATTTAAAAGAACGCTTTCCATTTTAAACTGGCTGGTGATGTAAACTCGAAGAGAAATTGGAAAGAAAAACAAAGACTGCTCAGTGTTTACTGCTGTTGTTTCTAGGTACATTTTTCAGAGTTTCCTTTGCTACATTCAGGGTCCATCGCAATGGAAAACTAGCCTCAAGAAATTTATTTAGACCAGTTGCCATTGTAATACAACAGTTTATCTTCCCTGTGTTTTTCCAAGTCATTTTTACACATTTCGGAAGAAAGATGAACAGTTCCAGCGAATAGATGTACCTAGGCAGCTCTAAGCGGTAATCTCCCAGGGCAGAAAGTGGGTTAGTATTGGACTGTATTTATGAGGGAGAGGGCAGTATGTAATCTTGGATCCAATAGATGGTCCTCACTTCAGTGCTCCCACATTACTACACCAATTACTATGTCTATGTGTGTGTGTTATTAATGGAGATAACCTGCTGGATTGAGAGGGCTCCATATTACCCAATCCGTCTGTGTCCATGGAGACAGAATTAACCCTGCTGAGGTTGAGCAGGTCAAAGAGTCAGAATAACCACTAACCACTTTCATTGCCCGTACGTGGGTGTGAGTGTGTGTGTGTGTGCCTGTTGAACACTGACCCCTATCACCCCTTGGCCCTTGCATGCAATTGCCAATCATTAACAAAAGGGAACAATTATGGTAATGGTGTACAGAAAAAGCCTCCACAACAGCAATAAATGTGTTGCGCAATGGTTAATGTTGTAGTAGGATTACAGGTCGTGACTACGTTGGTCAGTTTGGTTTGTGTTGGCTTGAATGATTTTAATTTATAGTCATTCGTTAAATCATACACATCATTGCTCCTTAAGGGATAGGTCATTCCCCTAAAAAGATCATTTGATTTGATTTTTCTTTTAATATGCAGAGCATTGTTTTGGACCACATTTACTTTGATTGCACGGGAAAAAAAAATATTTGAATTGAGTTCAAGACAGTTTTTACTTTTTAATTAATTTCACAAACAGTTTCAAAGAAATGGAAGAAAAAATGTTTAATTAAACATTCAAATTATTATTATAATTTGTTTGTGTATGAATCCAAAACAGCTGAAACCTGTAATGTATAGAGGTTTGAAGCAACATGAAGTTGAGTATTTTATGACAGAACTTCAACTATCCCTTTAAACTTGCTCTTCTGCTATATTGTTTTATGTATTTTCTCCATTACTGAACTAATATAATAAAACCCATCGCTTTCTTGAATTCTTCTACATGCCAGTCACTCCTCCTCAGTTTGTTCTAACTTACCAGTTAATAGAGTGACCGGATTGGCTGTAACAAGGTTTATTCATATTAGCATGGCAATGGGGTTCACGTCCTGTCAGCGGGCTTTGAGTTATTACCCTCACTATCTCCCTTTGCGGTTTTTAAGTTTTGCCATCCAGGTTTAAAAACATATTGGTGTTTATGCAATGCACTCTATAATGATCCATCATATGGTTAGAGTCTGTGTATAAGTGTGCGTGTTTCCCCGCCAACACATAAATAAGAAGCAATAGGACCATCTGTTTAAATTTCTCTCGGTCTCCCAGGAGATACCCATCTGCTTTTACATTATCCATTACAGTTCACACACACACACACACACACACACACACACACACACACACGCACTACCCCCTCACTGTGACTGGCAACATCACAGCTCTGCTAACACCCCACAACCTCCCAGACACCCTCCATCTCCCTCACACACACATAAACACATACACACAAATCACTCCATCTACCCTATTTGAGAACACGACACTCGTTTCACCCTCCCTGTGTGTGGAGCATGTTCATTTGAAAGCAGATGTCTGGCTTCCTGCTGGCATGCTCGCTGAATTTTCTCTCTTGCCAAAAAAGAAAGTAAAAGGCATTGTGGTGTTATTTTACTGTAGTCACTTCTGATTTGAGGTGTCACCTATATCAGCATGCTGTACACAATGTTTTCAAAGCTTTGTTTGCACAGGTCTTGATTAAAGAAAACTTGTTATTGAGAAGGTGCGTTCTCTGTGTGCGTGTATAAAATGAGCTTAAAAAGTCTGTCAGCACTTGGGAGAGTGGAAAGTGTTGTCTATTTTACTTTTTTATTAATTAGTAGTAGTATTATATATTAAAGGATTATATATTCAATACATAATAATATATATTAAAATATGTACATTTATAATTGTTACAATTATAAATAACAAATAAGTAAAAGTTTAAAAAGTTGAATTAAGAAATCAGGGTTTAACAATAAAGATGGCCCCCTGGCCCGGGCCAACTTAGAGAGAGTTTGGGGCCAGGAGATGGAACATATATTCACTATATATGTTTTGTTTTATGAATATATATTATTTATACAATATAAAAATTACAATATTTATTTTGTTTATTAATAAAGATGTAGGCTATGTTTTATGTCTTGTAACATTTCTGTGGCATTAGATAATGTTTTTATGGCTTTATATATTTATTTTGAATAACACATAATGTTTAATAAAAAAAAAAGCTATATTATTTGATTAAAACACATATATGTATATATGTATATATACGTGTGTGTGGGAACAAAATCTCAGCTAGTGGACTTTCAGATGACGCCCATTCAGATGGACGCAGGTGGTTTTGTGAGGAGTTCATGAGCAGTTCAGAATCTGTGTGGAAACGGCAGTTCTTTGCAACACTTCTCACAGATCCCCTACATCTAACGCATCTCTGCAAGCCAATAATCCCCTTTTCTCCATCCCTGCTTCTCCACCTAGATCAATCCCCGATCGAAACATCAAATAGAACCGTGCTCTCTTACTTCATTTTTAGCCTCCTTCCCATTCCCCCTCCTGCCTTTCCCTAAAAAAAATCACTTACTAGGTGGTATTAGACAGGCTTGCAAAAGTGTCATTACTAGAGGGACCTTGGGAAAGAGAGGTGAGATAGATTCCTGTCGGTTTGTGGAATATTTCCCGTGCACTAAGCCCTCACGTTAAGAGCGTGGTATTATTGATAAGACCGTCTTCTCCGGACCGTCCCACTGCCAGGGGACTCGGAGCAGAGCAATCCACCCGAGAGCTCTTTCATGTCCGTCTGTGCAGCAGAACAAAGCGAGGATTAATGCACTGTCTTTCATCCAGGGGTGGAGGTGTCAGGAGGTAGGCATCCGGAAAAGAGGTAGCAGTGCCAGAGAGAGTGTCTGGGATGAAGTGGCATAACGGAGAAGATCTTGTGAGACCCGGGCCGCTGGCGGCATTGACTGATGACTGAAATGACATTCTGGGAGAGCAAAAATTTAAAAGGCATTCTCAGACAGATTATACACACTGAAGATCTAGAAGGGCCTGGCATGAATATAAAAAGGCTTGTGATATTTAGTTTTACAATATGTGCATTCTACAGAGGTGAAAAGTGGCCCCATTTTAACAGATGGCCACAAATGTACATGCATAAAAAATAATTAATTGATTTGTGCTGTTTTCTGGTTAGTGCATTTAAATGTATGCATTATATGCAAAGCAATTTACATTTCTGTTTAAATGTTGTGGCCATCTAAATGTAAGTTGTTGTTTTTAATTAATTAATGCTCACCAAGCAAGATATTTAAATTTTTAAGCATGATCTCATCAATGAATTCTGAAAAAAAAAATCAGTTTACACAAAAATCATCCAAATGAATATATAAAATGCATTTTTTTTATAGCAAATCAATATATTAGAATGATTTCTGAAGGATCATATGTCACTGAAGACTGGAATAGCAATAATTTACCTTTTTAAGCATCTGGGGTCTTATGTTTTGACATTCTCTCATATTTGTGGTTATTTCAGCTACTTATAACATACTATTGACCAGCATGTGATTGTTTTTTGTGTTTAGCGCAAACTGCTACAAAAATATGTGACCAAGATGGATGTACTGTACATAATTTAATCGCAACATTGTGATTAGCTTGAAATAAATCAGTGTAATTTTAGACTATTTAATGTTCGCTGTTTACAGGTGTTTTATCCGGATGAGCAATAACTGTTTTTTCTTCATTAGAAAAAGTTTTAGTGCACACCTTACTGTAGACATGTATTTCAGTTTCAGAGTTGCCAACAAAAATTGACAAAGTGAATCATTTGTAGAGGCCTGATTCTAGGCGGAAGCACAGATATGGAGGAAATCATGCTTCATCCATACAAACGGTTCATAAGTAGATTACCTTTTGTAATTCGTTTTGTTACAGCAGTCAATAAGCGCCCAATGCAAATGCGGTTCATTTGTATCTGAATTGATGTCCTGTCCCCATTAGCTTATGCCTTTAATGCATTCTGCTACATTAGTGAATAGACCTTAGCCGGATTAATCACAAGTTCATTGGGATCATTTGCTTTCCTGCTGCCTAATCGAATCTCTGACATTGGTAATAAGGGCAAATCTCACCTGTCTCCTCAGCCTCTCACAAACAAACAAGAGTGATTCTGACTGCCGACTCCTGATCCGTTTCCATTATTTCCTTCCAACAACATTTTAACATTGATTTTTGACACACAGACACAAAGAATGATATCAGAGTATGACTTAAGTGATTCCTGCAGCTGTTTGTCATTTGTTTGTGTTGTCGTGCTTTATTCTGAATTTGATATTCAGGTGGACATGTGCTGCCTGGAGTTGAAGTAGCACTTAGTGTCTCTTATCAGACTCTCTTGCACCGAGTGTTATAATTAATGACTTTTATGTCTGGAGAATAAAAACCTCTAAATAGGCTGCTCCCACATTATTTATTTAGGGCTAATTAATTAAAGTGGACCTGTATTGAATTCAACAAGGCAAGAGAAAGAAAAAAATGGGGGTAGGAGAAAAAGAATTTAAAAGCGAGAAAGAAGCTCCCTTACCTCGCTGAGATAAACCGTCTCAGTTTGTAAAGGTCCAGCGACCTGTCTTAGTTCTTGCAGAGATGCTCTGGAAAACTGCTGGGGCAAAGTGCATTTGAAAATGGACAATAATATGCCCTGCTCACTCTGAGGTGCCTCATATTTGTGCTTAGTGTAGCCTAAACTAATCTGTGTTGTAAACAACGACATGTATATGTTATGTATATAACTGTTCAGACTGCTGTAGTGAATAAAACATGCAAGTATGGTGGTCACACTCACAATGAGGTCTCATTAGTTAATGTAAAGTCAGTGTTATTTAAAGTAATAGATCACCCAAAAAGGCATTTTCATTTTTTGGTGAACTAAAACAAGATTAATTTCCATTTTAGTGATACTTTCGGTTGCAGTATTTAATTTACTAGTTCTGTAACACATAGGGGCCAATTTTCTACATATTGGCTGTTTATTAGTGCTTATAAAACCCATATTACTAATAATGGTGAGTTTCCACTACAACATCAAATCTGCCCTCTGTGCTGTTGGCAATTATACAGCTTCACTGCTTTTGTGTTAAAGTTCTCTACAGACAATGTTTAAACCCTGTTTTCATTTCATCTTCTTTTTTGCAGAGGTTGGTTGCACCCGTCCTCACACCACACAAGGTGACAAATTCGTAGCCTGGTAATACCAAACTCTGCTACTTGGCTTTATTTCGTAGGCAGAGTCTGATAGGGCATAATAGAAAAACGTTTACTGTCTCATGTGGGTATCATTGGTGTACCCGTAAGCCAATCACATAATGTGAGCCAATCACAAATCAGCATCACATATTGCCAATCACATATCGCCATACCACTTTAACCTCCCCAGTTTCTCGCTGACGATCAGTAATAGTCAGAAGCGGACAGTTAGTAAATGCTGTGAATCTTCTCCAAAACAGAGCGATTAGCATCACATGTCTCCATGTCCGCTGTCGGTTTAAGATTTCCCTAAACTACAATCTTAAATTCAGTGCTTAACATCTACATCATGGCTCTAAGCTCGCCCTCTGTTCGTTGATTGGACCGGCTGTTTTGGAGCCGGGCAGAAACTGAAAGATGGCTTGCTGTATCAGACTTAGTACAGAAGCGAACTGAAATTGAGCAGAAGTACGAGTGCAGGATAACTAATTGGTACGACCTCATGCGATTTTTACTAAATCGTTTGTGTTTTCTGAGTATCCAATTATGAACTAATTTGTACGAATGACCTACACCTAACCCCACCCCTAAACCTACCCGTTACTGGGATGAGAAAGCATTTTTCAGGACTGATGCTGACACCGGTTACTACATATCAAGGAGACCCATAACCGATATTTATGCCTGATGTAAAAATGAAAATTAAGTCAAGAATTATGAATAGCAATGGCTCAGACAAAACATTTTGCCTTTACCGTAAATTATTTTATTAGCAAATGGCCGATGCGATAACCATAAAAGTCCGTAATGTTGGTGCTAACATTCTGCCAGGCTGCCATAAAATCTTATTGTAAAGTGTTACCAATATGTCATAAATTCATCTTTATTTCAAGTTCTGTGTTAAATTTGGTAAAATAAGCGCATAAGTGAATTTATAAGGAATACTGATTATTCGTTGGGTGTAGAGGGTCAGTTGGGAAAGCATGTAAGGCCTTAAATAACTTGCCTCAGGTCCATCATATGGTCACTTTTGTGATTTGATTTACTTGTTCACTTTCATTTCTATCAAAGTTCACTACACCCTCAACCATCATGACCTTCACAGGAACAAATTCTTCTGCACCACTTAAATTTGTCTTATTTAGTGTATATATTTTACATCATTGTAGATGTTTACAGCAGCACAGATTTTCTAAAATGGTCCCGCACACAGTGTAGTGCTAATACACCAATTTGCTAGTGCGTGTTAAGACACGTGTCGTGAATTATTCGGGTCATTTCAGTGCGTGATTTGGACTAAGCAGTTGAATCAATGAGCCTCTCTCTGATGCTTTCTGTGAGGCCTGCTCTCTAATGGCAGTTATAATGGCCGAGCAGCGGAGCCAGGCGGCAGTGTTTTATGCGTTATGGTCATGCTTGGTGGATGCTTTTGGGCAGGGAGAGAGTGTGTCTGGAATAAAAAGGTCTGCGTATTGTAACTCACAAAGACCATTGAGGACATGACCAGGAATAACTACAAAACCGCTTGCTTCTTACCCATTACCCACCCCAAGACCTTTGCATTACTGACACATAATAACCAATCAGAATCAACGATCAGTGGCGGTACTGTCATGTCAGATTCTACTGTGGTTTCCTCATACCACAGGAGAATTTTATCCTTGGAATCACAGATAGGAAATCTGTATAACTTCCTGCTCTGCTAAATAACTTTGAAATGCCTTGCATATCTCTTAATGTACAGTATGTTTGTGTTTGTCCTCACTTTTCAACATTTTATTAAGACTTCCAATTTTCATAATATTATTACTGAAATGACCTACTGAATGTGAAATGAATACTCCTGCAATTTAACCCCACCAGTCACAACATTATTCTTGTCAATAGCTACTTTGTTTTATGCAGAAACAACATAAGCTTTGTTCTCTTCTTATTTTTTAATTATTTAACTGTACTTTACCAAACCCCTTTTTTATTCCCCAGCCCCCGTTTTTAATATTTTACCCCAATTTTTATTGATTCCATCCATGTTCATTCTGAATTTGTGTGCATTCTTACTTTTATATTTTCAGTATGTTATGTGGTTTAATGCTGTGTGTGGGTATCTTTTTAAGCAACAACTTCCCTAACAACATCTTCCATTGTAAAAACAGCCATTGCCCAAAACCCTCCAATCAGTGCTCTGGGTTCCCTTTGTTTTAAAACCAGTCGACCATCTCCCTTCTTTCTGGCCTGCATGCCTTCCACATCCATCAGCCTAATGGAAGCATGGAAGAAGCTTACGGTCCAGGAGCAGCTTAGGAGACGTGCAAAGAAAACATGGCCGCTTTGACCCTCTAAAAATCACCATCAATAACCTCTAGTCAAATGATGTCATAGTTAAGTGTTTGGTGTTGTGTTGACACACCGGCATGACTGTCTGACACACACATATACACTCACATGCGCGCAGGTCTGCCTGATGAACAGGCCTGTCGCCAAAGGGGGGCACTGGGGGGCACTGCCTCCCCAAACGGGGCCCTCTTTACACGATTAAGGGTGAAGTTAATATTGAGAGCGAACAACGTTCATTGTATCTAGTCAATGAATATTGCGTAGAAAATCACGTATTCAGCTGCATTTAGTTCTAAGAACCACTCATCTCTATAACGGTGATGTAAATCCAAATATAGCAGCACAAAAATAAGGATTCAGACACATATCATCACCTCATACACCTGCAGCACTTCTGTGTAGGAGAAGAACACAATACAACCATATAGGCCTATATAAAAGGAATTTAAAAAATGTTCCTAAACTATATATCCCTTAAACAATTCTAAAAAAAACTGTGGACATGTCTACCCTGAGTTTATTTTTATCTTTGTGACCACTTTTTTTTTTTTTTTTTTTTTTACAATATTTTTATTTTTTATTTATTTATTTTTTTGATTTATTGTCAGTGTAGGCCTAAATAAAAATAAATCCAAGCGATCGCGTCTGAGCATCTAGTGGGAAACATTTGTAATTCAAGCTGAATAGGCTTATGGTGCATTTCAGTTTTCAAAGAAATTAAAAAGTTTTAATTGCGAGTCATATCCTTAATGCGTTGACATTTTTGTATGATCCATTGGTTATTAGGCTACTTGTTGCAAATCTTTCAAATTTTTCAAACTTTTCTATTAAAATTTTGAATGGATTATATCATTATTAAAAAGGTTCATATAACTAATAATTAAACAGATGTAACCTATCTAGTTCATCGCAATCTCACAAAGTTATAATCAATCAATCGCTCTCTACACAGTGTAGTGATCGTCTTATTTACACAAGTTATGAAAAGAAGATTCGTGAGCGTGAACTCTGGCGATTTGAGCGCTGATTCTATCATACATAAATTAAAGTCATAATATAACATTTAACTCAAAAGTCAACAGATCATCAACAGACTATCTGTTTAAATCTGTTTAGTATAGAATTTGATCGATTGAAATAAAAATAGCTACTGGTTTGTTTTGGTGATTGTCTATTTCTGAGATCATAAAGTTTGCCTTTATGAAAATAAAATGCCCCACCGTTGAAGATTTTCTGACAGCCCTGCTGATGAAGGATGGAAGTGAAAAATCCGGACACTAATGCATCAGTCAAGGGAAAATATTTCAAATGAATCTTTGCATGCATATGTACACACACATACCCAAAACACAATAACACAGGCATTACCAAACTCTGACATCCGAAATTAATACGAATGAAATACAGCTTTGTATATTTTTATTTTTACAATTTTCTGTTAAAATTGATTTAATACTTATATACATAAATATGTATGCGCATGCGTACAGTGTATGTGTGTGTGTCTGTATACTCTGTACATATACATAAAGGGGAAAAAAAGATTATATCTTTCTCATTTTTTTGTTCTCTTTCTCACAGTTCTGAGAGAAAATGAAGAAAATGATAATGAGATGTTTTAATGATGGCTGACTTTGACTCAAGCTATGTATAATTCATAATAATTGATTGCCCCTGTTTTAAAGGAATACCTTTTCCCATGAAAAATGATCCCATTAGCGAGTGTTTAATCCAATCAAAGCTGTCAAAACACACAGGTTCAATTCTATTCTCCACTCTGTTCATCGTCATAAGCGCCTTAGATTGATCACCCTCATTTCACCATTGCATTTCGGATGTGACATTTCATTCATAATTTTGGCGTTTTTCCCTATTGATCCATTTTTTTACATTTTAGTAGCTTGAGGGAGATTTTAGCTAAATCACTTCTAAAGATACATTTTCATGCAGGAAGGCAGTATTTATCTTAAATCTGCTGAATCTTTGCTTGGCGTGAAAGGATTTATAACATTCTGTGAACCAGTCCAAACAGGTATTTTCCATTAGAGGTGAAGAGGGTTTCAAATGTTAATCTAATTCACTTTTCTCTTTTTGCCGGTTAAATGTTAGATGGAAAAATTGAGTGTCTTTCATTACAAAAAAAAAAAAAAAAAAGTTGTTCTACGATAAACCTGAAAGAGCTGCCCTGATAATTAGTTTCTTGTCTTGAAGCGTATATTATTAGATGTAAAACTTGCATTTCTCTGGGTTTCCTTTGTGTCTGTGTGTGTGTGTGTGTATTAGTGCTTAGGCCTTTGTCTTTATTGCCTTTGATCGCGCTCTTCCCTCTATCAAATCTCACCCGTGCTGTCTTTTAACAATGCAACCTATATTTCAAGCACACTCTGTGATCAATACCTGTTAAGAGAGGTGTGGGAATGTAATAACACTGTGATTCATGTGTTTTAGACTCTTGCTTTATTTACTATCCTCAATCTATGTCCTTTGTTTGGTGCTGGTGTTTTAACTCACTCAGAAATTGATTGGTACACAAGGTAATCAGGCACGTATGATCAGATGGAAACTAATGTTTCCCTGTTCATCAGGCTGTATTGTGGGCAAATTACAGGTTAGTCCTGACCTTTGGGCTTGAAATTTTTTGACACGAACATGTTTACGATTTGTGTGTTGCTGTTTCTCGGTAAATGCGTTACACGAATGCCTCCCAGACAGACAACAGGAACAAACTATGCCGTTTACATGTGATTTAATATTGCTAATAAATTCTAAACCCTGTTTTTGACCCGGTCATAATTGTTTTAACCCGTTTACCTGGTCTTACACCGCAGCTGAAGATCATTACTTATTTGATTGAGTCTAGATCACATCATATTAGAACATGGCAATAATGCTGGATTAGTTTTTAAGTCAATCATCTTGGTACCCGCGATGAAGTAGCGTAGCTTTGGATTAGGACTGTGAGTTATGGTATAGTTTGCGTGAAGATTTGTGACTGTTGTGCGTGGCACTCTGTCCGAGCGGGCAATTCTGATAAATAAGAATCGAATTTAGTAGCAGCTTTGACACGTTGATTGATAAAAAAGCTCATGGCTAAAGCCTCCCCTCTCTCCCATCTTATTCAGCTCGCATCAAATGGTTTAAAAATCAATACTGGCCTTGTACACAAGCATCTGTGTCGGTGCTCTGGGGAGGGGGGGGGGGGGGGGGGGGAAGGAAAGAAAAGAAAAGCAGGGAAAGAAAAACACCTGCTCTCACCATGATGATTACTAATTTTTCCTGTCAGAGATGTTTGAAGACAAAATAATCATTGTGCGTATGGTTTGAGGGCAGGAGAGATTATTGTGTGATCCATTCAGATATCCGGTGAGAGAGGAAATCGCCCCAAAGCAGATGGATTGAGCTGTTGGGTAATACGTCAGAGAGCTGAGGAAATAACTCAATAAATAGACACAATAGAAACCACACAAACCCACCGTTTTATTACCACAAGAAGCTGAGCAAAATGCTTTTTATTGTTGAAAAAGGCCAACTAGAAAAAAACACGCTTCAAGACAAACTCAAATACAGTACATTTAAGAATGATCCTCTTCCAGTAGTTTGAATTTTCTAGTAAGCATTGAGCCATTTATGCTTTTTTATGTAAGAAGGTAGTTTCTGTATTTATTTATTTATTTATTTGTATGCCATTTTTGGTTTTCCTTGTTTTCTATTCATGGTTGTAAATGTGTTTGCCAGAGTTGGCGTTAGCATTTCTTTGCTAACATTTGCTAATTAAGAAAATTCAACTTACAATATTTAATTAATTCATGATTATCCTTCTTTTTATGACACAGTGTAGTAATCAGGCACAGTGGCATTGTATATATGTGGTTAGACATATTAAAAGTGCGTTGAGCACAACGGCAGACTTTGCTTGGGGGTTTAACCCTGCATCTGTTTTGACCACTTGATGACACATATGGCTCGTTGTGGTAGAGAGGTCTTACAGGGTCTAGTCGAAACACCAGAGGCCCCCTTGCTTTCACTGCTGGACACGGGTCCTCAGGGGCCGGGGGGGCCGGGGGGGAGCCTGTGGATGGAGAGATGAGTTGTGGATTATGTGTGAATGTAATGGATGGGCCTGTCTGAAGGAGAATGGCTTCAATCAGGAGTGACTTAATGATGATGGGCTGCTTGGTTTTGACAGTGACAGACAATCGATCCCCTCAGTGTTAGATGATAAACCGTTTTTGTGAATTTAAATGCTTGGCTCCTATTAATTCAAAAAACGTAACGGTATAATATGTGAATGACAGTGCTCTGCCCTCTAAGGCAGAACTTTGTCTGTTTTTCCCTCGTTTATCATTTTTTTTTTTTGCCCAAAATGAAATGCATATGACTAATTCACGGAGAAGAAAGCTGAGAACATGTTGTGTGTGTGTGTATGTATATATATATATATATATATATATATACACTGTATCTGTGTGCGTGTGTTCTCTACCGCCTCAATAAATAACTCTTTTGCTCAATAAATAACTTTGATGATGTTTATGAAAAGTAATGGCTATTTATGAGGGCGCTTTTGAAACCGGGGAACACGCAGGGGGGAACCAGACAGGCCATGATTGTAATGAGTTTATTGAAATTAAAGCTGAAACCACTCTGGTTATTACAGTTAACCTGTCTACACTGCCGGGCCCCGTCGTAAAACATGCGTCTGCCGCACACTTGCACGTCGACTTCTGCGACCTTTAATGGAAAGCTGAGATGTTCATGTAGAGTGTTTATCAGACTGACTGTCTGTGCCCCGAGGACAACCCTCCATTGAAACACTATACACATCATAACGCTGTCTCGTCCCTTGTATGGAGCTCGTCCAACCCCTAATGGCTTGGAAATATTTATTTATTATCCTCTCGCTGCTGGAATGGAAACTCAATTGGAATCGTTATGCGGCTTTGCGCATTATGTTCCACAAACATGGTAATGAAAAATGAAAAGCATATTTAGCTGTAATTGGCACTTGGGATATTTGCCAGATTGTGTTTCCTTAGTAAATGCTCAGAATGATGTGATGCCTGCTTACAGTTGCCACAAACCAAATGAATGCATGTGAGGATCAGTAGGCCGTCATAAATCGAAGCAGACAGAATTGTTCAAGCCTTAAGGTATGCGTTCATGCTTGGACAGTGTGCCACTGAGGAGAATAAAATCACCAAAATTTCCCTCCTCATTTGTAAGAGTGAACCAGGAAGTACCTTTTCACTCAGCACTCAATTAGCCTGAAGTGTAATGGTGCAGCAAGGAAAAAAATGTCCTCTTTATTATAATTGTTGCAGAATTCCCCTGCAGCATGTGCGTGTTTGTTTTAGGGAAGCGAGATTATAGTTTTGGAGGCTATTTTTGCAGCTGTCTATGCAAAGAACCGATACAAGGAAGAGGAGGGGCCATTTGTTAAATGTCAAGGGTCACAAGACAAAATGGTACTTGTATGTTTCAGTAAGATGATGTGATTTAACAGCTTAAAACAAACCAAAAAAAGAGTTAATAATAATTAATGATCATTAACAAGTATGTACTTAATGATGTTTAATTTAATATATTTTTTAATTAATTAATCAATTAAATTTCAATGGAATCTCATTACTACTACTACTACTACAACTACTATCCAGGCCTACATAATATAATTTAATGATGGCAAATTACATTTATTTTATATTTAATTTAATTCATTTATTTACTTTATTCAAGTAATTAGGTCACATTTTATATTAGGTGACCTTAACCATGTGCACATACATTTAAATGAATAATTTTATCATTTGATTGAATGCACTAATTGTGTAAATACATGTTTTTACTCTGTACTGTGGTGGCCCTATAGTGCACTACACAACAGGATCTCCACAACACATCGGAATTAAGCCACAACACAACAAAATTAGTCCTTTGCATTGATTTGTGCTGATTTTGTTGTGCTGTAAAGATTTTGTTGTGTTGAGCACTACTGCGCCACTGTTGACCCATCCCCTACACCTTAACCCACCCATAAACTTACCCATACCACAAAACCTGCCCCTAACCTTACCTGTATCCAACCTTGATAGCAGCAAGTGTTTGCAAATACAATATGAACACAATTAGTACATTGTACTTATTTTTAGATAGTTAAGGCCACCTTATATAGTTTTAATATAAAACTTTTTGCAATTCATTGACAAAATTGTTAGTAAAATTCAAGTCAACCGTAGTAAACATTTCTTTTAATCGGTCAGTGGTATGTGGTCATCAGACAAAACGTATAAAAGATGATGCGCGGTGGTCTATGTAGGAAGTGCAACTTTTTATAAGTTTTGTTCTTTGCACAAATACGCTTAATTTCTCAAGACGAGTGAAGTAAATGAGGACTCCTGACTGAGGAATTATAAGCCTGATTCTAGGTGGTAGATATGGCTTTATTTCCTGTAGCAGGAAAACAATGACTTATCCATAGCTGCAGGGACGGCCATTCCTCACGCGGTGACATCATCATCAATCATCAGAATTCGGCAACTCTCGGAGTGGTGCGGTGAAAAACTCCATCACCATTTTGAAACATCTGAGTCCCACTGTACTCATCTGCACAGCCCTAATGCAGCCCACTATTAATGAAAAAATAACATATCAAAGAATACAAATGAGTGCTGTAGGATTGCAAGTGCTTCAGAAATGGAGAGATAATTAGACTGTCTGCTGCAGATTGATGGATGCGCAGTAATTGCCTTTGTGTTATTATTTCAGGTCCAGACAAAAAGAAAACGTACTTCTCTTGTCTTCTCACTATTGAAATTCATTAATCTCATTAATGTGTGGAATTAATATCATTTTATCAGACATTCCAGAGCTGCTGGATGTGTGTGCAGCTACGCTCGTGATCTAGAGACTGATCAATCACGAGCTCCTCACATCTGTGTTTGCGTGGCTTTGTGACTGTATGAATGAGTTGGCATGCTTATTCTGTTTGGAAGCTCTGGGGTGGTTTGTTAGCAGGTGAGCAGCATGTTTTCTAACTATATTTGCTAGTTTTTGTGTATGATTTCTTGTTCATTCAACATGGGCTGCCTAAAAGATTGATTACAGTTGTCTAGAAAAACACCTGCTGTAAATACACCTGTTTGGCATAGACACTGTACATAATTATTCCACTTATACTACGGTAGCCACAACTCAAGACACCGATCAGATGATATAGAGAGAGAGAGCATGTGAATTACCTCCAAGTCTGCATCTCTCAAAAGTGTTTGGCTAAAACAGTGAAACTTTAAGTTTATTTGCTTCTTTAAAAAGTGCCTCGCTTGTGAGAAGTCAAGTTGTTTTTAAGTTGATGTTATGGATATAGTTGTGAGAGTATGGCTAATTAGCATGTATGTTAATGTGTGTGCATCTCTGAGGTAGGGGGCGCTGGAGAGATAATACATAATAAAATGTAATTTTGTGGCAAAACATGGAAATAAGCTGCGTTCTTTATATATTGATAATTATATGTATTTGTTTGACCAGTGTCATTGTGAATTTTGGTTATATTGCTGTTGTAAATCCTTTGAAATAATAGAAACCATTTGGCGAAGTAATATGGAACTGTAATGTAGTCGAAGAGCTGCCTGAAACTACATTTGCTGTGCGGTTCCCAGAAAATCATTGCACACCTTAGAACGTTCATCGGGCATTTAGACTCAAGTGTTCAATGTGTAATTTTAGATTATCTATTTCAAAATGCTCTTTTTCCTTTCTGTCTTTTCTTAGTGGTCTCAGTGACAAATTGTTTTATTTTTCTTCTAATTACTGTTTTGTTTTTTGTTATTTAGATTCATTTTTAATGGTTACATTACATGTAAGTAAACAAGCGGCATGTCTCATTTAAATTGTGAAGCTTATACGATTAAGGTACAAATAAGAAGCTGAAAAGCATCACGCACACAACAATATGCGTGCAGTTCATAAAACTATGTGTTTGCACTTTTTATTCACACAGGATTCATACTTAAATTAGGGCTGGGTTTTATATATATATATATATATAAATTATTAGGATATATATATCCTATATATATATATATATATATATATATATATATATTTATATTGAATGAATGCTGAAACCAATATTGCATAGCTTGTCAGTGAACTACTGATTTGTGTATTAACTGCCACTCCATTTGAAAACAGAAGAGAATTATTTATAATCAAATAACCAACTTTACTGGGGAGATGTGCATGAATATATTGTGTGATATATTGCCCATCCCTAAGCTGCAGTCCGTAACTTCTGGCACTTAGCGGTTAATAAACAGACCTGTGTTGCGGAAGAATATTGCCCAAACCAGTCTAAATAGTTAGAATATAAACTCTTATTATAGGTGTACCGTAGTGAGCCAAAAACATAGTTTGGAAAATGGTTTCATGGTGTACATGTTTATTAAATAAATGTCGTGCATTTTAAACAGATTTTCAGACCAACACTAGTTTAAATCACAATTTAATTTAAGTGTCTTTGATTGACTTGATCCAAAATTTTTAAAGTTCTGTGATGTTCTGCATTATACTGTAAGTTCTGTGTTTTTGTTTTCTTTTTTTACTGGATTCTGTGATTCCATACACATTTTTCTGCATTGTGGAAATCCTAGGTTCCTGATCTCTGTATTTAGATTTGAGGTTGTCTGTATATTAGGCTATGGATTTGAACTCGGGATGCATGTAGAGCAACTGCGCTGTATGTTGGTGCACAGGACTATATGCGCTAAAGTTCTCTAGGCCATGATAACAGCAGCTTTACACTGTAGATATCTTAAAGATTCTGTTTAGGATGTGTAGTAATCCCTAGTGATAAAACTAAAATATCTTTCACACAACAGTCAAAAGTACTTCTCATGAGAAGTAATTAAATGATAATGTTTAAGTAAATATATATATATATGTTCTGCTGCTCATTCTTTAAAGTTCCAGGCTAGATTATTTGGTTGATCTCTTTATCCATGCGAGTGGACTTGCTGTCTGTTTCTCATTGCTCTTCTGCTAGAGAAACACAGGGCACTGGACGGAGCTCTATCGCAGTGACACGGGCTGATTAAGTGCTGTGACTGCAGGCCATATCTAGCATGTCAGCGGTCACAGCAGCTCCTGTGATTTAGCGCAGAGAAGCATGTCAGGTGAAGGGGGATTGTGAGGTGTGCGGTGTCAAACAGGCCTTGGGTTGTAAGTTATTTCAGGGTTAGCTGAGGTATGGAGCAGAATAAAATGAGTCTCTATTTAGCCGTCTTGCTTTCTTATTATTAAGTCATTAATAACCCATTTTTACAAATGCATTGCAGGTTTTAGTCTTGAAAGTGGAAGTATTTCCATTTTCTGTAAGTGATCAATGCAAAGTAAATGAAATTGTAAAGTGTTGTTTCTGTGGCTGTTATATCATCTTCTGGTGTCTGTTGTGATAGCTGTATTTTACTGTTTAAAAACTGTCCCAGATTTCTGAGAAATGGATTCTGCAATAAAGAAGACTGCTACTGTAAGTGTGCATGTAAATTTTTTTTGGATTAAGCCAATAATGTGGGAAAAAAAAAAAAACTTTTTTATATGAGGTTTACTTACTGTACATGTTACGAACGCAAATTTGTACGCAAATATGTAAATATATAATTGTTAACTGCTGCTAACAAAATGCTTTAAAGACGTTCATAGTTTGGTTGAAAACCAGCAAGCTTGTGACTGTCCATTGACTGGCAAACAATTTTCATTCTCAAAGTCCAGAAAAGTATGAAAGTCATTCATGGTGCTGCTGTGACGTTGAATACGTCACACGTGCCTGAATCATTGAATAATATATTATTATTATTATTATTATTATT
>JAUYWG010000040.1:13961543-14012773 GCA_034779775.1 Enteromius afrohamiltoni
GCCAAAGCAGTCGGGCACCTGTCCAGGGACCCGAGGCTGCTTGCCTGTTGCATACAGCATTCCAGTGAGGAGTGCTGCCCACGCTCCTCCGTGGAGGAGGCTTCCGCGACGATCACAACATGCCTGGAATTGTGCCAAAGCAGTCTCATATGAAGCAAGCCCAGCGGCGTTACTGCGGCTGCCATATGCCCCAGGAGTTTGAAAGTTTGAGAGGGGCTGCTGTCTTGTGCCTGAAGAAGTTCAAGCACCGCAACAATGCCTGTACGCGCTCATTGGTGAAGCGGGCACTATGTTGACAGAGTCCAGCTCCATACCGAGAAAAAAGATCCCCTCCTTTTCTTTGGGAGAGTTAAGCTGAAGGACCAGATGACTGAGATGCCAAAGCGCTAAGTCCCTACCACCAACTGGCACACTGTCACGCTCAACCCCATGAGCAAACTGCTCAGTGGTTTGCGCTGAGGTAAAATCGAGACATGAAAGTACATGTCCTTCAGGTTAACGGCTGCAAATCAATCCTGGGCAGACTGCGCATTTTTAGAATGCACTTCAGGATTAGAATTTTTGAACAACAGCTTGAGAAGGGACCATTTCAAAGCTTGTAGATCCAGGATTAACTCGCAGGAACTCTTGTTTTTAAAGATTTCCTTCAAACTCTAACAAGACAAACAAATGCAGCAAGGCTGCGAAGCGAAAAGCTGCAAGTGCATTACATACGTGCCCTCTTGTACTCGCGTAGTGATGCACCTGGCTGTAATTAAATGCACGCCAATATTCATTGGCCTTTTCTTAATACTGGAAGGCTATTGGTCTCTCATGCGAGTTCCCATATGTAACGTCGGAGTGACTCGACTGAAGGGGAACTCTTTCTTTACCCTAAAACCATGTTGTTGATGTTTATTACTATCTATCACATATCTTTTGAAAAACAATTATACTTAGTTTTTCTAACGAAAGTGGGTAATAACGCAAAAGTTGATACTTCAAAAACCACACAAAGTGATCACAACCACCAAGGATGAATCAGTGTCTTCTGAAGTGAAATGATAGATGTTTGTTATAAAAATATTAATATTTTTTTGTCTTTTAACATTATAACGAATTCAGTGTGTGAACAAAACTGGTATTTCTTTTTTAACATTAAATATTTGGTACAAAAATGTTCAAAAGTGTGGACTTTAAAGTTAAAGGAAATGTCTGTAAAATTAATGGATAATATCCTGTTTAATGAGTTACCAAACCTTTTTCTGTTCTTTTACAGATGTATTGTTTTACACTGTGACTGGCACTTCCTGTTAAACACCTCTTCTTGCTAAAAAATAATAATAATACATAGTAGACTACATTCTCTGATTAACTAGTCATTGGGAGACAAGTTGGCCATCATGACCTAAAACAGAATGCCTTTAATGGACAACACTGTATTTGTTGGATAAGATTTAACAGGATTGAGCTCAGTAGAGAGCCGTTAGCGCTGGGCTCACGTTTAAGGTCAGTGAATTGTAACACTAAGAGGAAATGTCAGAAATAGATGTCATGGAGAATAATTAGGTGCAATTAATGAGTCACTAAAATCCCCATCTCTTACTTTCCTGTTGCTGCCTGCTGAAATAGTGTGAGGCTTCGTGTGTGTGTGTGTGTGTGTGTGTGTGAGTCATCCTAGCACGCACAGCATGAACCAAGACATCAGGCGAGTGTGAGATGAAGGTGTTTTATGTGTGTATGATGGGATGAATGTGTGTTTGATAAATGCTTCCCTTTAAAGTTAAAACTTCTTTGGTGAGATTGCGAGAGGTAGCTGAAGATTACAGGGTTACAGGGTAAAATGGTAATTTTGAGAGTGTTGTCTCAGCAGTATAGTTCAGGCAAAATTAATTGGTGTAATCATCATAATGTGACTGACAAGGAAACATTAATGAGGAGAAAAACTCCACACACACACACACACACTCCCTGCTGAAAAGTCCTTGGGATGCTAACGTTCCCATTGGGCCTCTTCATTAGGCCTGGGGAAAGAAATGGATTGCTAAGCTAGACTAGCACCAGACCACGTAAACCAGCCTTGACCAACATGGAAATTCATTCTGTGTGTTTGTATTTTGCAGTGGTGATAAACTGGACTGTTTCTTTTATGTCTCATTACATTTAAAGGCAAAATTCACATTTTAGAGGCTTCTTGAGTTTTATGCATTTGCATGAAAGGAATTGTTAAATAAGTAAACTAACATTTATATGTGACCTTGGACAACAAAACCAAGTTGCTCAGGTATATTTATAGCAATAGCCAAACATATGTTGCGTGGGTCAAAATGATCACTTTTTCTTTTTTTTCTTTTAAAATGATTAAGTACAGATCATGTTCCATGAAGATAGTTTGTACACTTCCTAGCGTAAATATATTAAACATTTTGATTAGTAATATGCATTGAACAACCTCATTTGGACAAAGTTAAAAGTGATTTTCTCAAATTCCAGATGTTCAAATAGTTGTATCCTGGCCAAATATTGTCATATCTTAACATACATCAGTGGAAAGCCTATTCATTCAGCTTTCAGATGATGTATAAATCTAAAAAATGTACACTTATGACTGGTTTTGTGGTCCAGGGATACATATGTGAGGTAATCCTCATACAATATTAAAATCTCTTTTACAAAAGAGTCCTGGACACTTCTCTAAGTCTGATTAAAAAATATATAGTTTTATAATATACTACTATTCTTGCTATTATAATTCTTACTATATTAAATAATGCATATAATAGTATTGTTTTTATAATAATAATAATGTGATATATATTTTTAAGTATAATGAATACATTATTTTTCATAATATTTTATTGAAATAATTATTAAACCTCTTTTATACATTCCATGCTTAATAAAGTTACTTGTGCCTTTATTATGCATGACATACTGTAATGCACAGGTCCTGTTAGTGTTACATAACATATTCCTTTTCGCATTCCTTTTTCTCCCCCCTCTGTCTATCTATGTACCTGTCTTTCTTTCTCTGTCTTCAGCTTGTGCCCACGCCAAGTATATTAGCTCGCTGGAGCCCTCGGCAGTGCTTTCAGAGACAGATGACCTCTTACTGACTTGTTCACATCAAAGCCTGATCAGCTAACCCAGACTACACATCCCTGTTCCAGCAATTTGTTTAACAGGAGAGGGCTTTAGAGAGAAATAAAGGAAAAGGGGAGAGCGAAAGTGAGTGTGTGTGTGCCTGTGGGAGAGGAAAAGCTACTTTGAGATGCCCTGCTAACCCTAAAGCACATATTCCCAGCATGGACCTCCGCTATCCATTCCGTTTCGCAGGATCTGTATGGATTTGGATCGCCATTTATGTTGAGCCTCCCGGATCAGACCGCGGCCACTGCTCTGCTCCCAGGACAGGTGAATTCATTAGAAGGGGTTTCTCAAAGCAGATGGGCTGTGTGTGTTTGCGGAGCATCAAGCCCGGGTGAATAATGAGACCTAAGCTATGAATGTGTAAAAGGTGCGGCAGGAGATTACACTTTTCCTCTTTTCTTTCTCTCAGCTCAGACTTCAGATGCTGCTCTCCTTTTGAATAAATAAGAGTGGGACAAGGACACAAAATTGCATCCATAATTAATGAAAAGGCACATTAGTGCTGATGCGCTCTAATCCATAAAACAAGAAGAAAGATGTCTTTTGTGAGAAGGAGAAAGAGAGAGAGATGTGACACGAAGTGGTGGAGCGGTGAGCCACAGAAGAGGAGGACACACAGAGACAGGAAGTTTCTGTTATGAAGTGTGAGTTCCCACCGGCGGTTTCAAATCCATATCTGGAGCCACTGATGTTCAGATGAAGATTGCTGGTCTGTAGACTCCAGTCTCTGTGCCTCCAGCGGGCCATATGAGCCCATATTGACTTACATCCACTCTGCTGCCAACTGCACATGCTACAGGCAGCATGTCGGACCACCTTAGACATTTTATTCTGTACGTTTACACAAAGCTGCTGGATTTTCCTGTAATTCTTCACTTTTCCTTTAATCTGTATAATAAATGTGAGTTTAATCACAATAGTCTAGCATTTAATCACCAGCAAAATGCTTATAATTAAAAATAGACGGTGTAATACATAATCCTCAGTGTCTTCATAATCATATCGCATACTAGCACCTCTTTTCCTTTCCTGCTGTGTAATACAGAGTCAGACACTAGCAATCATTGTCGGCAACATCTAGATGGAAATCTAGACATTAGTAATCAGCGCAGGCTTCTAGATGAGGATACAGTGTAAAGCTACGTCCTGTATTTACGTCTGCGCTCGTTACAGCTGGCTGAGAGCTGTCAGCTGAAGATTTATGACTGGGGATTTAAAATGGACATAATTTCATGCTGAAGATGGAAACTGTTATTGTTGTTTGATTGTCGAACATTTTTGGGACAGGCGTAGTATGCCTTTCTGCGGATGAGGGGTCAATTTAAGTCCCGGTTATTTATGTGCTCAGGGAAATGATGTTTTGAAATCTGCCCCCTCTTTAAACACTGTAAACAAAGGTTATCAATCATAAACCTTGTCAGCTGTAATTGTTACCAGATCAGCAGAGGATGCTTGATGAGCGTAACGCAGCCGCTTGCATACATTGCGTCCAGCCTGGCTGTGAACTTGCACTGTGTTTATTGCTTATGGTATCGAATACTTTATTTGTTTTAATACTTTATATTTTAAAACATTGTTTAATGGGGCTAAGGGAACAGTATCTACATTTTTTGCAGTAGTTGCAACTGACTGATCTGTCAGGATTTATTTTTGCTATGGTTAAATTGCCTTTTACATTGCATGATGTTATTTATTTTTCTAATTATTATTGATTAGATTGATCAGGGTCAGAAATTATTCAGGGGACAAATGAAGTTGACCAAATTGAAAGCATACAGAACTGCTCAGAATTACTGAAGAAAGCAAGCGTTTATTCTTAAATGAAGTAGTTTGAACATGAATGCAAAACATATGAGGTACACTTGAGAATTTTACAAACTATACGCTTTTTTTTTCCTTCCCTTTCTCTTCTCTACAACAATATTCACTCTTTCTGTCACTCTTTTCTGTAGCATCTTTAGTCGCTGATTGGCTATTGCGTCTTATTGATCATGTTGCGGATAATGTTCCATGCTAACTCAAGACACAGTATGTGTGTTCGGGTGTGTGTATTTTCCTCTAGTTGGAATCATTTTACTGATGTCATGAGCCCTGCTAATCCTAAACACTAGATCAAACTTTTCAAAATTGCTTTTTATGTGAAGCAATATCAATACCATCCGTGCCCCAGAGAGAGCACAATGATCTGTGTGTGTGTGCATGAGAAAGTGAATAAGAGTTAATAGATGTGTGCGCGCTCTTACCATTATTGAACGCACTAGTGTGGATTTTTATGGAGCCGGGGGGCCTCCGTATTGACCTGTGGCTGACATCCACTTTTTACTTTCATAACATAATCAGCATTTGACATATGATTATAATAACTCCATTCTCTTTAATGCATTCTCTACCAACAGATTGATTTTTTTTTTTTTTTTTTTTTTTTTCTGGCCCCTGAACCAATTACATAAATATGTGTGGCATAATTAGTTTACACGTTACTGAATTACTGACAGATTAGAAGTGAAACCCCACAGTTCATACAAAAGCACATAACTGCCAGAGAGGAAATTAATATGGATTCAAACCCTCCTTAGAGACTCATGCATACACACACACACAGACACACATGCAGAGAAAAGAGAGTTCTGGCACTGGTTTGAACTCGATATAAAGAAAGAAAGAACTTCAGATGAATAGAATAAGAGAGGAAGAGAGAGTATGGCAGAGAATAAAGGGAGGAAAACAACTGAAATCTTGGGTAATGGGAATTCTGGAAGGAAACACTGTTTGCTGCTGGTTTCCAGTTTCCTACTGAATCCGTTAATCCGGGTAATGTAGGTCATAATGAGATCAGCATATTAATGGCAGGAGTGAGGGCGATGTAATTAAAGGCTGAGGGAAAGGGATAGATCATATGCAAGGCCCAGAATGTTTAAACAAAGTTCAAACACAAAACTTTTGAGGGATTCCTTTCTCAAATAGCAACATAGATGAAATTGCACTTCCTGTCATCAGAGAAAAATGGCGTCTGACCTAATGGGCCTCGTTCACAATACAGGAGCAGAATGAATGCCTGCTTGTAAATCGGTCATAAAATGATAAATGGATGCATCGAATCCGATGGCGATTTACGCAAAGTTGATTCTTGGGTTTGTGCAAATATACTTCCACATATCCAGACGGCAAAACACTTGCACACAGTGTTTTCCTTGTTGTTCCTTGTTGCCTGGATCTTCCTGACCTTTGCTGGCAGTATTGATCCGACTTCTTCCCCGGCCTTCTCTGTTCAGACTAACACATATAATTGCTATTGGGTTCCAATGACCCTCTCTGCATGTCTGGGGATGCTTTACTGCTGATATAAATCAATTCACACTCACAGAAACAATATGTGGCCATTACTGCTGACGAGGGTTTGAAAAGGCTGCAGAGGGAGAGGCTTCAATAAAGGATGATTAGAGCACACAGATCTATGCCAGAGGAAGTGATAGTAAGCAAAAAGCAAGCAGAACGACAAGCAAAAGTCAATCATTCTTGATTTTAGCTTCCGTGTGCACGAGCAGTTGTGATTGAACTGAAGTTGTTTTGAATTAATGTTAAGATAAAGATCGGGGAGATGTGTTTTTTCCTTAAAAAAAAAAAAAAAAAAGAGACAACGGCTTCCAAGCTGCAGTTATTTCCCCCCCAAAAAAACTTGTTTATAAGCCACTTTTGTATGAAAGGTTCACTCAAGTTGATCATCACTTTAGTGTCTCACTAATCATTTTGTGTGCAACTTAATTCTTGGGACATGGAAAGTTGATATGATTTTCCTTCCTATCTCCTGCTCACACCACCTTGCTGAACTTCTCTTCTCAACAGGTGTGACTGCATAAAGAGGTAAAATCATTTTTAAACTTTATAGCCTGCATCGTACCCACACCTCCATCTCGCTTGCATATGTCTCACCTTTTCATATGCAAAAAGGCATCTAATATATTTATCAAAGGTGTGAGGTTGTGAACACAGCCCTGGAAAACATTTGCATAATTATTTTGCGCAATTATTATGCATGTGATTTAAACAGCAAGGTTGAAAAAGTTTTTAGTCCGGGTTGTTGTCAACGTAACCTTTTTTACAAGTAGCATAATTTATAGCACAGGTGGTGATGCTTTTTTTTTTTTTTACCTTGCAGTTAAATACACGTCATGGGAATTTGAAACAATTTTCACTTCTAAGCTAATTATGTCACATTTTAGTTATTATTTTGGAGCATATGAAAGAGATTTAGTAAAGTGTTAATTAATTTAAAACAAATGAACAACAACATACATCTTTTTGACTGTATCATTAAGTTGATGACTAAAGTGAAAAACGTGATTCTCCGTAAGTTTGACAAAAATTGCTGTTGTCTGATTTAATATATTAAAGAAACATTTCTGGATTGTCATTTATGGTTATAAATCTTGATTTGTGTTCAAAAAGATACTCAGTGAATGCACTGAAATGAAATTTTTTTTCTGAATTGTCTGGTAGATTTGTATAAATAGCTGCTTCTGATGTCTCTGTCTGTATTACGCACACACACACACAGAAAGAAACATCCTCACAGCACTTTCAGTTTGTGTGTGTGGATGTGGGCGACCTGTATGCAATGTTCTTATATTTAAAACTGAATGAATTCAAGTCTGAAAAGTGCCACTACTCCTCTTATTTGGATTCTTTGTTAGCCATGGCAACATCATTACTGTTGTATTTTCAATAATTAATCATTGATGTTTTTAATATGACTCTTCTGTTCATTCTTTTTCGTAGCACCTTAATGGTTTTGGGCTGTTGCAGATTTGGAGTCTCTCTTGTACCTGTCTGCAGAACATTCCGGGTGTTTATACAGCTGCCGTGTGACTTGCTGTCCTCTCTCAGGCCATAGGACCTGGTCCCAAATATTTCATTTCCCAACTAAAACAACGCCCCCCCCACCTCTCTCAAACACGCATACACACACTCACCCAACACACACGTGTGCACACACACACGCGGTGATGAATGTGTAATCACACTGATTAAGTTGTTATTAGAGGGCAGGAGATCCTCTGTAGGAAATGGGGGTGAGACACATAGATGATTATTTACATCCCTCTATTCTAACCACAGCTGGAATAGAGAGGGGGAGGCAGAGAAATATGAATGTACGACTTGGTGGGGTCTAGGTAAGCTTTCTGTTTTCGTTACGCAATGATGAAAAGTATCATTCAGTGTAATCACTGTAAAGTTTTTTTATATATTTTTCTCATTGTTCACACTTTTTCTGCTTTCTCTTTCCCTGCAGTTCATCTCCTTCCTTCTTTGGTGTCTATTTTACTCATACTTGTTGTTACCAGAAGGTGGTGCTACTGCATCTTCACTATGAAACTTAAAAATGCTCAGACAGAACAAGCTTCATGCTGCTTTCCAGTACTCACAATCTCTTTCTCTTTCACAGACATACAAATGGAGTGGTGTACAGTATCCCCTGAGAAGGGAAGAAAGAGATAATACATATTTTTATATATTGATGGAAAGTTTTTGATTTGTTCCTGACTCTAAATCTTTGTTAAAATAAGATTCCCTGCTTTCGTTTTGTTAGTATTAGTATAAATGAGAATATTAAAGAGGGGAAAAGTGTCTACAACATTTAACGGTTTTCAGACTTTACCTCCCCTGTTTCTTCTCTCACAAGCTCTTTCTCTCCCTCTCTTCTGTGCTGTGTGTGATGCAGCAGCATTTAGAGTCTCGTTTTGTGACATTGACTCTAGAAAAGAGATAGAAAGAGAAAGGAAAGAGAGCGAGGGAGAGAAGCAGGAAAAGAGAGAAGAAAAGAAATTGTTGTTGGTCTCGGGGAGAGTGAGGGGCAGTCGAGCAGTGATGCGGCGGGAAGCACCGGTATCATGGAGTTCTCAGTATTCGGAGGAGAGAGGTGTGTATTTATGTTTAGTGTCTTTACTGATTGTAGTATGGTAGGGAACCGTATGGTACGAGGCCTACTCAAATCTTAAACACATCTGTCTTTTTTAATTAAATTAATAATGACCTCCTTAATTATTCCTTGTTGTTATTGTTAATATTATTTGTAGAATTGTTGTTTTTGTCATATATATTATTATAAACATGGCAGTTCGGCTGTAAATCATCTGGGATCAATAACTGTGTTATTAGCCAGGTATTAGGATGCATTTATATGTTTTGAGTATGGATGAATAAATGATGAATGAATGCTGTTTTATATATATATAATGTATGTATATAAGATTTTTCATTACAATTTCAGAAAGATAGAGAATTTATTAATGCATATTCTGTAACATATTCCTATATAAAAACACACTTAAAGATAATTTGACATGTTGAGATTGTATGCCTGTTGCCATGAATTCACAAACAGGTGGGAGAAAAAAAAAATGAAAAAGAAGTAGAGTATATAATGCCATCAATGTGCATGGTGAGGATAACATAAGTAAGCTTTTATTCACATTTAGTGTGGGAAGAAATTGATTAAATTCCACACAAATGTAATGGTATATGTTTTGAAAAATGTAACATTTTAATCATTTACTTCACTGCAAAAATGTAAGCATTTGAAAAACAGTAACTAATCAGAATCCTTAATTCAGATACCGTGCAACAGCTTTTACCAAATACAGTTTCAGCGTCACACACCTTTGCGTATGCTGGTGTGTGTTTATGTTTTGTGACAACCTCTCTCTTGACATTCATCTACATGTTGCCAATGATTTTAGCAGTTTAAACCGATCTCTCACTCCCTGGGTTCAGAAGAGAGTCTCTTCTCAGTTTAACTGTTGATTGTGTGGCAGTTCTGTCACCGCTTTTCTCTTAGCTGACAGCTAATGGATTGTATCTTTGGAGAACTGCAACTCTATTTTAAAGTTACAATTAGGGGGAAGTTGTCATTACACGCTGCAGTCATTTTCATTAAGTTAATTGGAAGAGATTCTTAAAGTTCTTTTGGCTCTTCTTGCAGTGAAAACGGTGCTCAACAGTCTGCCTAATTTTCCTGTCTTAAACTGTGTGTTCAGGTGCGCTGGAAGTCTTATGGATGATAGGGTACACACACACATACATACACACACACGCACGCACACATGTCAGCAGCTTTGTCTAGAATTGGATGTCACAAGCCTCGAGTCATGCGTTTTCTATCTAAATGATCTTATATACTAGATTCCACCGCCATATTAAATCTGGGGGAGCTCTCTTATTGGGGGAAGGTTCTGTGCTAATCCAATTGTGCAATTAGAGGAGGAATTGGGGGAGAGGAGCGACAAGGGGAGAGGATCTTAGTCTGTACCACTGACCTTTGACCCCCAACATGAGCTAATTCCATGTAGAAGATGAGCAACTTCATCGGCGCTCTTACATTGTGATCGTAATGTGTAAAGTATCTAAACTGCGGACTGGTAAAATGTAGCCCGAAGCTGATGCAACCATTACATTTAAAATATTATTAATAAAGAATATAAAATATATATTCTCATTGTAAAAATTGTATAATTTCATGTGTACAGTATAACAACTGGATTTACATAGTTTGACTCATAGGTTGACTCTTCTCAGATTTTCACATTTTTTATTAGATTGTATTAAAGCATATTTAAAAGGTATATTTTTTATTTATTTATTTATTTTTTAATATGATTAAACATGACACCATCAGACACAAAATAGAAATCAGTGACGCATTTGAGGATTTAATATATTTGTATACACTTAATATAATTAGCATTATTTAGATTGTACTTACTGTAATTATTCCTCAGTTATCAGAACTAATCCAAAACTCTTTATGGCTCGTCCTTCTGTAACCTTTCACAGACAAACAAAGCTGTAGGATTGTAATAATCCTATGCAATCCTTTTGCTCCCCGTAAGTTTCTGTGCGCTGTAATTGCATATAAATGTTTTGTCTGTGTTTGTAATTTCATATTCGCACATAAAACACCATCATGTTGCCTAAACAAAACCATTCCAGCAAATTTCCAAATAAATTTTTGATCATTTTCTATTTTTGCTTACAAGATTTTAGCAGCATTTTAGTATTGTGGAAATTTAGAGTAAACTAATGCGACTTTTTTTTTTTTTTTTTTTTTTAATTAGTCATTTATTTTGTCTTTTTAACCTGATAATTAGCAGAATAATTTTAACATAACAATTTGTGTATGCCTGTATTTTCTCATACATGAGCCTCCTAAAAAAACAAAAAACAAATCTGAAACAATACCGAAATACATATTACATCTGTACTGTATAAGCTACAAAATGGTATGATATTTCTCGAGGCTAATTTTAGCAATCTAATTGCTGCACGGTCATTTTTTTATTGGTTACTGAATGCTGTGCCTGTTTTAGTATATTTAAATCCAACTTATGCCAAAGCACAAAGCTGCCGTGTTGTGAGGTCAATACAGTAATTGTTTAAGGCTACTGTACCGTAGAAACTCAACTCTTTAAATATCATGTGATATTTATTTGAGGGACCAGAATTACTAAAATTTCAGTCGAGATGCCAAATAAACGCTGTCTCCCTTTACTTTCTCTGATTTATTTGGAAAAGAATCCGGTGGGGTCTGGGTTTCACTGTTATAGTCTGGTTTACATTTGGGCTCTTGTTTGTACGTGGCTGTGTCTCAAAGAGCAGACCATCTCCCACCCTGTTTACGACAGAGTATTTACACACATTCTCTCACTGGGCTGCTACAGCGTTTCAGTACCTGACACTGCCAAGTTTTTCCTGCTGAGAGTTCTTTTAGCCCCCAACCAGCATTTGGGTTAATCTATTATTAGTGGGATTCATTTTCTGAATAAAGGCCTGAAATTAGACCTGCTAGTATAAGTTTTTTTTTGTTTGTTTTTTTATTTCTTGACAAGAAATGTCTCCTGTGTGTATATTAAAATGATTTAAATTATTACTGTACATTTACACTTATTTTATGTAAAGCAAAAACTTAAATTATAAAAAAGTGGAATTTGGACATTACCTAAAATATTTGAGATATTTTATATAGTTTTTATAGTTTTTCTTTTTAAATGCATCAATAATCCTGAAGTAAAAAAAAAAAATGTTTATCTTCTGTTCTTTATGAAATGCTAATGTACTACAAACACTATCATTCAACCTCTGCGTGTCTAAAAGAATATATTACATGAAACAATAAATTGTATAAATTCCAATAAATATCATTTATTAAATATAGTATAGTAAATTACATTATTACTCTCCTCTTCTGACTGCTTTTGTATCTATATGTGTTCCCCCCCCCCACATTTCTTTCAGCGTTTAGCGCCCTGATTCATCTACGGAAACTATTGTAGCGCAAGTAGTGTTTACTGGAGGCTAACCATGACATCTGTTATCTTTAATACCCAACAGACCAAACAATATGGTTTCAAATAAGATTATGATCGTTGAATAAGCCTTATCTGTGTAATTAAAAAAAAAAAAAAAAACATATATTGACTTAAATATGCTTTGTAGATGTAAGTAGATTAGGTAATCTGGAGTCCCTATCTGCTCTCAGGTCTGTGCTGGTGGGGGGGCGCTGTTATAATCCTGTGGAATAATCCTATGATTTCCACAAGCTGTTTTGTGTTATTAAATGTTGAGTGTCTGAGTTGATTTAATGTCATATTAATCCTGTTACCACCATTTGGTGTCTGCCACAAAAGAAACAGACACTTGTCTTTTAATACATGTCTGCATACAGAGTAATTAATGTGGCTATTAACTCAATCATTGTCTTGTTTGATGTGAATATTTCCAGTAAGAATGGATTATCATACATCAACGCATATGTTAAATTTAAATTGAAATGAAGTGATTAAATTGAGATTAAGTCCGTCTTAATCAATCTTTTTCCCCCCTTGTCTCCAGTTCTGCATTAATGTAACTGTACTCTAGTAGTCTGAATTCAATTACGGGCAAATATTTATATTTAATGTAAAATATTAAATATTTAGATTAATTTAGTTATCATTACTGCTTTTGATGTTAGTAAAACTAATATTAATACATTTTACTATGTAATATAAACACTGTTCGAATTACAAATACTATTGCCTAAATAAAACTAACATTAAATACTATTATACTAAACATATCTGCAACTTATAATAACATGTTTGTAATAAATTATTATTATTATTATTTTATTTATTTCTTTTATCTAGCTTGCCTCTTATTATTTGTGTGCAAAATTTCAAACTATTTCAAACAAATGGTTCTCCTCTTCGAGTTGTGAAATGAATTGTATATTTTGCTGTATTGTATCTGTTTACTGTGATTTAAATGCTGACCTTTCTGTCTTTGACTTTGCAGCCTCGGCTCTCCAGGACATGACAAGAACAAAATCCATCAGGTGGCCTGTGGAATTTGCCCTAATTGGTTTTTACAGTCATACCTTGTTTAATATAATTGTACTGTCATATAAGGGTTATCCTGGCTGTTATGCTGGGCTATTTTTACCCTGTTTATTGTAAGTCAATTCAGTTCCTGGAAGATCCCTTTAATGCCCTGACTTGCATGTCCAATATTATTAGGTGCTATGAGTTCAGCTTGTGCAAATCGCTTAATGCATAAGTCAGTAAGAGGCTCTGTGCTGGCAGGTCAGACTGAAGGTACAGCAGATTAATATTTGATCATGCAGGAGGGTTTGTAATCACAGCTGATTGATCCTTCAGCTGAGTGCCCTGGCAATTATCATAATTGTTGCCCACCGTACCGGCTTCTCTCTCTCTCTCTCTCTTGCATGTCTCCCTTTACTCTCGTCATAGCATGGGCCGCAGTTTGATAGTCTGTGAGACAGGAATTCCTGTACAATACATCTTTGAGTGAAAAATGCAGGAGAATAGCGTGTGAGATGCTGGCGAGGTTTCCCTCACTTGGACGACTTTGTGTCTGTGTGTGAGTGTTTGTGTCTGCAGGGGCAGTGGGACGTGGTTTGCTTGTGTTAGTGTTTCCGAGGACACACACACACACGCTGTATTCTGGCAGTGTTCAGAGTTAATCCCCACTCAGCCACGCTCCACGCTCACGCTGCGAGACGGTGTGTAACACACAAACACAGGAAAAAGACAGAACACTGTCTCTATTAACACAAGAGTCTTTTATCAAGAACTTGGGATCAATCTTTCTCTCTGGTTTACTTGTTTTTTAAGAGATTTTACGAACTGGTTCCGTATTGCCTTATGGTTCATAACCTGTAATAATAAAGCTTGTGTGTTATTTCAGAAACAAGCGTTAAAAGAGTCCAATCTTTAGTGTGTTTGATTTAATCACATCAAGCTGTGCTTGTTTCATTTCTTTATTTTACCAAATATTTCCATTCATTCATGCAACTTCTGGATTTCACAATGTTGTGAATTCGACTTCTTTCTTTAAAGGCCTCTTTGTTTAAGTGGAAAAATACCAAACTGTTTTCTTGCTTGTCTGCCTTTGAAGCTGAGGGGTATAAGTGCCACTGAATGTGTGAGGCAGCCAGTGTTGTGCCACACTGTGTGTGGGTACTTCCTGTGCCATGTTTTGTGGAGGTACGGTTTTTTTTTGTTTTGTTTTTTTTTTTAAAGTGAAGAGGCAGGAAGAGGTTTTCTATGCCAGTACACTCCCTGTGAAAGGATCAGCGGAGGAGATGTGACCACTTCTGAGGTATGAACCGCTCCGTTTGTCCCTGTGTGAGCTTCCTTAGGGCGTAATTACTTTAGGTAAAAGACGACTGACTGAAGACTGATGAAGTTTTGGGGCGAAAAAGGTCAGTGCCGCACATGCGCACATATGGGCTGTGTACATGCACGGCCTTGTTGAAGACGTTGTGTTGGCTTGCAATAATTATGCTAGGTATTTCTGTACTACTTCTGTTTACAATTTCCATCATTTTATGAATGTTTATATTTTTCTTTTATTCAACAAGAACCCATTGATATAATTCGATCAAAAGAGACAAAAGTTACAAATTTCATCATTTATAATAAAAAATGTTTCTGCAGTAAATCAGAATATTAGAATGATTTCTAAAGGATCATGTGACACTGAATACTGAATCAATGGCCGCAAAAAATTCAGCGTTGCCTTTACAGGAATAATTAATATTGTAATAATACATATATATGTATATATATATATATAATAAAAAAAAAATTGCTTCACAGTATTAGTTTTACTGTATTTCGATCAAATAAGTGCTGCCTTGTTGAACATAAGCAATAAAAAAAATATTTTTGGACAATATTTAGCTTTGTCAAGGTGTAAATATTTAATCTTGTATAATTTCACTCATTTATAAAACATGTTGGAATTTGGAGCCAAATCGGTTGGTACATGTATGCCATTAAAAAGAAGAATAAAACGAGCTTTTCTTCTCAGTCTTGTTTCGGATTCTCATTGTTGTGTCTTCTCTGATGAAGTTATGCTGTGTCAGACCATTTGTCATAAAACATGTCTTTAGGAAAAGTCAGTCTGTGAGCTGCTCTCCCTGAGAGAGAGTCATCTATCTATACACGCACGTGCACACACACACTTACACGGGATGCAGGACACACTGGGAGATGGGCTACCATTAATCTGCTGTGACTGGGGAAAATTGTGTCTTTGTAATGAGTATTAGGTGTGCATCTACATGAATTAAAGCTAAATGAGTGTCTGATTGATCACCAGCAGTAAATGACACAGAGCAGAGCGTCATTATGCTTTAACAGTGACTGTATCATATCGGGATGATTAACACACTCGGCCTGTCTGAAGAACATGTTTATGTAAACAAAAGAGAAGTGTGGCTTGCGGAAGCATTTTTGCCTGCTTTCAAACGCATTGTACTGGTGTGTTTTTCATAATACGTGTTAAATCCTCTTGTGAATCATTTTGTTTATGTGCGTGTGCTGATCTCTGAAACACAACATGATTAGTAGCGCCCCAGATGCGCTGATTCCAGCTGTTTATTTAAATTCACTCACAGTATTTATGTTTGTATTTCAGCTTAGTATTAAACTAATTGAATTTTACCTAGAAACAAAACCTCCAAGTCTGCTAAGGATACTCCATTTTTATAGTAAAATATGTAGATGACCATTCAAATATCCGGGGTCAGTATTATTTAAAAATAAAATAAAAATTTTATTCAGCAAAAGTTTACGGCATTTATTAAAAGGTTATTTTAAAAAACGCTTTGTTTAAAATAACAGCATTTATTTAACATTCTTTTTAGCAAAGAATCCTGTTTTTACCGAAATATTAACTGTAACGCTGAGACTAAAAAGAGCAATGGCTACCAAAAAATTCAGCTTTCAATCAAAATAAATATATATTTTTTTTACTGTATTGATCAAATTAATGCAGTGTTGGTGGACGTCTTGCAGTTGAAATCATGTTTTTCTTTTTTTTTTCAATGTGTAGGTGACTGTCTAAGAAATGTCCATGTGGCAGAAATATGCAGTTTTAAGATCAAACAGTAGCATGTTTCTATTATTATTTATGTTCAAAGTTTGTCTGTTGAGCTGTTTCTCTTCTACAGATAAAACACCCAAACTGAAGAGAGACAAGGAGCTCTGTTCTCTCTGTGCTCACTGGCACGCTAACAGACCAATGTGTGTATGCGGTGTATAGGGTGTGTTTGATGTTTCAGCCAAATTCTCTCAGGTGTTTTTACGTACAGTCTGGCATTTATGCGCTCCAATTGTTTTGTCAGCAAGCACCTATACAGCACACCGGCTTCTGTTACTCTATTAAGTCTAGGCGAGCTGCTGTGTCTGAGGTCTAAAGCTTAACTGCAAACTATGGACACATCAACAGTCTCTGTAACTGTCACAAATCCATTCGCTGAAGATGTATAATTAGCACAAACCTAAAAAGTAAAAAAGAAACAAGTTCTTTGTTGAAAGAGATAAGACCCACGGCAGGCACTGTAATTTTCTAAAGCCCATTAGGACACAGTTTCACAAGGGCAGACAATTTAGCACATATCTGTGAGGGGTGCAAGGTCACGTCACCTCTGGTTCAGACATATTTACTGTACCTGGACACATTAATGTCCCACTGTAACCACGGATACCATAATTATTCTGTCATGCTCCCTGTTGGGCTAATTGTTCTAAAAACCGTAATTAACAGGAATCAGGACGTAACTCCTCTTTCACTTTCCTAAAACTCATTTACAACCCCTCCTTTACTTTTTTTGCACTTTTTTCACACTTGTTCTCTCTTATGTTTCTTTGCTTATATTGTTTCCCTTCCTTAGGCTTTCTCCCCTAAAGGCCACTGCTCATAAAGGAATGTTATCACATGTTGAGAGCAACACGTTCAGTTTTGTTAATTTCTCTAGAGCATGAGTGGTGGATTTAATTTTTTATCTTTATTTATTTTAAAATAAGATTCAAATCAGATTAAATGAAATCAATTTAAATTACAACTAAAAGGTAAATCAGCTGCTGTATTTAACAATGCATTTTTATTATGTCAACATAATATAATAGTTGTCATTTTTTGCCTTTATGAATAAGATGCTGAACAGTAACCGAGAGGATAAATTGGTTGTTTCTGTGCCAGACCCCATATTTGTATTGTTTGAGCAACATGCAGTTACGAATCACTTACCATATTAAAGCCGGGATGCATAAAATAAAAGCAGTGGTCTGGTCTTGTTCCAGGCCTTCAGTCATTTTGTGCTGCTTTTGCTTACTTTAAATTATTCAGTGCTTTGACTTTTTTCTGTCAGCAACTGTGTGTTTCCCATTGACGATATTCTGGCTGTGCTAATCGTTTCCCAGCGTCTGCCGTTTTATGACTGACATAGCAATAAGCAGATTGTCCTGATATTTATGCCTTGTGCGGCTTAGAGAGATAATTAAAGTATATAAATTAATCAAGTGCAATTAATTAGGGGCTTTATGTTGGCAGCAGTACATCCTCGCATGTATAATTTATATTTATTGATTTGTTTGCTTTCATTAGCCTATGAGATAACAGTTGAAATGCATTAGTGAAGAGGGAAATGCAGAATTAGAATGAGTGCGGGCGGCGGGCGAATGGTGTGGTCGCTCGGTAATTGATAGATCAGCGGCCGCTCAATGCTAATATGCTGCAGTGTTAACTGTCATAAGTGCACAGGATCGATGACTGATATTTTCCTCCATATCTGCTGCTTGATTAATGATGTTTTCCAAAGCAGCAACCTGGTTAATGGTAAGTTGATAGGCATGCTAAATTTACTGTTTAATCAGCTCGTGGATTTATAGTGGCAGTGCAGCCATGCAGGGTAGCTGGCCTGAAACCTGATGGTGCTCCAGAAGACTATTTGCACCCGTCAGCAGCCTGGATAAGCATTTAGGGCTCTCCGCTGATTTCTCATTGACCCTACAGCTATCATTCATCAAAAACCTGTTGAGAATGAAAACAACCAATTTAGAGAGAGATGGAAATTTATTTTGGAAAATCACAGTACTTTTCTTTAAGCAAATTGCATGAATGATAATCATACATACACACATTTATAGTTTATGAGCATTTATTGAGCATTATGCACATTTTATGCTCCCGAAGATCACTGATTCTTTGAAATACCTCACCTTAGACAAAGTTGTGTCAAAAAGATAAAGTAAAGTATCTTATGTTGCTATTGGTTCCATATTTATTTGACAAATGCCCCATGTGTGCGGTCAGAGGTCGTTGTTATGGTAACCTGCAGTAAGACAGATGATGGTGCCTTTGGCCTCATTGTACTAATTTCCCAGGTAGAAGAACTCCTCAGTCACTCTCTCTCCGTATTGATTGTATTTTTTTTTTTTTTTTTTTTTTTTGATAAATCTTGATCTTGGTGTAACAGAAGAGCACCTCAAAAAAAAAAAAAAACTAAAAATACACACACAAACCTAGCAATAAATATTATTAATAATAAAAATAATTATTGTTATTATAAAAACTTTAGAAAAGAGCTAGTCAAAAACTCCAAATCTATATCCAACCATATAATAATAATTATTATTATTTATTTAATTCAGTTTGAATTAAGCAGTGGCATGCAGAATGGTATTGATGAGGTTACTATTAATAATAGAAATGTATCTGTTTACCCACCAGTAACAGAAACCTTTTAACCTTTTTGCTCTTAGCTATGGGTGCCCACACACACACACACACTGAACACTATCCTGAGAACAGCTGGACATGTTTGGTGTGTGGTGCTACTGTGTCTGTCCTGTATCAAAATGTGTGTGTGTGTGTGTGTGTGTGTGTGTAGAGAAAGAGAGACCATATTGACAATACTAGCTGCCTGTTTTTTTTTTTTTAAACCTGCTGTGGGCTATTGGGTTTCCCACTATGGCCCCCCCGGGACTAACATGGTTTCCACTTTTCTTTACAGCTGTGGAAGTCACCAACTGAAACCAACCGGGAGGTCAAATCAATCTGAGTATTTATGACCCAGAAATGTGACACCATTTCTTAAATGCTGTTGTTCCTTCTTGATTTAGCCTTAAAGGTGTGTGTGTGTGGAGAGAGAGAGATTCTTATGAGTGCGTATCAGTGTCTCTTCATGCACGTCTGGCGGAGACTGGAGTAAGATGCTTTATGACCGCTGCACCAAATTGTCTTTTCCCCCGTCTCACCCCTTGTAAACAAAGATGGGTTAATACGTTCTTTTGATGACAGTTTTATGGAAAGCTTTTAGTCCTTGAGTATGTATCATATTTACTGTAAGTATACTTCAACTACAAAGGCATGTCACGGGCTCATAAATCCACTCAGTGGGATTGTTACACACAGCGAGTCATTTATTCATATATAGTGCGTAAGTATGATTGTTATCTTATTGGCTGAAGACATGAAACCGCTGTGTTCTGCCGTACTCCAACAAAACAAGAGGAACTGGACAGTGACTAACTCTTCACGCTACAGGAAGTGATGCAATGCTGTAACTCTAACAATATAACAATAATTGAAACATTTTCAGCTGGACAGTACTACATGTTTTGTAACAAACAAAGGTGTCAAGTCCATCACGTATATGTAAACATTTAGCTTTTTCTCTCTGTCTTTCTTGTCCTGTCTAGTTTTTCCATCCACTATTCGTATCTTTTTTTCTGAGAGTGTATACTCTTACTGAGAGCGTTATTGTTTATGTTAAGGCATCCTTGTTACAGTGTAATTAAATACTGAGTAATATTAATTAACTACTACTACTACTACTTGTTCAGGTTTCACTTTGCATGTAATGATGCATAATTTGTTGTTATTATAATAGTAAGTACATTTAATACGTAACAAGTACACCTTATAATAAAGTGTTATCGATCTTTGTGTTATTTATTTATAAATGATAGCAAGATTTTTTTTTCAGAAAGTGAAACATTTGAGGAAAAATACTGCAAGAACAAGGAAACTGAGAACGCGAGAGAGCATGGGGCAGCTCAGTGTGAGGATGATTTTGAGAGGGCCTTGGAGCTTATTGAAGGAAAGGCAGTCTGACAACTCATCAATGTTCGCTGCCACAGCACTAAACTAATGAAAGTGCTATTTGATCTCGGCCTGAAAAGGCTCAATACCACTCCTGCTATCATTTAAGTCCCAGGCTTCATCCAAATCTGTCTCTAGATCCCCAGATATCAGACCAATACATGACTGAATAAACTGTATTTGTTACAAGCGCATTGTGAGTTGTGTAGGGAGAGCTGTTCTCCTTTTGCTTGATGTGTGAGATTTAGTGGCGTACTTTTTATTCAAGTCCTTTTTGGTTGATTTTCGTCCTGTGCTAGGAAAATGTCTTTTGACACCTAGCCCCTAGTTTTATTTATTTTTTTGTGATATATTTGTCTTTAGAAAACTTATTGATATTGATAGTAGGCTAATTGTTCTTGTGTTTGGTTATTGTAACATTCAATATGTTGTAACAAAGCACTTTAGTAGTTGCTTTTTAATTAGTTTTTAATTTTAGCATTTTCAATTTTAAAGTTTGTCGATTATTTATGTTTTTGACATTTTTAATTTATATTTTTAGATATTTTAAATTAGTTTTTATTTCAGTTCGTTTTAATTAGTTTAGTACTATTTTTATTAGTTTAACTTTTTATAGTTTTAACTTATTTTTATTAATTATAGTAGTTTTATGTTATGTTTTAAGTTATGTTTTATTTTATTCTAAATTTAATTTAATATTTAAATTCATATTCAAAGATGTTGGAATTGGGGGAAAAAAAGCTCTTTCATGTGACTAATGATGTCTACATAGAATATTAGTCATACTAACATTTATAAATTAGTCACCCTCAAATATGTGCTGTATATTTTAAGATTCTGCAGGATGTGATTTTACCAGTGTCATGAGACTGTATGTAAAAAAAAGGAAAAGCAGAAATAGGAAATAAAGATACATATATTTTATGATAAACTTTGGAGGAGGAGATTTAGTCACTGTGAGTTAAAAAAATTCTACAATTATTGAGTGTCAAATTAGAAGCAGTGAATTGGAGATTAAGAAGCATTACTCATTATTATTATTAATGTTGAAAATACATGTTAAGCTTAATTTATGTGGAACTGTGTATTTTTTAATCATATCTTGGGTCGTAAATGTTTTCATGCTGTAGGTCTATGTACTTAAATTTTCCGAGCTCTTTATATTGGTGTACATTACTTTTATAGTTGTGCGCATCTTTCAACACTGCCAAAATCACATTTGTTCAGTTTAAACTTCAGGATCACTCCATACAGTACAAATGTACTGTTCCAAATTTTCTCATCATTTTTCCTGTCAAAGGATTAAATTCAATGTTGGCATTGTCAGTTCAAGGATGTTAGAGGTGAATAATTTATATAAGTGCAGTTTTGGCCTTGTCTCTCTGTATATCTTTTCATCACAGATTCTTAATCTTGTCTTTTGCTCCTGATGGCATAACACACGCTAGGTTATTCCCACACTGAATCATAAGGAAAACAAAGTGTTTCAGTGGAGATGTGTGCAGGCCCCCCCGATTGTAGAAAGAAAGAGAGCAAACGAGACAGAGGGTGAGCGAGGGACTCTCAGAGGCTCTCTGAGAAAATCAGGAGTACATAGTAAAAGAGAGTGAGTGTGATGAGGGGAGGCAGAGAGACTAAGGATGACAGATCTGGCCTAAGTCTGGTCCAGGGAAAGGGGTGATGCGTCATCACCATACTTGAGTCCTGCGAATGAAAACAGCCCCATGCCTGCACTTGAACTGAAGTGTTTCAAGGTTATGCTAACCGAAACATGGTGAAGTAATAACATAAACAGCTTGATAACCAACCATGTGGGAGATGTCTGTCATAACTCATGAGCATAGAACACCAAAAGACAGCTTTTTTTCCCCACAGGCAAAAGGTTGGAACAAATAATATTTTTGTTTCAAAAGTTAAACTTTCCTTTTTGCTGCATGTTCATAAACATAATCGTCCCGTATTTGATTTTTAAGATAACCTCTAAGTTATTAAAAGTACAAGTGTATAGCCTATATATTTTTAATGCGTGCACGTGTGTGTACTGTGTATGTATATATATATATATATATATATAATCACTTTGGAGGATTTTTAAATAATTTATTTGTAAATCATGGTGGATAATAAGTATTTGGTCAATAACAAAATTTCATCCCAATACTAGGTTATTTACCCTTTGTTGGCAATGACAGAGGTCAGACATTTTCTGTAAGTCTTTACAAGGTTTTCACACACTGTTGTTGGTATTTTGGCCCATTCCTCCATGCAGATTTCTTCTAGAGCAGTAATGTTTCGGGGCTGTCGCTGGACAACACAGACTTTTAAGGTTTCAGTCGTCCTGGTCCCTTTGCAGAAAAACAGCCCCAATGCACGATGAACACCACTCGATGAATAGTTACCATTTCAACGCGTAGGCAGCTCTTGTAGAAGGCGCTCTCGCAGAAGAAATAGTGTCAACTACCCCTTGGGGTAGGTCACCTAGAACCTCAGACCTCTGGAAACGGGTGCCACGTCTCTGAGTCAGTAGATCCTTTCTCAGAGGAATCGGCCAAGGAGGGGCTGTCGCAAGGATCATGAGTTCGGGGAACCAAGTCCTGGTGGGCCAATAAGGGGCTATCAGCAGGACCTTCTTCTTGTCCTCTCTGACATTGCACAGAAACTGTGCTAGAAGGCTCACTGGGGCATATTTGAGCAGGCCCTGGTGTCAGTGCATCCCTCCCAAGCCTCTGAAAACATTTCAGTGGAACTGCTGTCCTGCCTTTGAACATATTCAAGTAGTTCAACACTGACTGAGCGCGTTCCTGCGTGAGGCGCGCTGTCTGTGTGACCGAATCCAACTCCATCCCAAGAAAAAATATCCTCTGCAGACAGAGTTTGCTCTTCTCCTGGTTGACCCAAAGTCCCAACAGGCTAAGGTGCTGGGGCACCAGATCCCTGTGTTCGCACAACTGAGCCTGACTCAAGGTAGTTGAGGATGCAAAGCCCTTGCTCCTTGTGAGGAGTCAGGGCAGCCTCTGCTACTTTGGTAAACACACAGGGCTACAGGGAGAGCCCGAAGGTAGAACATGATATGCCTGGCCTTTAAACGCGACCTAAGAAACGGTCTGTGTTGCGGAAGGATCAAGACATTAAAGTACGCGTCCTTCAGGTCTATTGCTGCAACCAATCCTGGGGAAGGATGCATTCGAAAATGCATTTCTGTGTCAACATCTTGAACAGAAGCCTGTGTGGCTCGTGCATCTTTGCGCCGATCCGAAGTGGGGTCTGAGTGCGTGCAACTCTTACCTGCATCCTGGCAGAAGTGAAGAGGGAAGTCTGTTGGCTCGTGCTGCCGGTCATCGAACTGCCTGCAAGAAGAAGAGAGTGAGTGTTGAGAACGGGGCCAGGTGATGGGGCCAGCTTCTCCACAGACCACATAAACACTGTCGACAAGTGCCTACAGGCCCGGGAAGGGAGCACAGGAAGTCCCTGCCCAGCGGTTGTGGTGCTAACAGCCACTGCTGCACTGCTGTCAAGGATGGTGAAGGAGGAAGAGCCACCTAGAACGGTTACGGCAGTGAAAGATGCCGTCCATGTTCTGTTGAGCTATTCATGTACTTCTGCCTAGAAAGGTACCCTGAGAACTAGCGCGAGCCACCTCTAAGTACCAATCATCCAGCTTTGGAGGATCCGGGACAAGGTGGGACTTTCCACTCGAGCCCGATCCCTCTCAGCGGCCCGGGCAAACATAGCCATCAGCGTATGCCAATTTCATTGGCGTGTTTTAATACACGGGGAGTAGATTGGACATCTCAAAGCGAGATTCCTATTCATGAACGTGACTCGGAGTGACCGGAAGGGAACAACAACAACAACTACACCTGCTTAGGAAAATTTTTTTTTTTTTTTTGTAGGCCTAATTTGTAACGCAAAAACTGGAAACATGGCTATAGTTGAGGTATACCTATCCCACCGGGCACCGGATGTCCATATAACATCAGATTGACGCTGGACATGACGTCGGATAGATGTTGCATTTTGGTTGAAAATTAAAATCAGGTTGACGTCAGGATTGGACATCAATTTAACATTGACATTAGACGTTGAATTTGTGTTGAATTTTGGTCACCTGACGTTGCAACTAAAACATACATACCAGGATTTGACATTAACTTTTTTGCTCGCTAGTGCTTTTCCAAATTTACTAGCCACTCAGCATTTTCACTGGCCACAATTTTTTTTAGGAAATTACATTTTATATAACTTAATAATGCATACAAATATTTCAGTCATTTGAACTAGTTTAATATAATAAGATAATGTAACCAATCATATGAAATGTAACTAATGTTACCTTTTACCAATCATATGAAATCACACACATCCACAAAGTTGATCATTACACTGCAGAAGAAACAGAAGCAGCATTCAGATGCATTTATGACTGTTATTTGTAGCCAAAATATAGCATGAATGCTTACACTTGCAGGCAAACTTATAACAGCATAATGTTGAGTTTGGTGTTTTAATATACATGTAGTGTATACATATGAAATCATGGTTCAGACTAGAGGATGGATACCCGAGCCGAGCCCGACAGTTCTTGGCGGAGCGGGTTCGGACAGATATTTAGAAAGGATGCTCGGGTTCGGGTCGGGCTTGGTCACATCAGCGCGAATGTGCGCCTATGTTATAGCAGCGCTTTTTGCCCCTTGTGCACTGATGCTCTCATCCGTTGACATTTCTGAACGCCTTCCTACAGTTGCTTAATGAAAGCGGCCTTTCCACACAAAATAGTGTCATTAGTATGAGACAATTTTAACTGTCTGGCTGGGAATAGGCTCCGACATAAATATCTTAATGCCTGTCGGACGCGGGCCGGGCTCGGACACAAAAATGCAGCCCGATCCGCACTCAGTTCAGACGGCTCAGAATCATTTAAGAATAAAGAAGTGCCTGTCCTTATGAATTGAGCACTAAAATATTGAATTAAATGTTTCAAAATTAAAAAACGTGAATCATTAAAAAAAAAACAGTGCTGCTCTGTGTGTTGCATATTTGCAACTGTTCTGCTGTGATCTCAAACTATTTTCATTAAACAAATGGAGCAAACACATTCAGCAATATATAATTTCAGTAAAATCAAATTTAAATACTATACTAATCCTATAATATTAACTATGTTAAGTCTTGTATAGGCTATAATGTCAAATTTGCAGTAGTGTCAGACATGTCGTCGGCAGGTTATCACTGCTAAAAGAGATGTTAACGCAAACAAACACTAAACAAATTGTATCAGAATGTTGATATAGGTGCTCATGAGAGTTATATGCATGTAATATTACGTTGCAATGCGTTTATTATATCAGATGCTTTTAGAGAAAACTATAACAAAAATATATGGTCATACCTAAGAATAAACTACCTTCCAAAGTGGCTGGTGAGACTAAAGTTTTTACCCGCCACAGCTGAATTTTATCCGCATTTGGCAGGTGGGCGTGTGCCAATGTCAAGCCCTGATACATACATACATACATGTATAAAATTAATCTTCCGATATTTGATGTTTAAGATAACCTCAAAGTTATAATGAGTACAAATATACAGGTATGTATATGTCTGTGTGTGTTTATATTACAATTGAGACAATGACAAACTGACAAAAAGTGACAGTAAATACAGACCTATAATGTACTGAAGAAATCTGGTTCAAAATGCTTGATAAAAAATTCTTACCAACATACAATTCCAGAATTAAATATGTGCTGTTGTTTACTTATGTAGTGTTAAAGTACCAATTATTTCAACTCACTTTCTACTGATGTGTGAATATAAAATCATCTAGGATACTTCAACATAAGTTAATAAAAAGTTTTTGTTTGTGTGTGAGAAGGACAGTAGAACACGTGTGGATTCAAATGAGATTTTTTGCCAGACCAAACTGTTCATAAGGTTTAACCCTGATAATCTCTACATATTCTGCTAATTAATCCTGATAATTCCCTTCAACTTAACTGAGCTACCCTGAAGTTAAACGTCTTAATGAATCAGACATGAATCAGGTACCATTACAGCATTGTGCTGTGCATGCTCTGCTTTAAATCCCTGGAGGCAGAAGCCACCAATTGCTCCTCATTTCCCGTAGAGTTGCTGGTTAGTGTCAGGTTAGAGATTAGTTGTTAGAATTTAATCCTTGGAATTTTGAAAACCATTCAGTTTATTGAAATAGGGCAGTAATGTGCACTGAGCACTATCCGCTTGAGTGCTGGAAACATATGGAGTGATTTTACTGTGCTTCTGATGCTGTTGGAACTTCTGCACAGAGGAAAATTATAGATCTGCTGTTAAATCTTTTTTGCTAAGATTTACATTTATACTTATTTATTTATTGTAACAGCACTTGTGCTGGGATGTATGTGTCATCCAAAATGGAAAACCCAAAACAGGATATGATTGCAGTATGTGATAACATGCACGAGGGAAAAAATCTCTTTAATGTGAGTAATGATATTTCACAGTTTGTCTACATACGACGTTAGTCATACTAACATTATTAAATTAGTCACCCTCAAATCTGTGCAGATTGCGCAGGATGTGATTTTAATAGTTGCATCAGTCTGCATGTATAGTAAACAAGCAAGCTGAAATGGAAAATAAATATTTTAGTTTGCATATTGGGCTTTTTGAAGAGGATTTTCTAATAAATCTGTCACTGGTTGTTGTTTTTGGGAATAGGTGGTGGATTGAATCACACGTCCGCATACAGCCACTGTGAGTGAGTTACAAATTGTATATTTATTGAGTGTTCCACTTATCCCTGCTCTCCCTTTACAATTGGAGTAATGTAATAATGAAATGTATTTGGTATCACAAATCTATCTCTCTCAGTGCCCCTCTGGTGCTCATGTCGAGCGGCAACACACGCATCCCAGGAGACAATCTCAGTTGCTTGCTGTCTTATTAACCAGTCTCCATTCAGGACCCCCATTAACTCAGTCAAGGTCAATCCAGCAAATCTACTGCTCCGCAGATGAGGACCAGGCCAGCACACTGATAACTGACCTGCCCCTTTCCGTCCGGGTCAGTGGTGTTGAGCGGAAAGGTCGTCTGCTGGCTGAAGCCGAAACGCTTAACAAATGAACTTGGCCCGCTGATGTTGGGGGTTCCGCCATCCTCGTTTACGCCGGCCTGTCCTGAGAGATGGGATTGTGTGATGCCGAGATTGTTTCCTCGATTAGGCAGTGGCAGAAATGGAGAGAAAGAGAGAGAGATCTGGATCGCTCCCCTCTGTCCTCACAGAATCGGCTTCATTCTTCCGACCTCTCGGAAAACAATACCCAGCTGTCCCTCTCTACTTTGATCAGCCAAATGAAAGATGCTGGCATTTCTTATGGAGTGGAGATTGCTTATCGATCTATATCAAAATATTCATGTTAATCCGTGGGCAGACCGAGCGTATTTTCAAGCCAGGTTAGCAATCACAGCTAGCTGGTCTGTCTAAGGCAATTGGCAGAGCCATGGAAGATAATCAGACTGGGGTCCAGCAGTCAAATGCACTTTGCTGTTTAAATTTAGACCCCTGACAGTGATGGAGGAGTCCACAGAAAGGTGTTGACAAACCAAATTGTTTGTTCCAGCATTATTTTGCCAGAGATCAAGTCCAGAGTAATGTGGATTTGTTCATTACAGAGGCCGGCTATTGAAAGGGATGGGATACAGAAGAAAAAGGAGGGGGGGTCATGAGTAGCCCTAGCAATGAGTGTGTTAGTGTGTGTGTGTGTGTGTGACAAGTATGAGATTAAACTGTTTGAAAGGCTGAGGAGGACATGAGCTCACCTCATTTTGTGCAAAGATTGTTTGTGCGCTTGAAAGGACTTATGAGAAAACTCTGGAGATTCAAAGTATGAATTCCAGACAGATTCTGCAGGGCTTTGGAAATCTGCATTAAAATATGTCACCGCAGTAAAACAATATGCATTTGAGGGGAATGTAAGCCTGAAAGTGTTTTATGAAATGACAAAATAAAAAGAATCTCATTTTTCAAATTCATCAGTACTGGATTCAAGTTACTGAATACATAAAGCACCTCTCAGATCCTAATGAAATTATACGAAATAAACTTTTAGAATGAACAAAATCAAATAGTATAGCCCTGCTATTTAATTTAAATAATAATAAACACTAATTTGAGGCCAGTATGTTTTTTGAACAGGAGTCAGTTATGCTTACTAAGGCTAAATTTATTAGATAAAATATGTGCAGTAGTAAAACAGTAATATTGTGAAGTGTTATAGTATTTTCTTTCAATCCAAGGAATATATCTGTACTAGCATAATTTAAAAATGTCAAATTAGTAATTTTTTTTATTTGAACTCAAAATTAACTTTCCAAAACCTAAGGAGAAATGGGCAAAAAAATAAACAACCATTTGGAGAGAATAATTTACATTTTGACATCACTCCCACAGCTTTTTCTGAAATGAAGTACCATGGTAATATAACAAAGTATAGTGTCGTAATTGTACCTTCCATATTTAAAATATTAGACATTAGACATGTTTAAAATATTGGACACTAGAAACAACAGTACAGTATCTGTGGAAATGCCATCACAGTCAATGAAAGGGATATACAGTATACAGTAATAAACTTGTAGGAGATCCGTTTGTCATAAACACATCAAATGATGTTCAACAAGGTTTGCTTTTTTTTCCATCCTCTTGTCCAGCTATTTGGATCTTAGATTACAGTAGATTATGTATCCTGATTTCCTCTCACGAGCTGGATTATGCCCCGCCCTCTAGCTGTGACGAACAGCTCTCTAAATCTGTCTCAATACGTTAATACTGTCATGCAATTATTGCTCTAAAGAAATCTGTGAAGAACCAGCAGTGCCAGAAAGCAGAAGCTAATCCTGCTGAAGGCCAAAGGGTAACAACTAGTGCCATATGGCTGCACACGCGTAATGACGAGCGTCCCGCTTTCAGGTCAATCATACAAAAGTATTAGTGTCAGGTGCGGATTAATGCAGTAATGTTCCTTCACCCTCAGACAAAACACTCGCTACCTGATTCTGGCAATTTTCCATGTTAGGCCGATAGTTGTACAGCTGTGTTTATCGCTCATGCTAAATCTTGAGTTCTAAGCCTTCAGACCTGAATGTCGCCTCTAGAACCAGTGCTGTTGTTGATCCACTGCTTTTGTTGAAAGTGAGCTCAGAGATTACTTGTGCAATTGTTTATTTTAAAGCACACCATTGCAGTTAAACATGATGAACAATTCACTTAAAGAGCAGTAAAAAATCTCCACGGCGTTGCATGCAGTAGTATAATGTGCCATATCAGCTAATCAGTAGGTACATTTTTATTTCAGCACTGATAAACATATCCCTTTTAATGGTCAATTTTATAATTACTATAAGGATTCATATTACAAAACATTAACATACGCATAAATACATAATAGCTTGTATGTACATTTTAAAATTATAGCGATATCTTAAAAGCATACTGCTCTTTCTGCAATACCTCATTATGCATTGTATTAAGTAAAATAAATATTTAAAAAAATTGAATATTGTGGTTGAAAAATTGGATTAAGGAGTCTGAGAATGTTATATGCAATAAAGAGGCACTTGCTGTACTGTATGTATTATAACAATAAGACATAAACAAACAAACTTTGTTGTGGATGATATATACTACACAATAAAGACATAGAATACTGCATAGGTAAAGTACAAGCCAGTTGTTTCCTGATGTTAATACACGCAGAAGCAAGTGGCATACAGATGGGCATATACTCAAGATATTAGGTGTCAACAGCATGCTTCTTTGTCACCGTATGTGTTTGAGTGCACTTGTGTGAATGTGCATGTGTGTTAAGGGTTTGCTGTAAAGGTGAGAGTGAGTCTCAGGAGTGATTGTGTGTGATAACAGATGGATATGCTTTCACATACATGTAAATAACACTGAGCTATTAACATGCATCTGTACAGATGGTAAACCATAATAAATAATAAAACATAAGGCTGTTTTTTTTTGTTGAGTTGTTAGTTATAATCATAAAAAAATGGATGATTGGAAACCATCCTCTAAAATTTGTGGTCTGTATGTATTTTTAATAGGAGTCAATTATACTATACTGGCTGAATTTATTTGATAAAAATGCATATATATATATATATATATATTTATATTAAAAATATTTTTTTTTTTTCTATGATGGTAAATCATTAGCCATTACTTAACTTTTAATCTATTATCACTATTAATGCTGGAAACAGTTAATATATTTTTTTATTTTTACAATGTATTTTTCATTATTATTTAATAAAACAGCATATCTGAAATAGAAATATTTTGTTAAATTATAAATGCCTTTACTGTCACTTTGTATCAGTATAAATCATTCTCGCTTAATGATTTATGTCACTTAGATTTTGTACAAATAAAGAATCACAAAAATAAACACATTGCTCTTTTTTGGATCACTTATTGTCTTGTTTGTGTGATAAGTACGCTACCTTGTTGTATTTTGTTGTTTATGTGGGTGTGTGTGTGTGTGTGTGTGTGTGTGTGGATTGCGTGCCAGTGTAAATGAATGCGTCTCTTGGTGCATGTGGTATCGCTCCAAAAGCAACGGATGTGAAGGAGGGAGAGACTGTAGTACAGCTGAGGCTTTTCAGGAACTTACATAGAGCTCACTCTTAACATGTGTCTCTGATGATAACTAAATTATGTGTGCACATCCAGGTGTGCATCACATATGTATGTGTTTTAATTCTGGTGACGCTTAGTCTTAACATACAGTACAACTCGCAAAGTCACTTCTCAACACCGTCCTCCTGTGACATGTTCAATTGCCCTCATGTACCACACATGCTGCAAACGGACCTCCTGTGTTTAGCCCGCACCTATCTGCTCAGATACCCCCCTATGTGCATCTTAAATAGTGTTGCATGCAACGTCCTCACATCTCACAATACTCTCCAACAGTGCTAAACGATAGTCACTAATACAGGCAAATGAAGACTTTCTAAGTTATTTCCACAACAAAATAGTTAAATTATTACATAAAAGAAACTGTTCTTAGTCAGTGGCTTGGAATAAATGATTTTGATTCAGTTTGGCATTGTATTTCCTGTGTGGCCTCATTAGATATTCAGATTGGAAGTTTGCCAAAAGCTGGCACTGATCTTTCATGCAAATGAATGTTTAACAACATGTTCCAAAAAAAGCTTTGAGATGAAGAAAGATACCTCTAGGAAGTGTTGTTCATTAAATGTGTAACTTTTCTGCCACGCACTACTAAAAATTCTACAGAGATTGTGAGAAAAGGGTTATCTCTCTTTCCTGGTCTCTTTCTTTCTCTCTCTTCTCTGACAACATTTGAAGTGAAAATTGGCAGAGTTCTTTACACATTTCCGTGTCTTTTCACCATTTCCTAAGAATTTCCAGAGTCTTCTGTGATGCCTGCCTCCAAGCTATGCTGCATATGTTAAGAGTTAACCACAAAATACCAAATGCAAGGAAAGATGTGGCTAAATGGCTCGGACACAACATGCTGTTTGATGTTTTCTAACCAAAATCTTAGAATTTGATAACACCCTGCAATTATTATGCATATTTTACTGTATGCCTAAACGTAAAATGAACAGCCTAGAAAATAATTGCAAATATTTGTGGGTAATATTTATTCATTTAGGCTTTTTAAGAAAGTCACAGTCTGTCCTTTCGTTCCCTTTTCCTTAATCTTGGTTGAGGAGTATTTATCTGTGTACTCGTAGTTATGTGGCACTCAACAGGTATAAAGTTACACACAAATAAAACATGATTATGCTGATTTATTCATGATTTTGCTGAACCTTTAAATTATGCAAACCTCTTCAAATATCAGGATAATTTGTTGCACTGTATTTGTGAGGATATATTTAAAAAGTAATTATAAATTTCAGAATCATTTTTATTCACTGTACCATAATTTGCTGTATCTTGGTCACATGTGATGCAACATTTAACATGCAATGTAAACATACACTAAAGCTAATGCTAGTTACAATACAATACTATACAAAAATATGTTACATTATGATGTGCAGTATGTACAGTAGATCTGAAAGTAGAGAACAGAATAGAAATTGTAGAGTGTCTACAACCGACCTGAAATCTGTATCACACACACATACACACACATTATAAATACTACAGATTATTCTGAAAATTAGTCACTATGATGTTCCTCTCTAAAGGCATTGATTAAACCCTGACATTCAAATCTTTACCAGACCTGCATTTATTGTACACTCTGTGTGTGTGTGCTGAGAGAGAGAGAGAGCGTGCTGGCCTCACGCCTCAGAATATGGCTGCCTTTGATATCCAGCAGTTCCGTTTTCAGACCTTATCTGCCTCTATGAAGAATTATATCAGCGTATGAATCTCAAGCTTTAATCATGTTAACCTGCGATAGGACCTTCATTGCATAATGAGTTTATGGGGTTTGTAATAGACCTTGGAGGATTTCTTTCTCCTCTTCCTCTCCTCTACAACGCCTCTCAGGCTTACTTAAATTCTATTTATTACATGCAGGAGAAAAAACATGCAAATCCACTTGACCTCTATGTTTTATACAGTATATATAATATACCTGTATACAATATTGAAACATTTTATTAACTCGTTTGATGTACACATATGTATATATCTATTAGTAAAATTGGGAAGTGTTGTATACAGTTGAGTGTTGAGGGGAGTGTGTATTGCAGATAGTGTTTGCTGTGGTGTTTATATTACTGTGCTTTTATGATGCAGGTTGTTGTGCGATCAGTGCAGTAGTGCATGCTTTTTATTAAACATTTTTAATGTGCCATGGCTCATGGCTGGCAGCATTTCCCTGCTCGATATGGCTGGCTGGCTTGTGTGTGTGCCATCCATTTGATGCCAGACCTCCTCATTTCCTATCAGTGATTATTAAAGGTGTTTCCGCTGTGTGTGAGTTTGTGTTTGTGTGTCTAAGCATGTATGTGTGTCCTTGGCACTAGTGTAATGATATTGGTAATACTTTAGAAAGGAAACCAAAGCAATATGCGTAACTTGGACCAACGGAGTCTAGTCAAACTGATAAAAGTTTACAGTTCATTTGATAACCTGGGGGGGGTGATTTTAAGTCTAATGCTCTTTTGGGACAAGACTTTGTTAATGTTTGTTTATACTTATACTTATACTTTGTTTATACTTATCCATTTGTAGATTGTATACATTTTTATTTTCAGGAATAACAGAACTTTTTTCTCATCTTTCAGATTCTTTTTTAAATATGTCTAAAATGCAACCGTGTACAGTTATTTTACCTGTTATGGGGGCGTTTAAGGTGGCCTGGACAAGTATAAGGTAAAAACCAATTTTCTAATACTGTAAATGTGTCATTTTAATATATTTGTGTCACAATTAAGCAGAGGCAGATTGCGCTGGTCTTATAGATCAACACAAAGGCATATTGTCATTAGATTAATGCTCACTCTCTGTGCAGCGGACCTGCTTCTTCTCCCCAGTGCGCCTCTCACTGTGAAATATGTTTAATAAGTGCATAATTATGACATCTGTTAGCCTCATTGTACCTTTCAGTAGCAAGTGAATCACAGGAATAACAGGTTTAAGTACGTGTTAACACTATGATAGCATGTTTAATTGAAATATGACTGGGGAGCAATGAAGATTAAATTAACCCTGAAGATAATCGCTTCACACAAAGATAATTGAGTCGCAATCATCCTCGCTGTGCAATGAAGAATAGCAAATAGAGAACAGGAGAGAGAGAGAGGGGCAGTAGCTGGGGGCCATAAATAATCAGGGATTTCTCCATCTGAAATAAACCTGTTTCTTGCTGATAGCAGAACGATAATTTCAGTCATCAGATTAAAGTGTGATTAATCAAAGCACTAATCCGAGTGGGAATGAGAATGGCATATGTCTGTTTTATGTAATTATGTTGTGCTGAGAACATCAAGGGCTTTTTGAGATCTCCTCATCATCTTTGCGTTTGAAGATGAGTTATCCGATTGGAAAGGCTAGCAAAATGTTTTCATCTCACTCTCCCAGTGTCTCTCTATCTCTCTTTCTCGTCCCGCTCAAAATAGCGCAAGAGGGCCTGTGTTTTCGTGTAGCATATGGTCCCAACACAAGTGGCTGTGATGGTTGAAAAGAGATTAGAAAGGCACTACAGCAGAGCGGATCCTATCCCAGACATTTTTGTCTGCATCTGAAATGAAAATTATCTCATTGTCTCAAGATCATCATTAGTGCAAAATATCTGCTGAGCTTTTAGCATGCGAGTTCCTTTTCCTTTTATAATCTTGTATCAGTCCTCCAACTTCTTTATAACCACTGTGTTAATATTTCTGGGCAAATTCAAGACATCAGACGAGCAAATTTAAACAAGAAAATAGTAGATGATAAATAATTAGTTTTGGGGCTTTTTAGTTTAATTTCCATTTAGGAGATTTACCAGATATGATGTCCGTTTGTATATTACAGTGCAAATGGCTATCAAGAGCTTGAATGTTTCTGTATTTCCACTCCAAACAAGTGTTTTGCTCTTTGTACAAATTCTGGCAAGACATGCATTTGAATTGTACTTTTTGGCTTATTTTACATTAAAAAAAAAATTGTCATCATTTGCTCAACCTCATGTTGTTTTAAAACCATAAAACCAATGTTAAATGAATACATCTGTTCTTCATACGGTATAAAGCAGTTATGTGTCTTAAGGAGATCTGTATTAAAGCACTCAATTGTTAATTTATTTTCTCTGTATGAACATTTTAAAGCATCAAAATAAACAGACAATCTCTCAGGATTCATTTAAAATATCCTCATGATTTGAAAATGAAGGAAAATTTATATAAATTTGGGACAACCTGATGGTGAGTAAATGCCAACAAAATGTTTATTTTGGGTGAAATTAAATTACAATATAATATAATGTAATATAATATAATTGTTTTGCAGATTTGTATTATATTCCTATATCATAAGTTGATACTAATGCATTTACTAACGTTAAACAAACCAATCCTTTATTTAAACTGTCAATCATTTTCTTACACCCCTGACAATGTGACACATCTCTTACGAACATTATCATTTTGAGTGAACAAATTAGATTCCTCAGGCAGGTTGCTAAAGATATATAAATAAGCCGGGGGCAAAAAAATCATTCTTGAGGGGTCAAAGGTCATATTTTATAGGCTAACACACATCTCTGAGTGAGTTAAAGAGCTCACACACATACAGCAGTTCTGAATATTATCAGTGTATTGTCAAGAGGCTGTTTCGTGTATCTGGGAGTGAGATAAAACAGTGGCAGCAGTAAGCCGGCTCATCTTTTACTATTCAGCGGGTTACATTTTCACAGCCTGTCTCTCTGCCTCATGCATTAATTAGCAATATTGATTGTCTGGACCTTTCTGTGGAGATTAAAATCATAAACACTCTCAGGACCAAGGACACCACCTGAGTGTCAAAACTCATAATCCCTGAGAGTCTGATAAGGCCTTACATATATGCATGCGCATCACATATAGCCATAGACCGAATACGAGCAGCACACACCAAGTAGGAAATGAGGACCGGGCACAAACTCTCACACACACGCACGCACAAATGGAAAAGAGGGGAGTTATCAGTGAATCGACTGCCTGCTATTGATGTGAATGTCATTATCTGAAGATTGGCTCTGAATTAGAAGAATGGCCACTCCAAGCCCATGTCCTCTGGGCTGAGCTGCATGTGGAAGACATTAGAGTGCTGTCATTAAGCCAGGCTGACCAGGTCAAGACTGTTTCTCTGTACACTCAACATACTCTAATTGACTCAATGGCCAGATTGCTTAAAAAATCTCTTCTTATGAGATATATCAATAAATAATCATGTTTGGAATGTATACATAAAGTATGCTAACTCAATTGTGTTAAGTATTAAATATATTATACAGTTAAAAAGTTGATGTTTTCATTCAGTGAGGATACATTAAAGTGACCGTAAAGATGTTATGAAAAATTATATTTCGAAAGCTGTTCTTTTGAGCTTTCTATTTATAAAGGAATCCTGAAAAAAAAAAATTATTATGGTTTCCATAAAAATACAAAGCTGTTTTAAACATTCTAGATATAGTATTAGTATAAACATACTAGATTTTATTATTAAAACCCTAAATTATATTAATTTAATATATGTTCTATTAATTGATAAATACATTATAGTAATAAAATGCAACACTTATTAACTATGACTTTTCCCTCAATAAATTCCTAATTAATAGTTATTAAATTGTTAAGTGTAGATATTGGGTAGGATTAGAGATGTAGAATAAGGTCAGGACATTTGCTTATTTACTTATTAAGATTACTAATTAGGTAGTAGTGTGCATGCTAATAATCAGCTAGTTAAAAATAAAAAAAAAACTCAAAGTGTTACATAAAATACTAATTAGAATAAATAACTGAAACTATTAAAAGCAGGCTTAGATCTTGTGCATGTGCAAAATTATTAAACACAGTTAAATCCATTTGTTCTTATAGAAAAAGGCATGAAACGCATCAGTGTTTGTTGCATTTCCTGAAAGACAGAAAGCTGTCAGAAAGTTGCGCCCTAATACCTCATTTAAGACGGTGCACAGAGTCATAAAAGCAGTCCAAACATTCCCATGTCACCATGGCACCCTGGCATACACACTTCTGTGTGTGCTTTTTTGAAGTCGCTCCCTCGGGGGGGATTCACTTCTCTGCCTGGAAGTGTCCGCCAAGAAGCTGTAAAGACCAGCTCTGTTCCCAGGAGCGAGGCCTGCAGGGCAGCACAGACGCTGCCACACTCTCCCCTTGAAGGCTGGGAACCAGAAAGATAGCAGCAAATCAGTGTTTGTTCAGCCTCTCCGCAAATATCCCGTGTGCAGATTAGTAGGGGCTTCAGGAAATAGCGGCGCGTCCACACTCCGAGCATAGCACGGTGGCTGTCCACGACTCTCCAGAGGGCTTGCGTTAAACATGCTAATAAATTTAACATGTCCAGCTTTGTTTTAGTTTCATTAGAGCTAATCTCCAGCGCAGAACATAGAGTGTGTTTACTCTACAGGCAGTGATGGATGGCTGTAGCTGACTCTCTCTTCTCTTTGCATTTCCATAACTATAACAAATGAAAGAGCCGCATTGTTAGAGGCAGAAAACAAGCATGAATTAACAAACATAAAAGTTATCATTTGCGGCTGGCCAGATAGGCGCTCACAAAAGCTACTGTGACCTGTCCTGAGTGACATTTACAGGAAGAAGTGCATTCTCTTGTTTTTCTGCCGTTCAATTATCTTATATATGTTTTTATTCATGTCAGTCATTCGTGTGAGATACTGGCATAGAGTACTTTGTTCTTCATTTCCATCTGACAGGAAATGACTTGGAACTGAACTTGTTGAACATGTTTCTAGGATGCATCTGCTTGTCTCCTGATCAGACTGCTGGTTCTTGAAATGCAGCTGACAAATTGCATTTTAAGACATTTAGCCATGTGAATTTGATTTAATTACTATAATGGCAATTTTCATACTTTTTTGTAGTCTATATTTGTATTAATAATCATGTGGCCTTGCATTTTTGTGTATTGTGAATTTTGTGTATTTCTCATAGTTGTGGTCAGTGACACACAGCAAGAAAGAAATACTGGTACTTTGATCTCATTGAAAAATTTGAAGTGGGGCAAATTTCTTTGAAGAATCTGAAAGAGCGTTGGCAAAAAGAAACCACCATTCACAAAAATGATCAAAGATTCTCTCTCTCTCTTTCTCTCTCTCTCTCTCTCTCCTTCCCTGCCTAAATTTCAAAAAGATTGGAGAATAAGTGGGAGCAACACTTATTTCCAGAATGTAAAATAAAATTGCCTTAGTTTTAGTTGTAGTCTAATATTTCTGTGAAATATCCAGTAAGTCCAGTAAATATATTTATTATACTTTTACTGCATTATTATTATTGCCAGGAATACTATTTTTTGTTGGTTTGGAAAATGGATGTATAAATAACTGATCTATAATAATGGTTTTCCTCTCTGATTAGAGACGGTTTTATCTGTCACTAGGATGTTTTTTTTTTCTTTCTTGTTTAAAAATGTACAGCTCTCTGTGAATGTACAGTAATAGGCAAATACCCCTCATCAAACGACATCTTGAAATATGTGTCTCCATATTTGTTTATAACATACTGTATATTATACAAAATAATGTCATATTCAGTTATCCTCTTAATTTGGAAAAACACAACTGAATCAACAAATAAATAACTGCTTAAAATATTTCAGTCCGCAACAGATTTTAACAGTAACAAAATGAACATCTCCTGTTTGAATGGTCAATGTTATGTTAGGGTCACAGAGGGTCTTGTTTGATTGGCTGGGGTCAAAGAGGACCTTACATGATTGGCTGAAGCGGTGGGTCATACTGTGCCACGTGGCCTTTGTGCTAACTTTTAAAAATGTTCAGGAAGTTAGCTTCACCCTTTACAGCCTGGGACATTTCCTACTGCAGGAGTTAAGCACTCTGGACAGGAAGCTATTCACTCCAGCTGTAAGATCTTCTTAATGAGTGTCTAACTGGAACCAGACTGGCAGACAGCGAGAGAGAGAACGAGAGCAAGATTTGGGTCTGAAACCCTCTCCATCATTACTCTCTCTTTTTCAGGGGTCTTTTTGACATGAGAGTAATAAAATTTACAATCAGTCCTCTTTTTTTCAGTCTGATACATTGCAAAGTGTGGTCAAGAGATGAAAACAGATCTTGCCTGGGCGGCACTGTGTAGTGTTTGTGTTTAAACAGGAGAAAGGTTAAGAGGGGAGCGCAGGCAAGAAAGTCAAGTGGCCCCAGAGGAATCAGATTTGTTTGTTTCCTTTTTCATAGCTGGACCTTAATTGGACCATGTTTCTTTGGAGCTCTAGATACACGCAAGAACATTTATAGAGAGTTAAATCGTTCAAAATTCTCCAAAGTAGTGTCTAACTAAGAGCTCTTATAGTTTCTGATAATGACAGACTGGAGTATTGACAGGCTGTGACAGACACTGTGTATTTCTCATTAGTGTTCGTGCTGCAGCAGAAACACTGTGGAGAACTGAAATATCTTGTGGTAGATACTAAAACAGTGATAAATGTAAAAATAAATGGAGTCTGTTTATATTAAATTGTGGTTTAAAGTATGACCAGAGAGATAAAAGTAATGCATTTGAGTGAGCGTGAGTGTAGCGTTTGTCACCCCCGGCAGACTTCATCAAGGTAAAAGTCTCCCTCTACAAAAAACTCTGGCCCCTTTTTTCTAATATGCCACCCTGTCTGTCCGTCTGGTTGAGGTGACACACTTCAGTACTTTAGTTTCACGGCATTTGGTCCCCCCAACCTCTTTCTCTCGCTCTCCTTCTCTCTCTCTTCAAGGATTTAAACAAACCCAGTCAGAACTAATTAGAGAGGAGTGAGAACAGCGCAGGGAGAACTGGCTCATGCTAACTTTGTTCAGCTGCTTCCCGCTGTGAGGAGGCCTCCTCTAAATGATTCGCTCAATAACCCTCAGAAACACCCGCCCGGTGTGTGTGTGTGTGGGGGGGGGGGGTATGGAGGGCTGTCAGAAGGGGCAGGTAAGTAAGGCCTGAGCTGACCGCTGTTGTCGCAGGAAGTTGTGTTATCAAAGCACGACATGTGCGCTTTTATCGTGGTTCACTGATAGAAACATTTACAATCAAGGCCATTTCACAGCAGAAACCATCCAAAACTATTATGGATACTCCTGAATCAACTAGAACCATTATCGTGCATGAATTTTACTTTTGCCCTCTTTTTTCAATGTACAGATCAATTTATTATTATGATTATTACTTAAGATAGACATAATATTTTTTGAACAAGAATGCATTCATTTGCATAATGGCAACAGCAAGACATATATAATGGAAATGATATTTAGATTTCAACTTTGGAACTTTCTATTAATCAAATAATCAACAGAAAAATAATTTTAAATATTTGTGATTCTAGAAAATGTTTCTTGAGCAGCAAATCATTTAATTTCTAAAGGATAATGTGACACTGAAGACTGGAGTAATGATGCTTAAAATTCAACTTTCATCACAGGAACAAACCACACTGTAAAACAAAACATTTGCATACATTGTTGTTTTAGTAACATTGTTTTTCAGAATGTTTTGCAATTGTATTTTACTCAAAGTACAAATTGTTCGAGAAGTGTGTATTTGTGTGTGTGTGCATGTGTATTTACATATGCTAAGTTACGCTTTAAGTTATGTGAAACAGGGCCACAGAAAAAGCCATAGTATGATAAAGAAAAAAGACTGACTGAATGAATGAATAAATGATGTTAAGTATGTGTGTGTGTGTTTGAGCATGAGTTCTCGATGTGAAACTCTTTGATGTAGTGTGTGTATTGTCTTGGCCAGTCTGCTACTGCAAGGCTTCCAGCAGATGGGCCCTTTGTAAATGGAAAATAAAAATCCAATAAAAATGGTAATTATATAAAATGCATCACATTGCTGACAGGCCCTACAGAGGGGTCCTGTAGTTTGGAGTTAGTCCAAAGATTGACAAATACGTCTCTCTCTCTCTCTCAACACAAGTCATAACACAGTGAGAGACGTTAAGAGAATGCAGAACAAATTATTGCACCACCCCCCTTGGCTACTTTGGCTCGTTGTCTTAGAGACTCATTGAAAAACAAAATGAAGAGGGGGGAAAAAAAAAACTTTGCCTCAGCTTTGACATGCAGCACTTGTTACTGAAATACTACAGCAGGATTAATATGCCATAACTAATTGCTCTGGGGAACACGCAAGTCTGAGCCAGAACAGACATACAAGAGAAAATCACTGATACTTGACACTTTACACTAACTCGCAGACACTGACGTATACACATGCGAACAAATGAGAGCGCGCTCGACTGTGATGGACAGTTAATGATTCATAGGTGGATTGGGGAAATATCAAAGACTTCACACGCCATGTCCCTCCTCCTTCCTTTATCTCGAGCATGTTCTCTCATCTTCTGTCTTTAATAATGTCTCAGACTTCACTTGGCACTTTTTAAAGGGTGATTTACATGCTTTACGTGGCCGTGGGTGCTGTGACAACCTTACAAAGATGACAAACTATAAATACAAGCCAGTGACCCGACGCTATGATGTGCCACTCACAGATGCAGAGGTAGAGATACATTCTAATTTGCTCTTTGTGAAAAGCACCAAAGTAAAAGACACTCACAGAGAGAGAGGTTGTTCCTGAGTGCCAGCCGTTCAAAGAGACCGTTGGAAGTTCGTTGTGTCATCCTAAACCAACGCCGTTTATCACCCGCTATAATTTTTTTTTTTCTCTTCTGCTCTTTTCATTTAATGTCATCACTATGGGAACCGACAGCACCCTGGAAATCATTTTCAAAACAGCGTATTTGTTGAAAGGGGCCGATTGGGGGTGAAATATGTCTTTGGCACAGAGCAGGACATGGTGGCAAGGTCTGATGCATTAATAACCAGAGCTCCAGGAGGGGAGCGGGGGCCCAGCCCACCCTGTTCTCCACACACCAGAGGTCTTTGTCAGAGTGGGGCCATTGTAAAAGTGCCCCTTTATTGCTTCTTCAGCCGCATATTGTCATGCCACGGCGCACATATACTGTGCCTTCCTTGCTTCATGTCTGAGATGGGATGGTTTCTCAGAGTAGACGGTGGGGGGAGAGAGGAAAAAGAAATTTAACAGACCTTGTGGCACCTCATCTGATTTTACTTTATTGAAGCAGATTTGCCAGCTGTAGGGATGTGCAGAATTAAAAACGCCTTTAAATTGACATTGATTGTCAAACACGATCACCTTGGTCCAGTGTTTGTCAGCATGGCTGTATGGCTCCTCAGTTGCAGAGTGTGTTAATCAAACAGACGTTATGATGGCCACTGGCAAGCACAGCTGCTTTAGAGGCTGTGCGCGTCTCTGTGCGGCTGGGGTGTTAAAGCTCACCTGGGCTCTGTCGTAGGCTTGGTTTTAGTGGCACAGACGTGGACTGGCATCTGGGAACCTTATTTCCCACTCCTGTGAGGACATCTCTGTTGGCGTCATTCACTTCAAGCCCACTTGTGACAAGAGCACCTCCTTATCCTTATGAGTTTTGCCAGCCAAGGACAGTGAGAGCTGTCTGTGCAGCACTGGCATAATTATGTTAATAACCTTCTTTTTTAAATGTAGGATGTAAAATTAAAAGTCAACTCCTGGATTTTTTCTGTGCTACATAAAAGATATATTGAAGGGTGTCTCATTTTGTCCGCACAGGATACCGTTTGTCACCAGAACTGTTTGATTACCAACATTTTATATTTTGTTTATTGTTTTTATTACAGATTTGTTTTATTAGGTGAACTATCCCCTTGAACACATACATGGAGTTTTGTTTATAAGCATAATGTGCAGATTGTAGTTGTAATTCATTGCTAAATGAATTTTTGCCTGTAAGCTGAAATATCTCTGCATTATTAATTAGCTTATTGATTTACAGGGACTCCACTTCTAACCCTGCTAAGCCTACCTGTAACCCTGTTGACCTTACTGATCTTTCCAAATTCATGTAAGCCTGCAAACTGAAATTGGAGAGATTATATATTGGCATACATATAACAATTTAAGTTTCAAGGGTCAAGGTTTAGACACTGTCTAAAATGTTTGGTAAAAAAAAAAAAAAAAGTGTGATACTGACCCCAGCTCTATATGATATGAAATAATTGAGTGCAAAACCTGGGCTAGTTTAGTCCAACTGAACCGAATCACCTTTCCTAAAAGTGGAGATTATAAAGTGGCCGATGGTGCTGATGTAATCTGAGGAAGAGAACAAAAATTTTAACATTGCCAACAAAAACCATAAACACCACAGAAGTTCATTACTTGTCACAAACATGTGTGAATTCAACTAAACCGACTATTCACTCACTGACAGTATTTAACTGTGCTTCTGCACTGCTGCTGTTTAAAGCTGGAGGTTGTATGTGTTAGATTTCTTTTCTTTTTTTAAAATTCCACTACATTTTAAAGCTGTTGCAAAGACAAATAGACTAGGCCTATACCGGCTTTCTTCATCAGCCTCTTCATCATCATGTCATTATTGTACTTAGCACCTGATGATAAGCACATATTGGTGCTTTTATCCTGTATTTAATATTCATTCATTTATTAAAAAATGAAAACTAACAGATCACCTTTTGAATTATTATTTTTGTTGTTGATTTCTGTTGTTTTCTTTAACCTTAATAATTATTTTTGCTACTTTTTATTTGCCTTTATGTATATATTTCTAATCATCCTTGTTCATCCACTCTTAAACTATGAGTATTACATGTATTATATTATATAATTAATTAAGGTAAATATCACTTGTGAACAGCATATTTTTATTGTGTGTTTTTCCACAATCACACTGTAATTTTGCACTTGATAATATTATTAAATATTTAATTCTATCAAAAAGATAAAGAAAAAACTAAATTTGACACATGGCGAAAATAATATTGTGGTAGAAAGGCTGTTTTGAAACAATAGCACTAACAACAAATCAATGCATTGAGATATCACAGTATGTCAGTTACATCTATCAGTGAGCTAGTATGATCCATTAATTAGTTTGTTTTAACATCTGCTTTGTTATTGTAGCATTCACTTGATAGCATACTAACATGTTATGCTAGCCAGTTCCATTAGAGTAAACATGTTACGCTAATTAATTCTATTAGCGCATTAAGTATCTATCAGTGTAAGAGAGCCTAGGCTACAGTTTCATACCAACCAATTTTATGCTGCGTAATGTATACGACCGGAAAATTAATATGCTATTCCATAATCAAAGTGATCCATCAGTTTATTAACATGCTAACCGGTTCTGTCTGTCTGTGTGTGTGTGAGAGTACAGCTGGTTGTAGTCTGTTCGCTTGAGTCAATTATGCATAGACCAGGACTGTGCCACTGCTGTCAGATCATATGATGAATGGGCCAACTTGACAAGATGCTGAGGAGCAGAGGCCTCTGTGATAATTGGATTATTTACACACAAAAGCTCAAGAGAACGGTGCACGTAACATGCCCAACTCAGCGCTCAAGCAGAGAAAGAGGCATATAAAGACAGGAAGGACTTTAAGACTTTTAGGCAATTGTCTAAAATAATCAGTTCATGCAGTGGCTTTTACAATAATAATAATAATGATAATAAAAATTATTAACTTCCTAATAATTATGAAGACTTCTTCATAAGTTAAGTTATGTTTAGTCAAAATGTCTTAATATATTTTTTTATACTGAATATTATAGTATGATAATAAAATATGAATGAAATCTAATATTATTGCATGCAAACTCAAATGTGTTTGCTTTTATCTTTGCACACCAGTGTTTTCTTGGCCACGGTAGACATAGAGCATAAATATGCTCTGCATGTGTGATGTAGTTCATTCAGCAATGAGAGTGGCCGCACGCTACTTTCATTTTGTTATGAAGCATCTCTGTTTTATTTTATCCAATAAAAGTTTTTAATGCAGAGTGATTTTTAACATTGGATTAATATGTAAATTTCCACCTGGCTCCCCGTTCTATGCCAGCTCATATGATGTTTTTATGAGTTTGCTTTTGAAAATGAACAGAGCCCCCGTAATATAAAGAGTGGAGTATTAAAAGGACAAAGAACCAAGCTTGCCCTCGAAATATTAAATCCAAACAAATTGGAAATGTAGTCAGTCAACTAACGCCTGATTATTTTTAGCATTTGCCGTTTGACTTCGAGCCGATGGAATTCATGTAGCAAAAGGAGACATCTGAGCGGTTTAGTTAGCAGAGTTTTCAAGCAGTGTCTGTCTGATGCTGGCGGGAGACTGAGGCCGTTGTACATCTATCTGTGAAATAGGGTGAAGATCCTTCAGCCTGCCTGGGAGCAACTTGAGGAAATTCAGGGGAGTTTAGGAAGACTCCAGTATGCTTGGCAGAAGTCTTGTCACATGACCCAAGGGTAAGACAAAACACGCACAAGCCTTGATGCTTTCTCATTTAGCTCAAGAGTACGCTGTCCCTGACTCGTCACATAATGACCAGCATACGTAACTGTTTAGTCTTTTTGAAGTGAGTTTATCATTTAATGCTCTCCGGTACTGTAGGATCATAGATAGGGAGGGTGCATACATGCTGTTTCTCTAACTGCATAAATCCAATGGAAAATTCCTTAGGATTGTTTTTTATTAGGCTGAAGTTCCCAGGAGCACAGTGCCCAATAAAAGGCAAACCAGATAAAAGAGAGAGAGAGGGATTAGAGGAGGATGAAAGCTGTAAAATTTTCCATATTATATTGTGAACTGCTATGCTCACCTCTCTCAGTCCTACGTCTGCCTCAGCGAAGGCAAGAGATCTCAAGGAGGAAGTGGCACTTCTGGTGCTTGTAAGTCAGCCGTTCCGATATCTTCTTTTGAAATTGCTTTCTTTGATTGGTGGAGAGGGGCAACCCAGATAAATAAGGTCCATTGTGGTGCGAAGGCAACCTGCCTGTATTGCCGCCCTCAGCCTTCACCCCCGCCTTCCTCCGCTATTGCGTGTGTAGGAACCGCATGGCGAGTCCTAGTGGCTCGTAAAGAGAAGGCAGAAGAGACATTGAAATATCTGAGCCCGGTGAAGATAAACAAACCAAGGTATTCATTGCAGACTTTATGAGCTGTCCGAAGAATCCTGTCCTCTGTCAGAGCTACAGGAGAGAGGAGCCAGCGTTTGGACTCCAAATCAGTGTACTTCGCACACAAACACATCAACTGTACTACAGCACCTCGAGGTCCTTTCTCCCATCCTGGACGCGCACACACATAAAGTACGACTACATGCAATAAGTACTTTAATGAATGAATAAATAAATAGGCTGTACTTTTTTTCCCCTTCTGAGAATTGGTTTTCTCTGGCCTCTTCTATAGAACCATCTGGATCCTTCCTTTTCAGAGTTCTCCGCACTGCCCAGATGCTTCTATTGTGATGCCCTCCAAATCTTAATAAGCAGTTAAAATATTTACTGAGGCGCCTTTCTCTCCCACACCATTTCTTTCCCCCTCGCTTTTCTTTTTTATCATTATTATTATTATTTATACCTTTTCAGGGACAAAAAAATGGAGATGTCCACTAAATGTGATTGATTGGGCCTAAAAATGGCCATTATTGCCATTAAGACCCACATGTCAGCTGCTGCCTTTGTGCCGGCTGTATCTCTAAGCTAACCACTGATCCATGAGAGGAGGTGGGGGAAGAATGTACTGCCCTGAAAGAAATGCCCATTTCTCTATGGATCCTGCCTGATTCAAAATACAGCTGCGAGGAGGAGGAGGAGACTTATATAGAGAGAGAGAGAGAGAGAGAGAGCGAGAAACAGAAAGAAAGGAGAAAGTTTAAGAAAGGGGGTAAGAAGTGAGACTTTTTCTTGGGCATACAAAAAAGGCATACAAAAAAGGCTTTTGACAAAAAGATTAATAACTCTGGCTAGCTAATCAAAATTCAACACAGTGATAAGCTTTGCGAATCTTTTTCCCCTCCTCTCTCTCTCTCTCTCTCTCTCCTGCTAATGTATTCATGTGTTTTATGTGTAAGATGTAATTAAATTTTCTCCACACATATGGATAATAGAGCATGGACTGCCGAGTGAGTTGGTGGGGCAACCGTGTGGCTTGTCTAAATCGTTCTTTTGTTTGCCTTGTATTTATTCTTACTTTAAAATTTTAGGAGAAACAAAAAACCTACAACAAGTGTTTTGGAGCGAGAGCGCCTGAAGGGCAGGAGTGTTACAGAGACACAAAGACTTTCTGGCTGTTCTCTAGGTAGCACAATATAATGTACAACAGCAGGTGTTCATCATGCAGGGATGTTGGAAACGGAAGCTAACATGTTTTCAGCTACATATGTGGTGTGTTTTCAAAATGAAAATTGAGAATTGAATATGTATTCATTAGTTTAAGTTATTCATTTAATCTCAAAGTTAATGAATAAAAATCACTTTATTCATAAGTCTATGATAAAGTACCTTTTAAAGCTTAGAGATGTGCTGTATGCTGTGTATACTTACTCAGAGCACATTCATTCTGTTCCTGAGATGTGACATATTTGCACAGCAGTCCTGGGCATGTTGTGTATACTGAGTGCACTTAACACATTTACCAAACATTTATCATTCTGATGACATGGGCAATGAACGTAGATGAACGGTGCCATTTCTGACCTAATGAATCACAGAACAGACACACACACACACAACCTCTAAGTTGCACTTCCTGTGCACTAAGTGCTTGCACATTTTCACATCGTCACACAAATATTTTGTGTGTGTGTTGTCAGTCTGAAAGCTCTTATTAAGAAATATGTTTTGCGGGCATTGTTAAAAGCAGGAAATAACATTGAAACAATTTTTCTGTACATGCTTATCAGCCTTTTCAGCCAGCTTTATCACATCAGCATTTGAGTTCATTTAGAAATGTTATATTTAGAACTGCTTTCAAATCATCATCTCTCCTGTAAAAAAAAAAAATAAATATATATATATATATATATATATATATAAAATCCTATTTATTACATTTATTTAGTGAACTTTTAGCCTTGTAGATTTATTGAACAACAGCAGATCTTTCGTTTGTGTATCAAGGCCAGACGTGGGCTTGCTTGGTAATTATTAATACGGATATTTTCCCTTTTGTTTGCACTTTGAAATTTGTTTTAAAATTGTTTATTGTACTTTGAACTGTGCGTAAGATGACCACACTCAATGTAATCAGGGAATCTGTATTAAAGTTCACAGAAACATACAGCCAGCACCAGATGAGTGTCTCTCTGTATCAGATTTGACATAAATCATGCTATTCGTATACTAAAGATATGAAAAAGGTTTGTATAGGTAAAATATGAATGTTGTAATTTATAAATATTAATTAGAACCCTTACATAGACACATTTTGTCTTTGAATGACATTTAATAACATAATAATGGATAGTAGGCTGATTTCTACGCCGGTCCCATTTAAGCAATATAAGTGTTTTGCTCAATGGCCCATGGAGTGTGACCTTCATGACCCTTTAGTTGCTCACTCTCCCCACCTTTTTAGCAGCTCAAGACTGAAAGCACAGGACTTCTCTGTGATGAACCACATATCGACTGCCAGAATGACACCACCCACCAACATTTAAATTCTTTTACTGTAAACTCTCCCATCCAAGCAGGATACAGAACATTTTCAGGTCGCTATTTATTTGACTGAACTGTAGAAGTAACAGACACTATGTAGCACATCCAATGTGCACTGTACTAGCCTTACAGGCCTTTCTAATCCAGTGTCTAAGGTGGTTTCTGAGGGATGTCCAAGAGTTATCTAACATATATGGGGCTGGAAACAGAGAGGACAGCGGTCATCCATCTCTCTATCGCTCTGGTTTACTCATCTGTCTTCCTTTTCTCTTTTATTCACTCCATTAATCCCAGCTGATGGGGTTTGGACTGTTTTTAGCCTAATGTCAGCATGTGCAAGTACTACGGCTCATGGACTGAATGTGCAGTATGACAGAGATGAGGTGATTTGAAGTGCGATCAAGCTGTTACAGATCAATCTGTGCATGTTTTCTCAACTCAGGGGTCTACCAGTGATCTGAAAAGCTTGGCTTATGAATATTAATTAGGTGATGTAACATTTGTTTAGTAGTCTTGCTAAAGCATTTGATTAAAGGCTGGTAAATGGGAGCTAGCCATATTAAGATTACTGCTTTCTTCATTTGTCCTGTCCGCTCTAGATGTGTACTACACTGTCAGATACACCTGCTTGGTTTATTTTTATTTACTTTGCTTATGTATTTGTTTATTTGTGTATTTAAGCACATGAAATCATGAAGCTTATACAACAGTTTTTCTAAAAAACAACAGTTCCAAAATCTCTAAATGTTTTATTATCTACAATTTCTGTGTTCTGTTTTCCTATACTGGGTTTTGTTTTAATGTTTGTTATTTTAGTGTATATATATATATATACACACTGTACTTTTTACTTTTAATCTCCCTCTTTTATGTATATATTAATTTATTTGTTTGTTTGTGTTTGTTCATGCCTACTGTATAACATACCTGAAGACTTTTTCTCTCTGATTCATTTGGACCTTGTGTAGCAAATGTACAAGGATGTAGTATAGAAAAAGTTTGTGACAGTGAATTCTTCTCATTACATCATATCTTTACTCAGCTGGTGAAGTTTCGGAGTGCCGAGGGCCACCCGCTTTTATTTACACCACTGGACGGCTGCGCTCTTCCACTGGAGAGGAGAATCCTGCCCTACCTTCAACACGAGCCATCTTCAGAATGAGGCCTCTATCACTCTTTCATTTTATCTTGCTTTTTTAACTGTCTCGCCCTCTCTCTCTTTCTCTTAGTCTCTTTCTATTTCTCCCCCTCGCTCCACCTCCCCCACCATCACTGAGTGCTCTTCGTCTCTTGGTTTCTGAGCATAGGCAGTAACAGTTTGTTTTAGTTATCTGACGTCGCGGTGCCGTTGCATAGAGGTTATCTTCTCACTCTCTCTGCAGATCGCATTACTGCCTGCACCGGGCCCTGACCCAACGCAGAGTTCACCTTAGAATCTGATTCTTATCATTACGTCTGTGATAAATAGAGCAGGCTTACTATGAGATTAGTCTCTTTCTCTTTCCCACACATACACATGCACACACGTCCTAGAGCTCGGCTGTCATCGCTGCGCTCTCCAAAGGAAGACATACACTCCCTTGGTTCCTCTTCAGATTTGGGGACTTTAGAGAAAAAGGAAAAAACACACACTCATTCCCCGGTGTCTGCTCTCAGATCCCGCAGGTATCAACATAAAGCCTCGCTCATTGCCACTGAGTCACACGACAAGTCAAGCTCTGACAAGTGCTCTGGAGGAATCGATTTTTCACACGAAGATTATCACCTGTGTTTCTGAAAGAGAAAGTGAGAGTTTGATACTTTCAGATGAGTTCTTCCAATAGCAGAGGTGACGCATCACATGCTCTCACAAAATAGCTGTCGTCTCCCATCTGCCCCTTTAATTGTGTCATTTGAATACCGTATGTTTTTTGCATAAGGATGTGCTGGTGAAGTCATCCATTTGTGTGTTTTTTGCAAGTGTCTGTGTGTGTGTGTGGTAATATGTATCTGATGTATATTGGTCTGTCTCGGCTGAATCAGTCTTCTTTGATTGATTGGTCTCTAAGCGCTCACACACACATGCAATACTCCATTCTGGCAAATATGGAATTCATCAATAATGTTCCCTGCAGATCCCTCACCCTTGAGGGGTCAAAGGTTAAACTGGAACCATGATAAAAAGAGCTCAGGGGCTAGATTAGGGTCTGGAACTGTCACACACACTCACACACGTGTGCACACAAATGCCCCACACGCAGTCTCTTTTGCTCACACAGCAGCTGGGTCCACTCAGCTGGCAGTTTTAATACAAGCCTGACTGAGTGTATCTGCCTTATGAAACAAAGGTCACAGTACCTGCCTGACGTCCTGAATCTGAAACATATCTATCTATCTATCTATCTATCTATCTATCTATCTATCTATCTATCTATCTATCTATCTATCT
>JAUYWG010000040.1:14012804-14092836 GCA_034779775.1 Enteromius afrohamiltoni
TATCTATCTATCTATCTATCTATCTATCTATCTATCTATCTATCTATCTATCTATCTGTCTCTCTGTCTCTCTGTCTGTCTGTCTATCTATGTGTGTGTCTGTCTATCTATCTATCTATGAATGATCTATCTCTATCATTTTCTTCTATTTTGTCTCTCTAAGTGCTGTGTATGTTTGGGTAGTCACTGAGCTGGGCCGGCCCCTTTGACCTCTTAAGGCTAAGCCCTATTTGCTCCAATTATTAGCCAAAATGACAAATTTGATGTCCTTTCAAAAACCTCCATATAAAAGGCTGAATCTCCCCATAGCGTCTTTGGGCAGTGACTAATAAGAGTGAACTGGTCCTTTAACGATGAACGATACACCACACTACTCCTTGGAGGACAATCATTCCCACAATCCGCTACCATTTTGTGACCCCTTGCCCTCTCTACGGACACTGGATAGAGGGATCTATAAGTTGATTTGGAGGCTGCAGTGACCAGTGATGAGTGAGGCTGACCGTTGTCGTTGCCTAGAAGTGAGTTCTGTTCATTGGGTAAACATACCTAGCATGGCTCTTCTTCTGCCTTCAGCACCAGGGGTCTAATCCCAGTCTGGCCCTGATTTAACACTCAGCTACTGTGCAAAACTGTGCGACAGGAAGAAGAAATTATACTCTTGCACAAGTTTTTGTTGAAAAAATGCTCTGTCTGTGACTGTGTGTTTGTGTGTGTGTGCGTGCACTAAGCATACAGAAGCAGTTATTTGCGAAACACCTGCTCTGACAGAAGCATCCATAGGCTGGAGATCTGCTCCTGTCGTTTATTTTTTACACTTCTTCCAAATGGGCTGCTGTCTTTACAAGCAAGGTGATAATCCCACTTTTTATAGCTGTTAAGATTGCGAACTGGCCTGCTTTTGGAGTGTTAAAACCCATGACTGGGATCTGGAAGACAGGAGATCTCTAAACAGCAGTCGCAACAGTCGCTCTGAGCGAGGCCTACTGTATGTCTCAGCCAAAGTGGATTAAGTCCTAACCTCCTCTTTACAGCGACGTTCAGGCCTGGAAACATGACTGTGGTGGGATGGAGCATTTCTTTTGTGTACTGTATATAAAATTAATAACAATGAGGACAAAAAATTTCCCCATGCTGCCCTCCCAAAATATCTGTAAGGAACAGGAGGAAGAAGAGCTGTGTGAGAACAACCGAATGCCATTGTTTGTCTGCATGTTGTTTTTGTGTGAGGTCGTATATTGATGTAACCTCTTATCAGAGCAAGGCAGGTCAGTTTCATCTGAACAGCATTAAATGGAGCCTTTCATACGTGTAACTCCAATACAAACACTCTTCATTCAAGGCCGAATTGTTTTCCATGAAAAACTGATAAAAAATGTGTTCATCGCTGTGCAAACATTGACCATTATTTACATCAGTGAGGAAAAAAAAATCCATTTTGTGTGGAAGGAACAAGGATTGATGACTTATAGCTGACAGGGCGTGGGAGGAGTGTTTCATGTCGTCGGGCTACTTGTTCCTAAATATCTTTCTCACCCTTTCTCTCTGTAACTCTCTCTTTCTCTCTCTCTCTCTATGTGCATGGTTTAATATCGGAGGTTACGTTTATTAACCTTGCTGGTAGATGATTTCAGACCTGCCCAAGGTCTGCTAGACATAGAGGAGAAACACAGCTGGGAAAGTTCCCAGAATTCCAGAAATGTTAGTAGTTATGACCTCAGCAAAAAAAAAAGAGAGCGTGTAAGACTTCCATGTCTTACTGTAAACTGCACAATGCTGGAATCGCACACAATGATGTGTGGTCATTTAGTCATCAGATGTTATGGTAGAGTAATATTGTTTTGCCAGATGTTGTGTTCCCTTCATATTTACAGCTACTGTAACTAGATAATTATCTTACGTTTTCCAGGAAATTGTGCATATATGTCAAAAGAACTGACTCAAACCACAGCTTTTATACAAGACACTTATGATATAGTGTTTCACGTAACTTAAATAAGCATTTATTTCTGGAAATTCCTGTTTTAGTTAAGAATAGGTGTAAGTGTCTGTCTTTTTACATCTGTTTTGTGGTCATGTTTGATTTAACATAAAGGAAATTTTAATGTGTTAAATATTTGATATAAGTTTTTACTGCAATAAAAATATATGCTTATTAAATTGCAATAAGTTGCATATAATTGGTACCTTTAAAAAAAAAAAAATGTGTTTAATAGTCCTATTTTCGAACTGCCGTCATCATCCCAGGATGCCAGGGTGGGATCTATAGTATCTTGTTCTTGTCAGTGTCAGATAGAGCCTGCATGTTCAGCCTGTCTGTTCCCAGCTGGAGGGACTGGCTGATCAGAGCAGACAGGTGTTCACAACACAAGCACAAAGGCACTGCCATTGATGACTACATGTGCCAGGCACACAAAAATATCTATAAAATAGATCCTTCACTAGAGAAAACAGATAAGGTCAGGCAGTGCGAAAAAAAGAAAAGAAAGAAATCTATACGGCAATGATGCTGAGAAAAAACACTGTTAAGCAGATTTTTATGGTATGCAGCAAGAACCTTTCCAATCAGCGAGAATCTATGAGAACTGCAGTGTGGCTGTTTGTGCACACAGTAGCGTGAAAGCTAAAAGCCACAGAGGTATCATAGGTTTAAAATGCTTGTGTGGAAGTGAATGCGCTTGACGCAATGTGTAGATGCGTGTTTGTAGGCAATAGCGTGTCAGGAGAAAGCCACAAAGCCAGATATCATAGTCCTGGAGAATTTGTCACCCCCATAGAACAGCCACCCCACTATGTGCTAAATAAGTTGTGTGTTTTATGATGTTCAAACTGTGTAGTTTCCCGCCATAAAAAATTGTGCGCGGATGCTAATAATTTCAGGAGTAGTTTTAAACTAAATTTACAAACAGTGCAGCAATATCAAGCTAATTTGTTGTGTTCTGTGTATGATCTTTCACTTAAGGCTCGAAATTTTAATAAATTTGGAAAAGCTAAAAAAAATAATAACAATAATAAAAAAAAGAGACAGAGAGGTAAATGTAAATTGCTCTTTCCCAAGCATTTCTAAGATTCATTATGTGCATAACTTACTTAATAGCATTCCATTCATGCTGGCTAGGCGCTATGTCTTCCCTACATGCACTGCAAAGCCTTTATATTCACTTGCAATGAAGGAGGGGGATGAATGGAGTCTGGGAGGGAGAGAGGGAGAGAGGGTGCAAGTGGGAATAAAAAACGTTTTAGATGTTAAGAGTTTAGTACATTTTCAACACAAAACAATCTCCAGAAGTGGGAAAAACGTGCTGTTTGAATTTTGATTCACAAACACACATACACACATGCGCATAGACACACATGAACATAACAAGAAAGGGTACATTATGTTTTTGGAAATAAAGCTTGGGGTGAACAAAAAATGTCGTAATAAAGGGGAAGCCACCGCAAACAGAGCTGATTAATCCCCCCCCTCCCTTCCTTTTTCTGTCTTTCGTTCTCCCTTTTTTCACACAGACACACACACATACCTCTGAAATGGTTGAAAATTATTCAGCGCAAGCTGTGGAGCTTTTGGCTGTGTTTAGAGCAAATGTAATTATGGTCTTGGGTAAGCAGCCTTCTTTTCTCTGCGTCTCTATCTGCCCCACACTTCACTACCTGATGATGTCATTGGCCTTTGTGAGATCGTAGCAACTTTTCAAATCAACTGCTCGCCGTGACCTTTTCTTTCTCTAAAGTGCTTATCTTCTTTACTTCCATTTCTGTCTCTCTCTCTTTTCCCCCTCAACCATTTATCTTAACCGAAGTCTTTAAATAGTATATTAGGTCGCCGATATTACCCTCTTCCTATTTGGTTGAACGCTCGAGACACATTTATGCGTTTTAATGACCTAATCAAGACTGTTCAGGTTCCGCGTGAGGTTTTCACATTTAAAGCACGCTGTCATGATTTTACAAATACATTGGATTTTGCAATCATTATATTTACTTCTTTGAAGAAGAAGAAGAAGTAAAAGCAAAGTTACACCCACTGAGCGGTTCTGTAGTGAAATGGGTATAAATATAGAGTATAAGTGCATTTTGTTGCCATTATAAATTTTCCAGTACGTCAAAGGAATGCAAAAATCTGGAAAACAAATGTTGTGACAATTGGTCTGTTAGTCTGGAGAGGTTTAAAGAGCGTCTGCCTGTTCAGTCAGCGGTTTAAACATATCACACACATCTGCCCATTAAACCAGCGGTTCAACCATATCACACACATGCTTGGAACAGCATGGAGCCCATCTCGATTAAATATAGGACGGATAGATCAGCACAGAATAGTGCAACTCAGGAGTGTTTGTTAACAACAAATACAAAGTATTACAGAGAAAAGTGTAATTAGTTGATTTATATTTAGGTGAGTTTTATATTAGCTCGATACAGTTACAGTATATTAGTTGGCGAGATCATTTCTCAGCAGTGCATACGTTTTACATAAATAACGGCTTAAACGGACAGTGACAGTGAATGGCATATAGTTCTCTTGGGTATATGCACTGTATATGGCCCTTTAACATCCATTCATTCATCTGTTCTCATCTCTCGCTCTCAGCCCCCACCTTTACAACCTTCCCTCCCCCTTTCTTTTTCCTGTTCATCTCTTCCCAGAAAGAGTGATAAAAGACTGATTTGTGATGTTACTAATTTGGCTTGCAGTTTATTAGTGATACTATTATCAGAGGGGCTCTATTCTTGCCTGTCGAACCGTGTGTGAGCGGGAGACAGCATACAGCTTTCAGCGCTATCCATAACTTAGACAGGCCAGTTATATACCCTCTTTTGTGTTTCTCTTATCCTCCTCAGCACAGACAGCCCGTTTCTTTTCTTCAATCTGAAAATAAAGGCTTCCATATTTAAACTCTACACTCACTGTTCTTTCACCTGAGATTTTACAGCTGCTAAAAAGTTCATATTGTGAATCTATACACACAGCAGTTAATTAATAAGTTCATGCATTCATTTATTTATTACAACTATTTATATGTATTATACAATATATGTATTAATATCATTTTTGTAAGGCTTGTGCATGACAGCTTGGTTTATTCATAACACTTTTCCCTGTTGTTTATTACTGCGTTAAAGAGTATTTTTATCTTCTCAGCAGGACCCAAATGAGAGACTCTTGAGTATTCATCTGCTCCAGCAGTATAGGATCAAAGACGTCCTGCAACTCTGGGTTTAGCAGTTTGATAGACATGACCCCTCCCCTTAATGAGCAGCCTGTTGTTTACTTCCTCCAAACTGTCTAGCCTCGGACAGGTAGACAGGAAGTTCATCCCTGCCTTTTAGCCGACTGACCTTTGAACTTCCTGTAAGCAATAGATAGAACGACAAAAGACAGACAGAACAATAGAACAACAGGCAGGCCGTTAAAACGACAGAAAAATAAAACAAAATAATGATAGATAAACAGATAAGATCTCTCGTTTATTTATGGTATTTTATCCCTCTAAATGTACGATCCTCTTGGTGACCACAACATTTGAACTCTGAACAATACCATTAGAATATTTTCCCACAGCCCAGTATAAAGGTCTTTCTAAAAACACCTACTTAATAATATGTGTGTGAGATGGCTTGAATGACTCATAGATTTGTTCATTGTTTTGAGCACATGCAGTACCAAATCATGCATTTCCCTTATTACACAGCATAATACACATTATGCCCATGAAATATGAGAAAAGCTCACCACATGCTTCACAAGGTGTGAGTTTTGTGTTCCTGGGTGTCATGGTTTGCAGAGTTTGGTGAGCGTCATGACTGAAGCTTGGGACAGGGATAGGGATTTAGTGTAGACAGAATGTTGAGCGCTGATGTTTTTCAAACATGCCACAGTATACGACATAAAGGATTAACATATTCGGGGAAAACTCTGCCAGTTCACTATCTTTGTGTATGTGTAAGAGAGAGAGAGGGAGCGAGTTATCCTTTGAGAGTCAGTGAAACCAGGGAAAATTGTTTGTTGACTGCACAACAACAGTCGAATCTCAGCTGTCAGCCTCTAGCAGACAGCTTGGAATTCCTTTGGGAAACAGATTAATAGTTTATTTTCATGGCAATTGTTTTTAAAGAGGGAGAGAAAGAAAAGCAAGGCAGTTTTGTAGTTTTGCTCAAATGTAGCTTTTGTCACCATTAATTCACCCTTTTTTCCCACCTATGAATATACCTCATAATGCCTGTTGGACCTCGACATATCCCATGCATGGCTTAATATATGCTAATACAGGGGAAGGGGGAAATAATGTTTCTTTAGATGAACGCATTCTTTCAATCTGTCTGTCAGCGAGGAGGAGTTTTGTTACCCCCTATTTAAAAACTACATAATATATGGGAATGAACTCTGGGAAAAAAATCAGCTTAAGGAAAAAGACATTCATCACTGGTCTAAACAGATTGTCATCAATGATGCACGAGACAAGACCTGAATTTAAAAAAAAAATGTGACCCTAATTTTAGTATGAATATGGTGAAGTCTGAGCTCTTTATCTGTATAGACACAATACTCTGCTTAAAAAAATATATAACATAAGCATTATGGAATTATCAGTGTAATGGATCAAGAATACATTTTATAAATTATAATATTAATATTTTTTTTCACATATAAAAAAAAATCACATATATATATATATATATATATATATACACACACACATATATGAATGCAAAAAAATCATTTATTAATTTAGTTTTATTTATTCATTCATTCATTCATTTTCACATGGTAATATGACTGTATTAAAAAAATAATAAATCTGTAGAACTGGCGCATATTTTTTAGAACATTAATTGTCAGAAAATACATTTTCAAAGCTTTGTCTCCTTTAGACTTTGAAAATTTATGTTTCTCCTTGAATTTTATTTTTTTTTGTGTGTGTGTGTCATCCTAACTTTTAAAGGTGTTAAAAAAGCCCTCAGAGGAGGTGATCGATAAGGCGTTTGGTCGTTTACTGTGCATTAGCAGCCACATTAGCCTGCAGTGGATTTATGAGAGAGCCCCTATAAATGAGGAGTGAAATCAGCATAGTGGACTGGGTATAAATATCTGTATAATGGCAACATTGTCCTATTGTTGCTGTTGTATAACGGAGCCATTATCGATTGTTTGTGTTTAGTATGGGTTGGTTTATCAGTGCGCTCAGGAATCATAAATCTGTAAAAGTGTAATCAGGAACATATGACGTGCAGTTTGAGAACAATCACTTACCATATCCACACGCATGAAGAGTAAAGTGTCTAAACTGATCACCCCATCATTGCACTGGCAGGATGTGTTCGCTGGCAGCTAGACAAATGTCCAAGTTGAGCTTTCTGTCATTCTAAGAATTTGTGTTAGCCGTAAGGGTTATCCTTCCACTCTTCACTGCATTTGTGCTGAACGCTGTCTCTTATTTATTGAAGGCAGTGAGAGCAGCATGTGAAATCCTTTCTCTCACACAGACATTGGTTATATTACACAGAGCATCACTCATGAAGATGGCTCGGGTCAGGGGGGGTTGCGTTGTGCCGGATGATGAAAAGGACATTTTAAATCTATCACAATGAAAAAGAGCTTGCTTAAATCACAACACATTGTGAGCATAAACTTAACAAAAGAAAGACTTTAACAGAACTGTAGATTAGGGATGAAAATCCTTTTTAAGCCAATTGTGTGTTAGTGTAATTCCTTGAAGGACATGCGGAAACCAATCCTCTCTCTCTCTCCTTGTAAAACCCTCTTTTGAGAATGAGGCGTTCTGCGAGATAACCCTCTGAGCCTGCTCAGGTTAGACCGATCACACACACACACACACAAACACATCCTCACTCTCACATACAACATATGGCTCGGTTTTTTATGTGGAATGGTCTAATTCCAGATTAAAGTTGGATTTCCTAAGAAGCACCGTGCTTATTAGTTTAATTTATGAGTCTAGCATGTATATTATTCTCAGATCTATAGCAATAAACCGAGCTTAATAAGATGCTTTGTATTGTGCAAAATGTATTTAATAAGCATTGAAACATATAAATATAAATATAAATAAATATCAAATATATAGTAAATATATAATATCACCAGAAGTGGATTTCATTTTATGCCTCAATGACATTTGTAAAAATAAATCATTATCTTGAAAAAAAATATAAAATAGTAAAATATATATGTGTGTATATATATATATATATATATATATATACTGTACATAGTATGCAAAAGTATGGGGTTGAAGTGTACATGTGTAAGTTTGCAAATGTAGGTATGTGGGTTGTGTGTGTTGCTGGTAGCCAGCACCAGTGAGCAACGCTGAATCTTTCCCTGCAGACACTTAAAGAGTTTGACCCGTTGAACTCCTCTGCAATAGGACTAATGCAGATTACAATGGGACAAGCACTGAAAGACTTGACCAACTGTTTGTACTCTCTCTTTCTTACTTGTCCTTTAGATGTGAGAAAACCTTTCCTTGAATTCTGAAATAAAAATGTGTAATAGTTAACTTTAGAGCATTTCAGAAATTATGAAGCTGTGGAGAAACTACAGCAGTGAGTAATTAATAGGGTGTGTGTGTGTTATGAGAGCGGGACAAGGAAGGGGGGAAAGCAATAACTGGTTAGCATTTTCAAAGAACACTCATTTCAAATAAAATGGTTGCATTCCACTACAGCGTCATCTCCTGTAACTTGTTATTTTTTTTAATCAGCTTTAATGGAATTTGATAAAAAAGGACATCTTATTTGGTTCCATAAATGCCTCATAAAACCAGTAGGTTAATGCTTACAACCTGTGAGGTTCACAGTAATGAGATTTTATAATTTCCCTCTAAAACCGGGTCCCTCTGTGCATGTGTATGTGTGTGCGTGTTTGGGACTTTAAAGCTGTGTAATTCATTATGCTTTGTCAGTGGATCGCTCAATGTATTGAATGTATTCTCTCTAAACTAACTGACTAGTATGGCAGAGACAGGCTGAATTACGCCAATAGGCCTCAGGATAGGAAGTTGGACTTGATTTACTACTCTGAATGCTGAGCTGAATCAATGTCCCAGGCCCACAAAACCCAAGCATTCCTCCACTCAAATCATTGTTATAGCCCAGAAAAGGGAGATTATGCAGCCCTAATGGGTTTCACTCACTCAGCGTGTTTGTGTCAGTCTGAAATCATATTTAAAGCCTGACTTCTCTCTTCTGCCTCCTTCTTTTTGTCTCTTTGGAGTGTGACAAATGGCAAAATGAGACGGATCTGATGCGTTTGAACTGAAAATTGAAAAGTGACTGAAAAAAAAATGATTAAAATAAGCCTTGATGACTTAAGTGGAGCAAAATGTTTTTGTTGTTGTTGGTGGTTTTTTTGTCCATGCAATGAAAGTCAAACAGGTTTGGAACAACATGAGGATGAGTAAAGGATGACAGGGTCCCTTTAATTATTGGACACAGCCATATTCCCACCTAACCTCATAGCCCTTGGCCTCTAACTTAGTGAATGTTATTTTTTTCGTTCATTCATTTGTTTGACGCTTTCGCAGTAGTTGCCTGGGTATGTAGATGAGAAGTGTTGTGAATGTGTGTTCTGTTAAGAGAGAGCGAGTCTGTTTCCCTTCCCATGAGTGGAGATGTCATTTATCCCGATCAACCAAGAAGGGAGCCACGATTATATTTCCACAACTACTACTGCATTCATTTGCAAATCGCCCTCGTCCTGTTTCTGTCTCTCCCTCCCTCCCTCTCTCTCTTTCATCCCTGAAATACTTCTAATTTGTAATGAGAGCTGAGAGAAGCAAACATTTGGCTTTATTCCTGAGTAGCCGCTCCAACTCACCCCCTCTTTCCCGCTTCGTTTTCCCTGGTTTTTATTTCTAATTCTTATTGAATCTTTATCCGCTCTTCTCTCTCATTGTTTATGTGACCTGGACGACCACTTATCTGTGGAGGGCAGAGTGCATCGGTCTGCACAAAACGATCACATTTACTAGTATCGCTGATGGCTGGTTTTGCAGCAATATTCCCACAATGCTAATCTGATCAGCTCTGACAGCCAGAGATGCGGGCCAGACTCGAGAGGATGCTGAATACTCACAGCGGCGTTGTGTTTTCTGAAGCATCGATTCAGCACTCGATACGGCTGATGAATCACACACCAGCTGACTGGACTGCCCCAGTAGACAAAACTCCAACCCTGAAATGAGAACACCGTAATGCCTTTAAACACGTTATTTGTAGAATGAATTCATCTCCTAGTCGAAACCGAGAGGGTTCACAGATACAGAAATTTCACAATGAGGTCAGAATATTTTAGAGTACAGTCAAAAGTAATTACGAACCGATACTGACACACAAACTCTGCGTCTCAGCGGAGCAACGCATTTCACAGCTCTAACCTTTAGTCTAGGCTATTAGAACTGATCCATGTGGTAATTTTCTCTTTAATGAGCACCAGGCTCATTTTATCCATTGATTATGCAGAGCTAATATGTAACAGTGCGAATCGATGGAAAGTTCATTCACAATTTACCCATCACACAGCAAAACTAATTAGTTCTCGTATGCTATATTAATATATATTAGCTTAACGAGAGCAGGAAAAAAATTTGGCATGAATGTGTACAGACTATGCAAAAGCCTCCAGTTTATGGGATGCAGGGTTGTGTGCGCCGTCAGTGTGTCAGTGAAATCAGTTGTTAGGCTTCTGCTTAAGGATTGTGGAACAAGTGTGTGATCGAGAGAAAGAGAGGCATAAAGAAAGACAGAGAGAGCGAGAACAAAACATATGCTGGATGTGTTTGTTCCTGACCTCTTTATAAGGATACAGCATTGGTAAGCTTTCAGAATTACTTTGGATCAACCCTGCACCATATGGACCTCTATCTTCTGCGCACTCAGATATGTCCATTACTATGATCCCCAGCTCTTTATTGCCTCTTTCACTCTTTTTTGTTCTCCACAGTGATTAACTCCATTAAGTATGATGCTTAACTTACTTTACTTTTTAACAACAACAATATTAATAATAGTAATAATAATAATAATCTGTGTAAGCTCATAGAGAAGCTCAACCCTATTGCAGTTGGCAGGTCCATCACAGGTCTAAAACACAAAGACACAGACATTTAAACTCAATGTACATGAAATTTAGTGTCTCCAGTTCACTGCATGTCGTTGAGAAACTATAACGTGTAATAATAATAATTATAATAAAAAGTATTATTGTTATAAATAAATTATCAGGTTATCTATTTCTTTTTGTCCTTCCCAGTAATTAACTGTATCAAGTATCCTACAATACATTTTCTTTTATTTTAAAGATAACATCAATTGAATAGTAATAATATTACCTATTATGATTTGGGATATGGGAATTAATTATTAATTGATTAACTAATAATCACATATAACAGGAACTATCAAATAAGGGCCAAACAGGAAACGAAACCAAAACAGGGTGACATGAAAAACGAAACTAAACAGACAGCAAACGTGACAAGTATAATAATACAACAAGCTTTTTTTTTTTTTATGATAGCATCAACTGAATAGTAATAATAATATTATCTATTATAAATTTTATGACTAATTTAGAATCAGTTTTTTTGTTGTTGTTGTTGACTGTTCTTCACTTTCTTATATCAATAAAATCTGCTTAATACTTCAACTAATTAATATTTTTGTTTTGTTCTGCTATTAACTTTTTAAAAACAACCAAAAAAATCATTTCAAAAGTAAACAGCTTTTTATCAAGCTCTCCTCTTGTACTAATTAGTATTGGTCAGTTTATATAGTGTGCACTTCTAAATAAATGAAAAATTGAACCAGAGTAGAAAAAAAGAAAAGATATATAACGAAACAAAGTGAACAATGTGTGAAATTGGGATATTTTTCTTTGTGTGCTGTTACTTATTTTTTCCTTGAGCGATTTGTGTGGGGACCCAGCAAGTGTGTGTTGGGACGTCAAGTCTTTGCTGTAATTACAGAGCAAGAGCAATTACAAGAGACAGAATGAGAGAAGAGAGCGAGAGAGAGAGAGAGCTAAATCTGTATATTATAAGCATGAATTGCTCCTCCTGATGTTACCTGGGCTTCCAGTGGTGAGAAGTGCAAATAATCCCATCAAAGAGAACAATGGCTCTCCACCTGCTGACATCCCTCCTCCTCTAGCCAATTACACACAGCTAAACATGTCCCCCTCAGCTCGCTCCTTCTCAAACCCAGAAAGTCTCCTGCAGTCTCCCTCTCTCGTGCACATGCAACTTTGTCATATTTTCTCTCTCTTACTGAAATGTTGAATTTTCTTCTCTCGTGCTGCTTGTGAGTAACCCACTTTGTGAGGGTGTGTTGAGGTGTGTGTGAGTTTGAGTGAGTTGTTGAATTTGCCTGTTTGTGTGATTTTCATATTGCTCTGATAGAGTGGCTCATTATCCTGGACGTGGGCTGTTGCTGTGGTAATGAGCTGACCTTCAGGAGCGGAGGTTAAGCTCTTTCGCAGTTGAGTTGTCAACACAGCAGGTCCATTGTGTCTGGGGTGGCAACCACAGAACGTCACAGTGTGTGTGTGTGTATGTGTGTATCAGTGTCAGGGGCTACATGTTTTATTTGTTGTGATTCACAGGCTATAGTGTCACTTATAATGTCACCAAGTGTTTCTTAAATGTTTGTGTGTGTGTGTGTGTATATACACACACACACACACACACACACACACACACACAGTAGTCAACATTTGAAGTGGATCAAAACCTTTCATCAAAGTTTTTCTAAAACCTGTGTTCTTGTTGAGTACTCTCTCTCTCTTTCTGTCTCTCTCTCCCTCCCTCTCTCTTTCTAAATATTTATATACACACACACACACACACACACATACACATTCATTAATTTACTATCATCAAATCAGTACGCAACTAAACACTATTACAATGATCTAATCTTTTTAAGCCTGAAGCAGTACATTCACCATAATAATCACAATAAACAGATTATAATATAATTCAAAATATAATTCATTAGCCTAAATATAGGCTAAATGTACAACATAACTACAATGTGTGGCATTAATATAGAATACGTGGTAACAGGTGTGTTTATCAGCATTTTAAAAGTGGCTTGTCAAATCAGAATTTATAGTCTGAGCTAGCCATTTGACAATTAACTGTTTGTTGGCTATTTATAGACTTCTTGTTTTGTGTGTTTTTTTTTTTTGTTCGTGATAAAAGCTCTTCACATTCACAAAGATTTTCTCCACAAAAGTCTGCATAGCAAAATTCTTTGTGTGTGTGAGAGATGTCTAGACCATGACACCGTTTCCCCCTCCTCAGACTATAGTAAAAAGCTTCATTTAGGGGTGGGATAAGAATAGGGTCGTCTGTGACTGCCCTCATTAGACTTATGGGAAAAGTCTATGTGTGTCCGTGTGTGTGTAAGAGGATTTTAATCATATTTTCTAAAGGCGTTTTCATTTAGACCTCTGTCACCTCTCACTCTTAGCAGTGCAACATTCATCATCTTGATTAATTATTTTACATTTCTACATTTCTTTTTATGTACTAGATAAGATATAAGATTTATTAGATTTGTTTACAACAGATGTCTGTGCCTCAACTTGTGTCTTCATAAGTTTGTTACGCTGCTGGCCAAGTTTAGGCTTGTTTTTACAGAGTCTGTTTCCTCTGCTTATGTTTGAAGTCTTGTCTTCACTGTCAGCTCCCTTCCTTACAAACACTCATACTTGTGTCACACTCCTGTCAAGCCATGAAATGTGCAATTAACAAGAGACATTACAGTCTATAAGACAAACCCACAGGAGTTGACTGATGTCTTACATATTTAAAGACATAGGTTCCTCAGATTGAAAATTCGATCATCATTGGTTGGGAGCGACAAGAGGGGGAGAAAATTTCTTCCTGCTGCACAAGAGAAGAACACAAAAGAAGAAATGGCAAAGAATGTTGGTAGTTTTGTTGACCAGTGACTTCCATTGTGTGGACATAGAAACACTTCAAATCTTATACAAAGTAATACAGGTTAAAATGTCATAAGGCTGATTAAGTTAAATGTCTTTTTTCTATTATTTTTGGATGAACTATCCTTTTAACTACTAAATCTGCCTAAATATTGAAAATTGTTTGTTACATGTGCATGTCCATTTTAAAGCCCATTTTATTTTCAGTTCATGTATTTTGAATAGCTGAAAATTATGTTTTAGAGTTTCTGCAAATTTAGATTCATACAATCACATTTGAAATGACTTGAGGGTGAGTAAATAATAGCAAAACTTACATTTTTGTAATTAACAATGTCTTTATTTTTTTGTGTTATTATTTTTGGTGAATGTATAAATATTCATGTTTAAATATTAATTGTATATAATGTAGACTATTTTTTATATTATATTATACTGTTTTTAATATTATATTAATATTTTATTACTATTTATTATTTTCATGTTGGTCTGTCCATAGTGCTTGTAACATGTATCTTAAAATCCTAACACGTATATAAATCCTATATGTGAATGTTTATTGTATTTTTTTCAACCTGATGAAACTCTAATAAGCATGGTCACACATGCACAAACAAGTCCTCACTGTTTCTTCAGGGCTAAATGAGCCTATTGTCTCATGGCAGCCAGACCCTAATCTCTGCAGCTATTCCTGTCATGGCCGACAATTTGATAGTTTTTCACACTTGAGTTTTGCCAAGGGTTTGTATTTCTGCTGTCTGTGAGCCAGCTGCACTTTACAACCAATATCAAGTCTCCCTACAGACAAGCTACTGTAAGTTTGAGAGCCATGTACACTTTATCAGTAGCAATTCCACTGTGTTCAGGGTAATGGTTTAGTAGGGAGGATAAGCCTTTGTAAAAAAAAAAAAAAAACATCAGACCATCATTAAAGTGCCCCAATTATGCCTTTTCAAATATGATCTTTCATGCAGTGTGTCATATAACTGTCTGTGAACAGAAACTATCTGCAAATTTGTGACGCCGACAGTGCATGATAATTTTTTTTTTTGTCTATCAGAAAAAAAGAATCTGCTCACATTCTCCTTAACAATCTTTTCTGTTATGGCCACACGTCACAACGTAACTTATCTGCATAATGTCCCCCCACTTTCTACATCGCGGATTATATAATGTCAAGAAGACGCTGTATCCTGCACTGTCATTCTGTTATGGTGATGGGCGTTTTGTTTTCCGACACAGGCTGTAGCGGTAGACCAATCATAAAGGACTGCGCCATCTGACCAATCACAGCAGTGAGGGCTCACGGAAAGCAGGGGTTTAGACAGACTTGTTCTTCGAACTGCTTCACACGAGTCGTTTACAAATCATTAAGAAATGGGGTAAATTTAAATCTATTTTTGGACAAAACTAAAGTGTTTTTTGACCTTGCAGACTCATAAAGCAACATTAGCAACCTTTAAAATGGCATAATAGGGGCACTTTAAATAAATACATAAATAAAAAAGATTAATTTTATATTTTAGGATTTAGGTGTAGGCCATGGGTAACACAATAAAATCTATATGTGAATGTATTTAAAGTAGGAAAAAGAGTCTATAAAGCCAAAGCAAAACAGTTTCTATGATGCTTGAAATTAATTGAAAGGGACACACAGACAGACAGTCTGTTTATTATTGTATGCATAAAATAGTGCGTAAGGTGAAGCTATCTATACACTATTCTATGACACTGTCTAGTATGAATATTGTTTTTAGTGTGTTCACACTGAAACTTCCAAAAAGAAAAAGTGTACTTTTAATACCCGGATGATACACTACTAATAAGTGAAAATATGTGTGGACACTTCATGAACTCAACTGTCCCAACTTTAATCACGTCACAAAAGGGAAGGGGCTATCTGTCTCCAAATATGATTGACAAAATAACTTTATGTAATTCACACACTACATGGTTAAATACACAGTGTATAAGTGTATGGTGTGTCATTTGGGACACAGCTATACACTAAGTAATAATTAACAAACTTGTGCTACTGTAAATTCAGTTCAGTTGCTCCAGTTGATTTGTGGTTGAGCGCAATTCATAAACAACACACATATATGGTACACGTGTAATATTCTTAATTGCATATTTTTATGTTCTTTAATGCATTAGTTTTTTTTTTCTTTTAAATTATTTTTCTTTTTCACATATTCATTAAAATTTGCCTTTGCATTTATGCATTTTTACAGTAATTTATGTACATTTGATGTGAATAAGAAGTAGATTGTAATATGTTAACACTAATAGGTTATAAGTTTGCACGCAAAAAAAAGAGAAAAAGAAATCATTGCATCACAGAGTATTCTACACAAGTTACTGCACACAGATTAGGAAATCATTGCCTCATAGATGTGGGCAGTAATGTACTCATATATAATTTCTCTGATTTCTGAATTAGACATTTTTGTAGTTTATCTTTTAATAGATTTTGTATGGTGCTGCAGAGGAAGTTTTGAGTTCAGTTAAGTGTTTTTATAGTACAATAAACTCTTATTTCAAAGAATGTCCTATGATATAACCCCTTTAAAGGGAAGGAATAGGAGGTTATGGGGTACAGGGGGTCCAAAGTTACAGTGTTGTTATTTTAGAGTGTTATGTGCTGAACTATGAGTAGTACAGAACAAATATTAATCTATGTGCAGACTTTGTTCCCTGTTTTCTGGAGCAGGCCCAAAAGCCCTGTCTAGCCTGCATATGTCTTTGTATTTGTGTGTGTGTGTGTGTGTGTGTGTATTTATGCTGATTTATTTCACAAACCCTCTCTCCAGTCTAGATGATCACCTCCTCCTTCTTTTGTCACCCATGTGTGAATGCAGAAGCCTTTGACCGGTGCTGACAGAACACATTTTTCTTCCTGCTTAATATGCACTCTCATACTTCATAACAAAAACTTCACCCAAGGCGAGAAATATCAGAGGACGTTGTTCACAGTTCGGTGTCATGATAATGTCACGTGGTGTCACGCTTAAGGCAAATTATCTGACGTTTCTTCGGTGTTGTGACACCTCTGTGTGATGGGGACCGCATTGTGGCTAAATCATTCAAAACAAGTTGCTGAATCATTGTTTCCTTCATCGAACGTGCCTGAGCCACAGAATGATTTACATTCACTGTTGTGGTTTAGATTGTGGTGTAAGTGAAGTATCAAGCATTCTGACCAACGGGAGGCAGTGTGGTTGATAGATATAGTTATTTAGCCATGAACATTTGTCTGTTAACCTGTTGATACGTATAAATGTGTATATAATCAGTACTTATAACAGGTGTCGGGTTAATTTTGGTGTGTTCTAGTTCTCAGAATTAGGTCAGGCACATATACAAAGGTCTCTCATTGTCTCTGACTGGTTTTCATGAACAAAAGATATTTGTTATTTGCAATGAATTCTTTACAAGGTACATAGAGTTGGGTTGAGACCAGTAGTTATGGTACACGTTCTTCTCCTTGTGGGCAAAACACATTCACAAGCAGGTGTTTTACAGGAAGCCTCAGCCTTGGTGTTAAATTTCAGAGTGTTTATGCTTTACTTACAGCATTTCATTTCTCATGCCTCCCACGGGCTGGAGGAGGCCTGAAATGTCCTCTTCAGTTGTTTTCTTATTTTATTCTCAAGCAAAATGTCAATAATAACATCATTTCAGGTCACGTTTTTATTCTTTTCTTTCTTTTTTATGCTATCACACTGCCACAAACATTTCACCGTATTTCGCTGATAGCACTATCTGAAGATACCTTTATCTAACTGAATTTGTTTTCCTTTAGAATATCAGTTTTGTAGTTCATTGACGTCGGTGTTGTTCTGTAAGCTTCATCCAGTCTGATCACAGAGGAATAGAGTACAAGACACACTGATGCAACATTTAATCATTCATAGTAAACATAGTGAGCAAACATGAATTCTCACAAGCTCTCTAGAGCAAATCGATTCGTGCTGTAATCTTTGATTTCTGAGAACGAAGGGAATATGCTGGAATAAGTGAGAGGTGATAGAGGTGTTTTGAGTGCTCCTAAACATCCGAAATGTAACTCAAGACATTTGCTTGAACGCTGTCTTGACTTTAATCCGAGGAGCGTTTTAAGATGGACAAATACACGCAGACAGACGCAGACAGCCCTAAAGCTGCGACTTATTAATCTGGCTCGATTATAAGATGCTCTTTATCCCTTTCAATCCTGACCCCATTACACAAACACTGTTTACAGTAGCTGTATGGAATGTCAAAGAATGTCATATTTCATTTGTTTGCATTGCTTTTAGCATTTGCATTTAACAACATTTTGTGCTAGATAATGTAAATGACAATTTAATCGATGGGTATATGTTAATCATTAAGTGATCAGTGCATCAGCACTAGTAAATAGGTTCTGATATGTTGTATTTATTTATTTATTTTACTTCATAACAGAGAAGGATTATAGCTCAGATTAATTTTATATTTCATTAGTAAGAGCTTGGCCACAGATGTCTTCAGATCTCCTCAGCTGTATTCTGGGTCATTGTGACCACAAGCTGAAAATTAATACTGATAAAGTGACCCTGTATTTGCCCCCTGAACCATTCCTTTCCCAAACATAATTTTTTCCCCCATAGTAGGAATGTAAGCAGTGAGCATTGAGGTGGACTGCACAATGAAATGAAATAAAACCAAAATCACTGCTGTTCTCTGACAAAGTAAAATGTGAAGAAATTAATACAGCCATAAATATTATTATATTAGTATTAGTATTAATATTAGTATTATATAGTGGAATTGTACAGGTTTATTATTTACAGTATTATTAATATCGAAATTAGTCATATTTATTATTCTAATATTTAGTAGTAGTAATAATAATTATTATAATGTTATTAAGATTATATATATACTGTACATACAGTGTGTGTATATGTATGTGTATATATATATATATATATATACAATACATTATTTATTAATATAGTCATATTGATATAATAATCAATTGCTCAATTATGTGTGTCTGGAAAAGACTTGTAACTAGGATGTTGTGTCAGCATATAACATATCCTCCTATGAATTTCTAACAGTGTCACTTTACTGCACTCAGCTTATGAATGATTTCAGCACTATAGACTTAGCGGTGGGTCACAGAGTGATAAATCACTCAAATACACACACATGTACTCGTACAGACTCATGCGTAGACAGCGGAGCAGTTATGAGGATGATTCTTGCAACTTAATATGGTTTAGGCTTGTTAAAAGCAACCTCTCATAAATCAACTATCCGAGGCTGTTTTTGTTTTCTCTCTGTGATATTATAAGGAAGAAGCAAGAGGGAAAGCTTTAGAAACAGAAACTCCTGAATCATCATTCTGATTGGAGAGGTTCGTGTTTAGTCATTCTTATTATGGGTTAGAGAAACAGTATTTTAGATGAGTATCTTAAAGAAACAGTCTTGTTGGCTTGTTAAGTTTTGAAATACTTGTACTCAGCCTTGAGCAAAAAAAAAAAAAAAACATGGGTACATTTCTCTAAGCTGTGTCACAATATTTTTCAATCATTGACCAATTTTAAGAACATTATGAGCACTTGTTGCAAAGTCTGGGAAGCTCACAGAACAATATTTTGAAGTAGATAGAGATTTTCACACAGTCTCTTTCTCTCTTTCTCAGAGGGCACTTCAGCTGTGTGGGCTGGGGTAATGTGTGCGCTTTACAAACCATTGTAACAAATACATTAGTATGCTTACATAACCCTCAGTCTGACAGCATACTGTTTGACTATATATATGTTCATTGTGCTTGTATGTGTGTGCTTACATGCATATAAATATGCGTGTGTTACCGGTTCTCTTCGGCTAGGGTTATTAGTGATGACATAGTAGTGAGTCACCCTGCCCTCCCTAGTGTGAGTAACAGCAAGCGTCAGTTACAGGAATGCGGACATGCACACACACACGCATGCACACACAAACACACAAGGAGAGTAGAGAACCCACGCTTGTTCATACGTTCTCATTACTGAATCACTCAGCAGTATTTAACAGCAACAGCTCCAGCCACTTGTAATATAAACTTCCTGAGACATAAAAAGAAAAAGATAAAGTTGAGAGATTTTTAGCAAAAGAATAATGTATAGATCCAAATGAAGGATAAATACACTGTTATTTGCTTGGATCAAAGGAATAATGAGGAAAAAAAAACGAAAAAAAAAACTATATAACTATTCTGAACAAATTATTAAAAAGATATGTCATTCAGTCTAGTACAAGCTGTTAATATATATTTTGGAAGTGACTGAAGTGATTGTTATATGTAAATTACATTGTAATATTGTTTCCTGAGATGATAGACTATTTCTTCAGTCTTCGGTGTCACGTATGCTGTTTAATAAAAAATGTTATGTAATCTTGAAAAAAATTGTTATATGATTGATTTCTTAAAAAATTGTGTGTATTTGTGTGTATATATATATATATATATATACACATATATGTATATACATATATGTAAACCGCCGCCACTCACATATTTTTAGCACTTCAAATCTGTAAAAATGTCACCAAACTCTGTGTAATGTGTAATCTCCATAGGCAGATTAGCTCAGTGTGCATGTCTAGTGAAGCAGTATCAAAATAACTCATAGTGATCGCTCACAGAACAAAGAATGGCATTGTGCTACCGTGAAGAGAAGGCAGTTCACATACTTCCTGTTACTGACGGCCTTGGCATGACCAATATTTACAGAAATGTTATGGGTTAGACAGCACACAATTGAACTTGTCATAACACAACTCATCCAAGAAAAAGATGGGAGGAGAGGTGAGAGGATGATGTCAGCTGGCAGAGAGAGAGGGGGAGAGGAGGTAAACAGCTGTTATGCTTGGACAGTCAGTCTCCTCTCATTTGAGTGTGTGTGTGTGTGTGTGTGCATGTTTTCTTTAATGTTCCTTTGTAGAGCAAAAGATCTGAGTTTAATGGGTCAGAACTTCATGGTTTATGACGATGCATTTCTGTACTACTATTAATCTGTCAATTGAATCTTCAACTCTTTGAAGTTGATCTGCTTTTTGAAACATTGCCTTGTTATATTACAAATTTGAATTATTGTGGGGTTGTAAGTTTGAAACCCTATCCTGGTGTGTCTCTGTGTCTGGGAGGAAGGAAGAGCAGGGTTGACCCTTTGCTCTGTGGATAAAAGGTTGGAGAGTCTGTTTGGACTTTCAAAGAGACTAACCTAGCCTGACAATGTAAAAGAAATGACAGAAAGAGCAGTGTTTCTTAGTAAGTGTGTGTACATCAGTGGAGTTTGGAGGAAAAGAGAAGAGGGAGAGTGAATTAACGCTAACAGAAACAATTCAAATGCTCTGTTTGGTCCAGCTAGCATGTTGTCAAATAGTATGTTCCTGTTCAGTCCTAAGGTCAATCCTTAGGTAAGCCTATGCTTATTGCATCATACTGAGATTTTATTCTGGAATATAATGTAATTACGAAGTGAAAGGTTAATGGTTATTATTTGCTAATAATATCAACTTCCGTGTGCGTCCTATATGTTTAGATAAGTTAAACTCTTTGAGGGACTGTGTGAGTAAGTTCTTGAGAGAGCAATAACATGTTTTCTTTCTCTTCTTCGTCTTTTTTTGCTGGAGAGGGGGAGGTTTTGAGTCTTTATATTTTTTTTTCTTCCTTCTTTCCTCCTCCTTTTCTAAAAAGCCAGTTGTCAGTGCATCATATAAAAGAAGATATACAAGCGATTCACATGCTAATGCTGGGACTGGTTTAAAAGAGGACGCAGAGGAGAAGAGGGGAAAAGTGCTATTGATGGAGAAATGGGGGGAGGAGGGAGGGAGCTGTGCAGAGCAAGAGAGGGCAGAGCAATGGGAGGAGGAGTATGAGTTTGCTGCTGTAGAGACAGAGAGGTATTTGTGTGTGTGAGCATTTGACGCAGGCCTCTATGTATCAGCACTACAGAATAATACCATAAAAAGAAGCCTTACCTCATCTGCCTGGTACAGCCAGCACATAAATAAAGAGAGAGAACAATACCGTCAGTTCTGGCCTGCCCCTCAGCTGTGCCACTGTACCCACACTGCAAGCAGATTAATACTCTACTTAATTTCATACAGGGAGGGAAGAAAGCGAGAGAGACAGAAAAAAAAAAAAAAAAAAGCTTGGTTATGTTGCGGTTTGCAGCCTGTTGTTACTTGCATAACGGTCACATAGTTAAAACACAGATATTTGTTGTGCTTTGGTTTTGGTCAGAAAGGGTAACCTCTGCAACCTTTGCATTTTATATGTACCATTCTAGTTGGTCTAAAGCACATTCATCACTAATACTTTATTGCAAATCTGTTTTGTATGAAGTAATTTTCACAGACCTAGAAATGATTGTAGCTCAGGTTCATCCAGCTTTGGACCGCATTAGAATTGGTTTAATCATTCAGATACTAAAATTAAACACGGTTTCATCTATACCTGGACTGATGTACAAAAAACTGTCTATTTGATTTCTGCTTACTTTGGTTTGTTGTTACTTCCCTGCAATATCAGTAATTTGGGCTCCTCTCTGTCTTTAAAACCAGCAGCAGTTTATTTTGTCTCCCCGGATACTTCAAATATTTATAAAATTATAGATATTTCAGTTAAGATAGATATTTAAGATATTTCATCAGGTATTTTTATGAGTTTTTTTTACAAACAATTAAATGTGTGGCCATAAATGTAGCACTGTTTGGTATTTACTTCAAAAACTATTTTGACTGAACCTCCCCTTTAAGTAAATCAAGTAATTTGAAGTTTCTCAAGACCACAGTGCTAGAGTCTCTAATATACCCTTAGAGATTGTGAGGAGTTCCTACATACACCACTGGCCATAATTTATTTGATAATGGATTTGAAAGTAGATATGCAAGTATTTGTCAGAACTATAAACCTATATTTACTCAGGGACAGCGTTGTGCAACTTACGTCCAAACTGTAATACGTTATATATTACTTGTTACTGTTATTTAAAAGTAATTCCAGTAATAACATTACAATATTACTGATTCTGAAAATTGTAATGCGTTACATGACTCCTGTATTACTTTCAACTGTATTACATTTTGGTTACTCTCACCAAAATAACTACAGAGAGCGTGACGTCAGCGCAGCTGTTTTGCATTCAAATCTGCAAAAGTAGCCTAATTGCCAGAAATATGTCAGAGGAAAATGGTAGGAAGATATCTCCTCTGATGCACCTTAAGTCATCTTTATGGATTAAAATTATAATAAAAGTTAAAATAAAAACTTTTTTTTTTTTTTTGTTAAGTGGTCATTTAAAGCTTTTTGTATCTTTTTTTCGCTGTCGGTTAATTTTTGTGAAGCGCTCCTGTTCAAGATATTGTCAGTGCACCCAAATAAATGTAGACCCTTTACTGTTCTGAATGATGTAAGAATAAAATGACAGCGTTGGCCATTTAGTTTCCACTGGAGGTGGTTTAAAGTTTAAACATTGTTATATGCTTGAAGTGTTTTTATTGCATTTTAGGCAAGTTGTGATGATTTGAAAAGTTTAAATTGATCAAACATAGTTTATGATCAGCACTGTCTGCCACTGGCCACTTTTGTTGTTACTTTAAAAAAAACTAAAACTTATATTTAATGAACAATAATGCCCCAAGAATTTATTAAAATTATTATTTTTTTTTTTAAACATTTTTAACAATTTTTAAAAAAATTAAAAATTAATTAAATTAAATATGATTATTTTGCCATTACACACAAAACTTAACTGTTTTATTAGATGAAACAGTATAAGCTGTTTTGTTAGAAGAAAAAAAAAACAGGTTCGGGCCACTGGCCAGTGCGAGCTGGACAGACCTGAAACACAGAGGTTGAAATCATGCCACGTTTCCACTGTTGGGCCAATAGCCTCACGACACTCCTGTAAAACCTGCCCTAAATACGCCTTCACTTGACCACGTCACACATACAAGGATACCCCAGCGAGAGCGAGATTAATTCAATAAATCACTCTGTACATATATATTAGAAGCTGTCCTTTAGTATTCATTTACAAACCTGTACACCACACATGGATAATAACTGACCACAAACAGAAAATAGAGCTGACTTGTGGCATTTTTTATACGTTAATATCTTGTGTAAAGTATCTTTGTAAAACATTTGGCTAAAAGTGTGTTGTAATGCAAGCATTTCTGAATATGTACTAAGTAAAATATTACTGAAACCTGATTAGTAATGCCTTACACTACTGCATTACAGCAAAAAGTAATTCATTACTTTAATGCATTACTTTTGTAATCCGTTACTCTCAACACTGCTCAGGGAGGTAAACAACCAAAAGAAATTGTTGTTGCATTGTTGTTTCTCCTGAAATTTAGTCACAAACAAATAAGATTATGCTAAATGCGTGAATGTTTCCCTCTAAGCACGTTAAAAAACTACCAAAAAAGAGAGAAAAAAAAAATCCCCTGTAAGGATTCAGTTACTATTACAAAAAAATCAAATGCAAGAACCAAGTTTTGCACTGAACAATAGCAGCAGCATTGCATTCATTTTAAGAGCTTTGGTGTTAAACTTTGCTTAACTATTTTGTGTAATTTTTCCAGTAACTTAATCATATTGTACTCATCTTACTATTAATTTGTAGTTGCTTTGTATTATTGTTTTTAGATTTGTTGTTGTTGTTGTTTGTTTTGTTTTTGAATCTCAGGTACAGTATGTTACCAGTCTTAAGCTTTTTAACTTCTTAAAATTCTGTCATCCTTTACTCACCATCGAGTAGTTTTATATGAATGTCGAACAAAGAAAGATATTTTGAAGAAAGTTTGTAACCAGGTTGTTTTTGGGTCACCGTTGACAGGTTTAGATCTACAGTACTTGAGTAAATTATGACAGAATTAATTTTTTTTGTATGAACTATTCCTTTCAGTAAGACTTCCTGTATGTTTAATCTGCCACAGTTTTTACCAAAAGGACTTTTATTTGGTGGTAGTGCACAGTAATAATAATTAATCAAAATCATACCATATGCCATATGAGAGCATCCAGCATGTAATCCACAGAAACAGCTTAATATTGTACCACTTGTTAACCGGTGCAGGTTTATGCTGTGATGATTTTCTTCATATCATTGCGTTTCTGAAGTGAAACATGACAAAAAGCCCAAATGAGACCTACAGCCTCATTTTTCTTTTTCTTTCTTTTTTTTTTTTTGGTACAACACAAATGGTTTCCAACCATACCATTTAGTTTCATTGTTTAGAATAAAAACATTTGGAATGAATTTAGGATGTAGTAAATGATTGCAGAATTTTTATGTTTGGGTGAACTATCCCTTTAAAACAGCAAATAATGGCAATGGGAAACTGATTAATTATTATCAACATTTAGTGTTTTGTCAGTGATGCTCACCTAAAACAAGACAAGCGAGAATGAGGTCTGTAGCAGTGTACTGATGTTAGTGTATAAACATGTAGATATTTTGGTGGCAATGTCACGTGAACCAAGAATGATGAAAAGTGACTCTATTATTCTGTTCAGCTCTCTCTCTAATTTTCTCTTTTTCTTTCTCTCTGTCTCTCTATTTCTGCTTTCTCTGCCCTCATTCACCCTAAAATTCATTCTTCATTCTCTTTCATTTACTTGAGTATTCAATTACATTTCTGCAGCTTCTCTCTGAAAAACATTCTTTCCTCTTTTGCGCACACACATACACACACTTATTCTCTGTCTTTCTTCAGGTGATGGGTCCAGTGTGTGGCCTGAGCCTTTCAAAGTAATTAACCCTCTCACATTCCTATTTCCTATTTCCTTCTCTCTCTCTCCCTCTCCCTCTCTCTCTCTCTCTCTCTCTCTCTCTCTTTGATCCTGTGAGCGGCTGCTGCAGGCTTCATTAAGTTGAGGTTCCTTTGTGTGGGACGCTGAGAGCTGCTTCACATCCTTCCTGTTTGCTCTGGTCATCATGTATCACAGAGTTGACATCCCAGAGAGAGAGAGCAAAGCCGCCTAACAGTATAGGACACACACACACACACACACACACATGCTCACACCCCATGGCACACACACACACGTCAGCTGCAACAAAACTTTCAATGCATATATTTTTGTACTTTGGTGTATAATTTAATGCCGGCATTAGGGCAAAAATGAGTTAAATGAAAATGACAAGTCTATATATATATATATATATATATATATATAAAATATATGCAAATCCATAATTTCATGCTTTGTTCAATCACACTAGTATAAGTATCTCTTCAGACAATCCCTCTAATTGTGTAGGGATGTTTGTATGTAGTCGTTTTGTAGTTCTGAATGGGTGAGTTTTTGTCAAGAGGTTGCCTTCAGTAGTTGGGACACACAGGCTTTTGTGTTGCCGTGTGTCTGTTGCTAGGTGCCAGGGGGCAGGATGTTTCTCCCCTTTCCCTAATGAGCGTGGAGTGCTTCTCACTGGACACAGGCCAGCTTCTGCTGCACACCTGGGGAAACCCGGACACGCCGCTCACCGCTAGGCTGAGCTCAGCTAATACTGTACCTCTGTATTAAGTCTTAACACTCAACACCTCTCACTGGAGCCTGAATAAAGATATCACACAGGCCACCTCTAATGGACATGCAAGGTGTTGAGGACCAAATGAATCCCAGCGTTCACTAACACTTCCTATTTATTGTATTTTACAATAGATTTTCCTCTACACCACTGGTAAATAGCTTGGGGTCCGAACAGAAAGTTTTAATCTTTTATTAGAATACTGGAAAACGTAAATGTATCAGAAACGTATTTCTGATAATAAGTAATGATTCTTGAGCTCATATTAGAATATTAGAATGATTTCTGTGGTTACTGAATTTTCAGCTTTGCCATCAAAGGAATCATTTTACAATACATTTTAAAATATTTTAAAATTGAATGTATTATTTCTAAAATATATTTGTGCATAACAGATTTTAAAACATTGAAAGGTGCTTAACATGTAGGACAGTGAGGTTTTTGGTGACATTTTTATACTTTTGAAACTGATCAACCTGGGAAACCAGTTGACCAAGCAGCTAAGCTGGATTAAACCAGTATGAACCCTCTTACAGTGGTTTAGTTGCTGTACAATACTTCATGCTCACACATGTATTACATTAGAGAATATCATATTTGGCAATTCAATTATGAGTTACTGTTTTCCCATAGTTCCACTAAATGAATTGTTTCTTTCTTTTTCATCCTAGATTACCTTTCGCCATTGGGAATTTATCCAATTCTACATTATAGTGTTATGTGTTTTTGTATTATGTCTCTTGTACCCCTGCACCTGTGTGTGTGTGTGTGTTCAGATGTACCATAATGAGCTTTGATGTTCCAGCTCCACCGTCTGCCGAGAGTTTTTTTCCCCTCCATCTAAATATGAGCTAGTAAATTATCTACTATTCTCATTGGAACATCTCCCATTAAATCAGCACACATTGTAATCTTTGTGTGTGTGTGTGTTTTCTCACACTCCTTCGCTGTCATATAGAGAGGATACCCCACTAATCATACACCCCCGATCTCACAACCTCCCCAAAAAACACACAGACGTGCACGCTCTCCCAGTAACACAAGGTGTGGGTCGACACCTCACAATTACTCGCTCTGTGTTTGCCGAGAGGAGGTTTGTGATTCGCACTAACCCTTGTACAGGAGCCTGAGCTCAAATTACAGCCTTGGCCTCTGCGCTGGGAACTTTATTTACTCTGCCACCTTTTCTTTTCTTTCTCCGTCAGTGACAGTCGACAACAAAACCTAATTAGAGCTTTCAGCCCAACGCCCATTAACAGCAACCCGATCCCTCCGCAGCGCAGAAAAGACGAGGAAAATAATTATGACATTCCTGGTATTAAATCAATGGTTATGTCTTTATCTCCACTGTGGAAATATGATTTGCTGCGGTACAAATTGTGGGACCTGCTCTCTGTTTGCTCGCACTTAATTACAGCCGTGGTATTTACAGGAAGTCATTTTGTTCAAAGGCTTTTTGCCAATAGAAGCAGCATGTCTTTAGCTCCTGTAAGAGACCGCCACCGGCCAACACGCTGTGTACCATGTACTAGCGAGGAAAAGATGCATTTGCGTAAAGCGCACTCATCATTAGGGTCACATTGAGGCGTAAAGAGGTGTGAGCAAAAACAAGTAAAAAGCCTAGATCGAATGAACTGGAGAAAATGTGCACACACATTATGTCCGTATGTGTGTGCACTTGTTCACACGTCATGACTGAGTTTCAAGGAACACAAGCTTCTCCCGGCTGATTTACTGACTCAAGTATGAATCAACCATCATTGGAAAATATGAAATAAGTTCTACTAAATATCAAAGTGCATTATCCCATAACATGCTTTCATGCATCATCGACTTGTTACTTTCCAGATGCTTTTCATCTAACCTGATGAGTGCGAATGGACAGGCCAGACCCCGGGACACAATGGGAATAAAGCTGGATTGTGACTCCCTGTTCCTGGGTCATCCCTGCTGGGAACCACACCTGCAATCTTTGCGTTACACATCCTGATCTCCACCGATTCGGATTACAGTACTTTATTCATTTGTAATTCGCAAAATGTTAACTGCATTTATATCAAACAACCTGGCAGGCTCTGTGGCCCACTTACATTGTAAACTAGTAAATCTGGATCCGTTTATATAGCTGTTTTCACACAGGGTATGAGTTGTGTATCAGACATTGTTATTCATTATGGTTAAGCTCTTCCTTTCCACTTATGCTGATCCAATTTAAACCTGTCTCGACTGCACGCTGGATAAGGCAGAGAGCCTCTCTCTTCTTCACTGCAGGTAAAGGGCATGTCAAGGAACTATGATTACATTTGAGAGTGTGTGTGTTATTAAAGTTTGAATCTGTGAGTGTGTGCGGTGTTAGTGAGGCAAGTGCTAAAGTATCTGAGAACATGTTGGGGGCAAAGGTGAGATGGGCTAATCTGCTAATCCAATTGAGCGGCTGTGTACAATTCACATGATCCTGTATTCCCTCAGACTCAAACATGCATACGTTTTAAAATAAGAACCGGCCGAGTCGCGTATCAAATGCTGGTTGAAGCCAAAGCACGCAATCGTACTTGCATTAACCAAGCGTATGAACTTTGACACAGTCTCTCCATCGCTCTTCCTCTGTCATGTGTATGTCTAGCCCTTGTGACATGCCATCGTTTGATGTCTTTGTGAGCGGATTATCAAAGGTGACTCCTGCAACCCGGGAGAATTCCGTCCCATAATTGGCAGAATTTATTAACCAATTAAGAGCATCACCGGAGTTATTTCTGCTGCTATTATTGGCCCCTGTGATCCGATCAGCTCAGAACATCGCAGACTCAATCTGTCTACATCCGGCATAATAACAAGACATCTCGCCACTCAATGACAGCTTAATTTAGCTCAGTTGTGCTCAGCCTCAGCAGATTATATTCTGTAGGTTTATGAATCTGTGCAATTCATCGTTCATATCTGTGCAGCACATCTGGGGGAGCAACAACAGGCTGTTCACAATCACATCCCCTATCCCATTCCCAAGCTGCACCTCACCCCCAGGCTCAGTGTGTATACATGTGTGTATGGTTATGTGTGTGTGTCTGGATAATTACAGGAGGAGAGGGTTGCTCTTCCATGACGCAATGCGCTTCATTAGGATTGCAGAATTTAGTCATATTCATGAATATTTCCTCTTTTCGGGTAATTTTATCTATTTTTCTGCCTGACATTTTTTGTAATACTTTAAAACTTGAAATGAAAACACTAATGATTTATTTATTTATTTCCATTTATTGCAATACATCATTTAATTTAATACATATTATTATCATTATTATTCAATATAAATGTAAAATAGTATTTATATTCATTTTTAAATTATTAAGTTTATGCGTAAATTATACGTTGTTTGTCTGTTGTTGAAATATTATTGCATGCTAACAAAATGTGAAATAAATAAATTGTAAGGTTTTTTTCTTAATTTTTTTTAATTATTGTTTTTTTAATTTTATTTTTATTCATTTATTTATTTGTTGGATTTTTTTATTTTTATTAGGATAGGGCAGTATTTTTTATTTAATTTAATTTATTTATTTATTTTTGTGGGGACAGGAAGTAAAGTGGGAGAGAAAGAGGATCAGGAAAGGTCTTGTAAACTGGGAGTCAAACTCAAGTACGCCTAGGACAGTATTATATATTGGCTCACTGCACTTTATTTTTTTTTTATTTATTTTTTTTTTTTAAATTTTTTAAAGCATTGTTGTTTGACAGGTTAGATGTATGTTGTCACAAAGTTGTCAAGCAAGTTCGAACACCACTAAATATAGTTGAAGTGGACATATCAAAGCATTTTGGGTGCCGTTTAGTGTTGTAGGTTTCACAGGGACCACCTAAAACAGATTTCAGGATGTTAATTTCAAGTCTAACCAGGAATTTAGTAAAACACTTTACAGATAATAGCAGGAAGTGACGGCATCCAGAGATAGAACCAATTGCTTTTGCAACACCCCGCCATGCGTTTTTGGGTGGCTCTGAAATTGACAGACACCTCTGTGTGAGTATGGACAATGAAGCAGTGCCAAAGACAAATATACATCAGAGAGAGACAGATAGGTATCAAGAGAGAAAGAGAGCAAGAGAAGGGTGAGAATCTGCAGAGGCAATATTTGACTTGGCCAGATGGCCGCTGCATGCAGACCAATCACATCTGTAGCTATTTAGTTTGCCTGCGAACCACCATGTTGATGGGTGTGTGTGTGTGTGTGTGTGCAAATGGGAAGGGTTTTTCTCCTGTTAGGTCATCAATGTGTGATTGGCACGACATGTCTAACCTCAACCAAGACAAGTACAGTATATGACATCAGTGGTGAACAAGAGGGTATCATATTTGAATGAACATTCGCGTTTCACAGTAGTCGAATAAGCATAAAATTTGATCATATTAGTGAGTTTTAAATATAAAAACATGATGGATGACGTTCAAGCTGGCATGCAAGCCAAATATTTGAATCGGAAGTCGTAAAGTCTGTCTTTCTCTCTCTCTCTCTTGCTGTCTCATGGTGTGGTCTGTTGCATCACAACCCATCCATCCCTACTACGTTCAGAAGCTCTGCTTTCTCAGCTGTTTAATATAAATTCTCAGTGAATATCTTTGTCCAGATGGTTTATTTTTACAAACAATACACACAGCCCACATTCCAGTACAGCACCCCTCCACTGTCAGACTACTCAAGCACACAGCCCAAGAAAAAGAGACATGAGGGTACATTCGAGGACGGATGCAGGATGAACAACAGATGGTTAGCTTACACAATAAAAAAGATATATGCACTTGTACAGGTACAGATACATGACACACACATTCATATTCAGAGAGGGTATGTGGGCAGATACATTAAGGGAGAGAGCGTGTGTGTGTGTGCGATGGCAGAATGTTTCAATGTAAAGACTTGCTGAGCGATGACAAATAGCACTTTGTCATCGCTCAGCATGTCTTTACATGAAACCATATGACTGTTGTTTAGTTTTATTAATGCCACTGACATCACCCTTAAAAATCTCTTCTGTTGTTACAAACGATTGGCAAAAACTTCTCGCAGACAGAGACACACACATACACACATCCTTGGTTTCCTGCCGGCCTCTATAGACCCATTCACTCCTCTCAAGACAAAAGAAGCCCCTCCAGAGAGAAAAAAGAGGCAGGGGTATTTGGCCGGGATTACAGCCCAGTAAGAGAGCTCAGCCTGGGCTTGCAAACGCCCCTCAGCCCTCCCCTCGCCTGGAGCTCACTGAAGCGAGGGAGAAGTGAAAGAGAGAGAGACTAGAAGGACGAAGCAAAATCATCAGATGTAGGAGAAATATACAGACATGGATTAAACTCAGATTACAGAGTAGATCATTTTCTTTCCACATAAATGATGGACTGGGTCCTTCCAAAACTCCATGAAGTAACTGCAACAATGACGAAAAACAGGTTACATGTTTTTATGAAGTATTATGTATAAATATGATTTTTATTTTTATTTATTTATTTATTTATTTATTTTTTCCATGTCTTGGCCTGTTTTAAAATCATTTTTAATATTGTTGTCTTTCTGTGGATTGTGTTGTATAATGAGCAAGGGCCAGACATCGGAACATCCAAAGAAAGAAATCATAATACCAGCTTTTTCTTATTAAAGGGATAGTAATTCATTAGCTCGATCTAACAGCTATTCATGCATATTTTACAAGGTGGCTAATTCATACCAATTCTTACAATATTTGCTAAATTGTACATTCATATGAATTGCCCCTGCCCCTGCCCCTGCCCCTGCCACTAAACCTACTAAACAGTCACTGGGGTTTTAGACAAATCATACTAAATCGTACGAATGAGGTCGTACGAATTTGTACAATTTAGCCATCTTGTAAAATACAATCGAATTGGTTGTGAGACTGTGTAGAAAAGAATGAACAAACTTACTTAACCATGATAATAGGAAGAAAGTTAAAAAAGATGTTAATTTTAAATGTTTTCTTTATTTATTTTTAGTATTTTCTTATATCTAAAAATGTATCCAATATCTTGTGACTTTGTCTTCTCATGTAAGTTATTTTTAGTTGCCATGTTGGCTATCACCTTTGTCTAGAAAAGCAGGGAGTCTAACCCCAGTGTTGTTAAAATAAACCCAAGTTGCTTTGTTTAAAAATGTCTTCTAAATGTACTTCTGTTTTTAACTGTACTATTCTGAACTCTTCTGTCTCCCACCCCCTGCTCTTTTCCTCATTTAACTGTAGTGGAAGTCTCTCTCTGACAGGTGCATAAAGGCAGGAATCAGCAGTGCTAATGAAGCGTATGAAAAAACTGAATGAAAAAGTTCCACTGTTCCATTTAGAACATAGCTGCCATTCCAGAGGTGAGGTCATCAACCTGAGACCACCGTCATTGAAGTTACAGGGATTTCCGTTCCCAGGGGAACCGAAGACAGTGGCAGAAAAAGCTATTGAGCTCACAAAGTATCCAATAACATCAGAGATATTTGTCATGAGAAAGACAAGGGCATGAGACCGGAGAATATGAGTTCTCAACATCTGCGGCCTGCTGAGCGAGACTGCAGATGTGTATGGGTTTCTGATAAAGGTGCAGATGATTTTTGACTTAGTGGCTGCAGTCAATCCTGGATGCTTCTGTCAAATGTCTGTCAAATGTTCCTCTGTCAATCTTTCTCTGGGGTAAAGAAGGAGTTGGTAACACTTATGTACACTCTTAGAAATAAATGTTCTGTACTGGCATGGTTGACATTTGTGGAAGTTTCTCATTCCACAATAGGTTCTTTAAATTTAAAGAGGTTTACTTTTTTCAAAGAAAAGTTATTTTAAGAACGGTTTACTGAAAGGTTTATTTGGGATCCAAAAAAAAAAAAAGATTACTCTATGGCTTTACTTTGAGAATCTAATTTAGCAACTTTCATCTTTTTTAAGAGTTTGACATTCAATTTATAAACAGCATTTTCATGCAAACTAAGCTCTACAGCATTTGTTCACCTACATTCATGCACATTTTTAAATACATAAATCTATAAATGACTTGTACATTATAAAACTATTAATTAATAGTTTGAATTTAAAAGTGTTAATGATATATTATTGTTTTAAACAGTCATAAGTCAAGTCATAAAGGTCAGTTTTTTAGAAAATGAGATTTATGCATCATGTGACGGCTTGTTGTACAATTGATGAACAATATTAAAATTTAAATTAATTAAAAATTTAAAAATATCTTCATGGAAAAAGATCTTTGCTTAATTTCCTGACACATTTTGGCATAAAAGAGTAATGAACAATTGTAACCAATAAAACGTTTTTTTTTTTTTTGCCATTTGCTAGAAATATACATGTGCAACTTTTGGTAAATGTAGAAATTGGTGAAAATCTAGATTATGAAATGCTGCAAAAGTACTGTTTATTATTAGTGCATAAAGCCTGATATATTAGCGAATGTTAACAAATTAAACAGTTACCATAAAGCTCTAATCAGAGCTTCTTAAATTCATACACGCACACGCCACATTACCCACTTAACACTCCTCCACCACCCACTCACACTCCCTGGAGCCTCTCCCAGAGTTTGCCCCCAGAGGCTGATGTCTGGCCCCAGTACGGAGCTCCTTAGCCAGGCTTGGCTCTTAACGCCACTCCCTGGCTGCAGCAGCGGGATGGTGCGCGGACGCCAGCGAAGCGGCAGCAGCCAGCCGGGCCCGTGTGATCCCAGTAATTGATGCCTTGCTCTGGGGATATATTTAATCACTACTACAAGCCTCTCAGAGGAAGAAATGGCTTTGTAGAGACTCGCTGACTATGCCGAACCAACACGCGGGAATCAAAACTATGAAAAAGGGTGGAGGTACAAGCTACACCTTCCTACTGCAAGCACAGTCTGCCACACACACATACACTCAGACCCAAACAACTCCCGCATGCCCACACATTGTTCACACACACACACACACACACACATACACAGAGAGAGACATATTCAGGCCAAAAAATCTGATTCCAGCTGCCCTAAAGCGGCCAGTTTTAGAGGCCTGTAATTATTAGAGCTTTAGATGTGGCTGGGTCGAGAAAAGCAGTAAATGAAGAGGAGAGGGGGTGCCAGCCCTAAAGCTGTGAGAAAACTGAAAACAAATGATCAAGCCCTCCTCTGCTCTCCTCACTCCCCCTCACCCCCCACATACTACATGTGGAAACATGTGCGGATGGAAGTGTGTGTGAATAATACGAGGACGATTGGAAGTCCTGGTCATTTCTGGGTGGATAAATCGACAGCTTTAGGGTGAATCGTTGTCTCAGGAGCTCAAAGACAAATTGCCAGCAGTGCAGGAGAGAGTTAGAGGAAGTGAGACGGTAGGACAGGTGCATTGGGATGTTACAGACACTGACACAGAGATAATTAGAAGAAGCTGTGAGCATATTTATACACTTTGAACAGTGATGTATTCAGGTTTGAAGGTGATATTATCTCTATTACGTGTCTGTGTGAGAGAGCGAGAGAGCAAGAGGAAGAGTTTATGAGTGTGTATGTGTGTGTGAGTCCGTGTCCGGATGACAGTACCTGGTCTAACACTAGTATGTGTGTCTGTTGTTCACTGTCTGGCCTGCCTGTCTGTAATCAAGTCTTTTAATGGTTCCAGCCAGTAATTGCACTGTATAGCCCCAAGATAGCAATCAAAGGACTCAAAGATGCTGGATTCTTCTCTCTCTCTCTCCTTCTCTCCATGTCTATCGTTCTGCCTCTCAATTTTTCGACGTAATTTTTTTGCAGACCATGTAACAAAAGCATCTTGGCATCTGTTTCTTAGTGTTTGAGGGGGGAAAAATCAATTCAAACTGAGCTAATGGCAAAATGGATATTTCTTTGAAGACTGGCCTGGCCCTCGACCCCTCCCTCTATCTTCTGAGCATTGTTTTCCTCTTATCTTTTCCCCATTACTAGCCCACACTAATGGCCCTTTTAAGTCTGTGGCCATCTGCATTTGCTAAAAAATTATGTCCTCTTCATCTTGAGTTAAACATAGCCACTTTAAGGTTAAGTCATAGGTTTGTTACGCAGCGCACTTTGTAAGTGGTGTGTAATTATTAAGTGCCCATACTAACAGGTAACAGCATTCACACTGCCACTATAAGCATTGAAAAAGCACAGGTGAAAATAGATTTGAAATGGTTTTGAAGTTTCTTATGCTCACCAAGGCTGAATTTAGGTAAATTAGGACAATTTTGCCTTTGAGATGAATGTAACCTACATTAAAATGGAGTAAAAACAATAATTCAAAACAAGTGTTCCTTGGTTAATACATTTCTTATTAATGTATAGTGTTTTTGTGGAAAATGTCATTTTCTTTATTGGAGAAAGTTCACGAGGACAGCATTTATGGTTACTTTTTGATCCTTTCAATGCATCTTTGCTGAATAAAAGTACTAATTTCTTTCAAAGAATAAATGTAAATAAATAAATCAAATTCAATAAAAAATAAATCGTAATCCCAAATGTTTGGTAGTGTATTTATAACAATTTGTAATGCCCACTAAATTGCCAATGTGGGAAATACTTACGTACTTAAGTTTCTTTTCTGGTGTAAAAAAATATTGTTGATCGAGTGCAAAACTGTATTGTCAAAGAAATGTCATTTTATGAAGAAAAAGGTAGCTAATCTAATCTTGTAATGATTTGCTCACTTGTTCAGTTGATGCAGTGTACAACAACATCTCCACAAAATCTCCTTTCGCTGTAACTCCACAATGCCTCAGTGAAAATAAACAACATAGAAGGACACCTGCAGATCAGCAGATGTTCCATCCGTTATCACTCCATTCCTGCTCTTCTTTCTAAGGCCTGTCTAGACACTGCTGCGTTTCTCTTATGTTTAACTGTACATTAAAGCTTAAATAAATAAGAGCGATATCAATAGTGGATTTTTGTTTATTTATTTGAGCAGCTTAATTGAAAAAAAAAATCCTCCAGGTTCTGCACATTCTTTGGTTTCACAGAATCGTTTGTGTATTTGAACCCTTTCTAGTCCTGACTATAATTCTGAGATCAGTTTCTTCACACACACACACACACACACACAAACAAAATGACTCAAAACTATGTATTATGAAAGTTTGAAATTTCCAGCAATGCTCAAGAAAGCAGCACGATGCAGTAAGATTGGTGGGATGATTTTATCAGTTGTACATATTTTGTCTCCTGAGAATATCTGAAGAGCTGTGGTAAATGAAAAACATATATGCTCTTTGAACAAAATAATTGTAATCTTTGTAGAAAGTCTTAATACATTATGTTCAATAAAAAAAAAAAAAAAACTATTAATTAATTAATTAATTAAACAAAATTCTCAAAATCATACAGTCATACAGGGTTCGAATATGTATATGATGCTGGAAAACTAAATAATGTGCAGAAACCGAATAATAATTTAAGAATGTTTAACTATTTAGGACAAAGAAAGGGCTTGTGAACAAAACTATATACAGGCGTATGCAATATTGGTAATCAATTATGTGTTTTTAACTGGTAATAAAAAAATTAAAAAGTCAGATTTTATGTTGTCTTGTAGACTATGTGTAACTATGTGTTTTGTAAAATAGATTGTTTGAAGACTACAAGTTTAACAATCAGTTTTATTTTGTTGAAATATGAGATGTACTTAATCGTATGATGGCAGATGCACTCTCAGATAGCAGTCTGGTTCCTGTTTTTTCTGCAGAATCACAAATATTAATCTCTTTACATTCATTACTCCCAAAAGCTGCTTGTAATTTTAAAGAATGAATGTTCAAGGTTTATTGTCACATGATTGAGTTCCATTCTCAGACATTTATAAACAGCATAGATACTTCTGAGAAACAGAAAGGAGTCAGTGTGTGCTTAATGTTCGTGGATTGTTTTGAAGTGTGCAAGTGCAGATTGATCCAGAGAGAGGTTGCAGTCTTGTTTTGTAAGGCCCGTGTGTGTGTGTGTTTGTCCATTACAGCGCAGCTGGTCGCTCTCTTTTTTTGCCCTGAACAAAATAATCACCACAGTCAGGTTAACACGACCCATGGAAAATGAAACACATTGCAAATGAGAACACTTGTACTCTTTGCAGCGCTCTCCTCTCATCTTCTTTCCTAGGAGTTTCACTTTAGTGGTTCGAGGGATCGGGGGAAAGTGGGGGCATTCAGGAATATGTCAGTCACGTACATCGGATGCAGGAAACTGCCATTCGAAACCTTTTTCTTCTCAAATATTTGTAATAGATAGCGCAGGTCACATTGTCACTCATAGCAAGTTACTACCTCTTATTAAAAAAAAAAATGATGCCTTTGTTTTGGTGAATTATTAGAAGCAATAGTTCATGTTTTTTCTACATGAAGGTCAAATGCGAAAAAGATAAGACTAGAAAATATTATAATATACTTTATAAAATATGGAAAAGGAGTGTTGATCATTAACCTCAGAAAGTCAATTAGATTATTATTTATGGTAACACTTTATTTTAAGGTATCTTTTATACACGTTACATGTACTAACTATTAATAAATGAAGACATTACAAACTACTTAATTATTGCAATTATTTAATAATTATCTAACATTAATTCCAAAAGTGTTATACAAATATGAAAATATTAAATCAAATAAATAAAGATATTTGGTAACTGCATTATGTGGGACACAGTTAAACACTGTTTTTGGCCATTAATATGAATAAACTTTTTTTTCCTACAAAAAAATAATAATAATAGTAATAATGTAATAATCTTTTAAATTAAATTAAATGTAATTATCTTGATCATCTGTTTTTTTTACTCAATGCTAAAATCAGTTTTGAGTCTGGCTACTCAGAGGTCAGTGCCTCCACTGACAGCCCCCAAAATCCACCTGTTTCTACTCTTCTCTTATTCTTTATAAAAACTTTTATCTGGTTAATATAATCTCTCTGTCTCTTTCCAACTTTCCTCTCAAATTTATGAGGACAGGGGTTGCAAGTTGTAATAATATTTTGGTTGTTTCATGGAAAAGCCTGTGATGAATGCATAGGAGAGTTCAGGCATTGAGATTCTGAGCATGATACTGGCACCAAACAGCTTTATATGGCCAAGGGCCATTCGCAAAGGATGGAGAGGAATAATCAGAGGGAGAAAGCCGGGGGAAGTGGAGAAGAGGATCTAAAGGACAAGGGCTTTATTTAAACTGGCATTTTTTTGGTATTTAACATTCAAAAGAGACAACGTCATCAACAGCAAACACAAAAATAAGTATTGTAGATGTCAAAGTCCGGCATCTATTCACTTTTATGTATTTTTCATCTGAAAGGTGTTTAAATCATGTCCAGCTCCTCAAGAACACCTTGGTGCCATCTAATGACTCCAGACATCTCGTTCCATCTCTTCCTCCCTTTCATTTTCCTCTCAGTGCCTCGAAGGCTGTGTGCTGGTTCCTGTAGTATTAGGCATGCAGACTCCCATTACTAAATTGTATAGTGTCATTTCCACCAGGGCTTATGATTAGAGGAAAGAGGGTCTTCGTGCGTCAGATAACATCAGGCAGGAGAGACAAGGGTGAGACCCCTGCCTGAAGGGGCTCTGTGTATGTGTGTGTGTGTACTGGGTGTGAATCCCAAAACAAAGTACCAAGTATCTGCTTTCAATGTGAACATCCTCTGTGATAAGATCAGAGCGAGGGGCGTGCTGGTCTTGTCGTGGGGGTAAATGTTTTACCTGTGTGGTTTTGTAAAGAGCAGGATCTGCAGACAATATCTGCGATTTACAGGGTTACGTGTTGATAGAGACACAAAAGACCAGCCTGGGCCATGGAGAGCAGTGATTTTAGCCACCCAGCAAGGGACATATCACACATAGACATGCATACGCACACGGATCAGTCCTTTCAATACACCGCTGACTGCACCATCAATTAGCAGAGGAGTGTGATAGCGTGATTGTGTGTGTGTGTGGGGGGGGGTTTATAAGGGACAATGAGAAGGACATGGAGGAGGGTGGGAGAGAGATAAGTTTGTAGGGTATTGTCTCATGACAGAGACCTGGATAAATGCCTTGTCTTTCGGTTAATGGAATAAAAGGCAGAATTATTCATTTGTTTCTCATATGTAGCCAAGACAGCTGGAGAACAATGGAATACAAGGCCCCTTTCAGCACCGCTGCCAAGCTACTGTACAGCACTGCTAAATACAGCTCAATCAATCACTCTGTGATAAGCCTGAATGCAACCGCAATTTATACACATAATATAAATGTATACTGTTCAAGAGTTTGAGGTCAGTATTTTATTTATTTATTTATTTATTTTTCAGCAAGTACATATTAAATGAAAAATATTTTCGACATTGATAAATATAATAATAATAAATACTGTTTTGAGCATCAAATCAATTTCCGGAATCATGTGACACTGAAAACTGGAGTGATCGCAGTAATACTTTACAATAAGGTTAAATTAATTAACGTTAACTAACTGTATTGTGTATTTTTATTAACTAATATTAACAATGCTTAATAAATATTCTAGCAATGCATTGCTAATTGCTAATATTTGTAACTGCAATACATCTAGTTGACAAAGAGAAACTTGTAAAATGTTATAGGCAAGGCAAGCTTATTTATATAGCACATTTCATACACAAAGTGCTTTACATAAAATAAAGTAAAAAACATTAAAATAATCATCACAACAAAAGAATTCAAATTTAATACATTAATATAAAAAATGTATTTAAAATGAATTTAAAAAATTATTACACATAAAACACAGTGCAGTAATTTCTAAAAGAAGAAAAAGCACAGCTTTGTCTTCACAGAAATATATATATATATATATGTGTGTGTGTGTGTGTATGTATAAAGTTATTTAAAATGATGATGATATTTCACAGTATTACTGTTTAAAACATATATTTACAGACCGCAAACTTTGAAATGGTTTTATTCTATTTTATTTTTGCTTTGTATTTTTGTTTTTGTATATCTGTTATACTAAATAGTGATGCTGGTTAACAAACAACATCATAAAATCTTTAATTTAAAAACAAACTCCACATCTGGTGGTATTTTGTTATCAGTTTCAAATAATCTTGTCTATAAAATTAAACTCAACATCTTTTTAAAAACACCTCTGTAAAACATGTTTACACAAGGGATTATCAGGCCAAATACCACCAAAACATTTACTGGGATGTCAGGAATCACAATAGGATTTTCTGGTCTTTAACGGGTATGTGGAACAGCTACGTATGTTTTCCGTTTTTAAGAGGATGAGTTTAATTTAGCTCTGCAATAATTATTTTGAAACAAGCCCGGCTGTGTTCCTAATCTCAGGCTTCAATCTGTGCATATATAGTCAGATTAAATGCATTGCATCTTCCATCTGTTTTTTTTTTTTTTCTTCTTTCTGCATGTACAAAAATACACATTTTCTTCAGCAGAAAACAAGAGTATGTGCATGTGAATCTCGTGTTTTTAGTAGATCGGCAGAGATTAAGTCTCTCTGGCACACTCAGGAGGGGGGCACTTTTTTCGACGGACACTGCAATGCAACGTTGCTAAAGTTTCCAAAGGCACGCACACTTAAATACGCTCATGCGAATAAACACACATACATCGCTCTCATTACGGTGCCATTGACTTTATGTGCAATCAGCTTGTATATTGCTTGGATGCGTTCTAAAAACCGCAGCAGTGAATTAAGGGTTCAAATTGACAGAAGGATTAATCAAACGGATGATAAAACGAATGACATCATCACATTCCCGGACTGATCCAACCAGAACGCTATGTCAGACAAAACAAACTCTCCTTCTCTCTCACTAACTCCGTTTAGTTTTATGTGTGTTCTTAATTGTAGGTGTCCTTGTAGCTTTGATTGTTCTCTGAGCATTTGTTGTCTCTTTAGGTGACCACATCAGAGAGCTTTTTTAAAAGCCCTTATGCCCACTCATCTCTCCACTCACTTACTCCCTCACCTGTATTAAACACTGAGGAGGAGCCAAGAGGACGAGACCAACGCTGTTTGCAGGTCACCAAGGATCAAAGAGGCTTGTCAAAGTGCTTTTAAACATCTCAAATTTTCAGACTGCTTTTAAAAGAACAGTGAGAACCCCCAGGTTTGAAACTCTTTAAACAAGCTGATTGCAAAGTATGCTATCCATGAAAGCTCACTTCTCATCATCCAGGTACACAATGCTGTGCAGACTTGCAGCTATAAAATACAGAATCTGATCATGCCCTAGTTTTTCAGAAGCACTTAGTTGCACAAATGTTGTGCTTAATTTCTATGATGTTTCCCAAAAGCTTCGCTCCCGGTCTTGCTGTCGCTCTCTCGCTCTCTCTCCTTTGTATATATATATATAATGTATTTGTGTTATGATGCTTTGTCTCTATTTTTAGGGTGACCTTTTACAGTTCTGCCTTTTTTGGCTAATTCTGGCACATTTTACAGTTCTGTTGATTAATGTGCATTGCCCCTGTAAACAAATTAAAACTAAACTAAACTTTGTTGTCTGTAGTATGCTAAAACATCTGTATGTAATTAAGAACTTGTCTATAGTGTGACTGTCACATATTACGCACTCTCTGACAGATCTGGTAATGATGTTCTGTTTATAAGTTTAATTTAATAAGGCAAATAATGTTCTGTTATATGTAACAGCTAAGAAAAAACAATTGTAAAGCAATTATGATTACACCGGGAAAATTAATGAGAAATTTCACAAGCTACAAGGTGCTTAGGTGTTTAGATGTTTACACTGAAGTTACTTTTAAACAAAGCAGCTTTCTGTAGGACATTGTCGAGAATTTGCATACACGAGTAATATCTAAATGGGAACATTTTCTATTCAAAAATTAAATATTATTTTAAATTGTGATATTTTACAGTAGGCTATTACTGTATTGTTGATCAAATAAATTAGTTGTGAGTGTAAGTGCCATATATATATATATATATATATATATATATATAAACAAATAATAAATAAATAGCAATATTATTCAAAGATCATACAATCCTCATCAATAGTGACATTAAAACACATTTTTTAAAATATTAATTAATGGTACTCTGAATGTTGTGCGCAATATACTTAGTATGAAATAAATTTATTTTAAATGTATTAGTTTTTTACTATATAAAAAGTAACATGATTTTAGAGAGCATGAAATTTAAAAAATATTGATTAATTGATTCATTTAGGTTGATTACAATCAAATTGGCAAAAAAACTCCATAGTCTATTGTCAATAGCATAGTGATACTCAAGCTTAAACCAAAGTTACTTTCAAAATAAATAGCTTTCTTTTAGACAATGTGGAATATTTGTGTGACTAACTTCAGAAATTTCAAGCATCTCACACGTGTGCAGATTCCTACTGAAATTTCTTCTGTAAATTTTAACAGTGAAAGAGTAACAGTAAATGTGGTTGCAAGTGTAATTTGCAAAGTTATTGGGAAACCCATCACTGCTGAAATAATACATAGCCAGGTTGCTGCTGTGTTGTAATACATGTTCATACGTACAGTGTATTTGATACAGATTCCCAATAAATGAGTTAAATCACTAGGCGTCACTTCAAATCACTTGAAGTTTTTCAAGTGCAGGTATGTTTCATGTTGAGTCTGAGGAGGTGAATCCTCAGACTCAGAGGTGTTTTTTAGCTTCATTCTGTTCTGATTGTTATCAGAAATCCACCAGTGAGCTTCAGGGATGAATGGGTTTCTAGCTAGCTGTGGTTCGGAGACGGTAGTTAGGCCCAGGCTTCATGACCAGTGTAAATATTTTTAAAAACTACATGTTAAATATTATAATTTAAACATAATACTATAATTACAAAAAAACTCAACTTCATTGACTGGTTAAATACACAGAAGAGGATTCTAGTGAGGAGAAAAAGCTTCACAACAGCACATGTTAAAATGTGTTAACAGAGATTTAGCAACTGTCAGCAAGTGCTAAAGCGTCTTACTCCTGTCTGCCTGACCTCGGCCTGTCTGTCTGGCTGTTTCACACTCAATTTTATTTTATTTGTAACTCTAATACTAAACATAAGTCATAAATCTGCTCTGTTCCCGCAGTAGTTTACTCTGTAAGCTGCTTGCTTTTGCTCCTGTTTTTAATGAGTGTAGCAAATCAGATATGTGCAATTGGCAATGCATCCTGTCCCCTCATACAGCAAGCTATTGTGTGTTGAGGGGACTAAGACTAAGAGAGAGCGAGGTTTGTAGAGTTTATGTCAGTTATCTATGTCGTATAAAGTTGCACATTGTATCTGACATTGTGTAAGCATGCTATAGCTTAGATTCTCATGTGTGTTTATGTGGCATGTGTATTTGCATTTGTGTGTATATTTATGTTTCATTATGGGCCCAAACAGATTGACTCTATCCGTGATGAGTGTGTAAGTAGTCTCGTGCTGCAAGCAGCTGTTGTGTTATAAAGCTTTTCTACTTTGACAGGAATAAATAGTGTGTGCCACTGGCTGCTGGGGTTTGGGAGGGATATTGTACTTCTGTTTGTGAGATTAAACTCATCGCAGGTGCTTTTTACAATTGAATTGTATTAACAAAGCTTTAAAATCCATTGTATAACATTTTCATGATTGGATATTAGTTATTTAAAAAAAAAAAAAAAAAGATGTGCATTTTTTATAGATTTTCCTTTTTTACCCATTAACAATTGAACAGATTTTTTCGTTCGGTCATGCTAACACCAATTCAGACGTGCGCTAGGACTGTGTGGAGTAAAATCATCCTTTCCACTTCATGAAGCAAGACATAAATTTCACTTCCGTTTTAAAACAACAGGAAGATAATACACTTATTTTGCACCACATTCGCATGCATGCATACTTTACCAAAAGGAAATGGTCGTTAAAAGCTGTCAAAATTGACCATGAAATATGTTGCCATATTTTGTACCTTTCCACAGTTGCATGATGGCAAAAGATGAGATATTTCATAAGTACAGTTATGACACATCCTCTTGACTTGTGTAAGGCTTACATTATTATTTGCTGCTTAGAGTCCTGTGTTAATCTGTAGACATTATCAGCAAATAATATAATAAAACTTACACACACCCTGAATATAACTTAAAATCTAAGTTCATTTAATTATATATTCTTATATTTAATTATGAATGTATAAATTTTTTACAAATAAATAAATAATAATCTGAGGATTTATGCGAAGACATCTTTTTCTTTCTTTCTTAATTCATTGAGATTAATCACATTCAAAATCAAATGCAAAAAACATTTACATAATATATGTGTGTGCTATGTATATATAAGTACCAACTCATGCATGTATATATTTTAGAAAAAAAAATACATATATATATATATATATATATATACAAACAAACACAGTACACATAAATATATAATGTAAAAAGTCTTTATTTTGGATGTGACTAAACAATCTAGTCTAGTGTATCTATCTATCTATCTATCTATATCTGTGTCTTTTTAAGAGGAAGAGAGCTGTGTGACAGACCGCATGGAAGAAAATCAAAACTCCCTCAGGTAAGCTACTTACCCTGTCTCAAGAGCCTCTTACACAAATCTCCATAAGGATGAGAGAGAGGCAGAGGGGGATCATATCTCATCAGCATGTGCTTCTTGGTGTGTCTTGTTATCACTGAGCGCTGATTCTGCGTGACGATGTTAAACAGCATGATCACTGACCCAACACTACTGTAGGGATCAAAATGTCAGCCTGTGTATGCGGTCGCGGTAATTGTGCAGCTGCCCTCTAAGGCAGAGAGAGAGAGAGAGAGAGAGACAAATACAACAGTTCAGGCTCCACAATCACCATTCACAAGAGCATTGCACACACAGTTTTTCACCACAACTTCTAACTTCTTGCATGCATCTGTGGATGGATGAATTGGAAAAGTATAAACAAATGAAGTGAAAAACAGCCAAAACAATGAGAGAGGAAAGGAATGATGGGCCTTCTCCACACAGAGAGGTGCTTTGATAGAGGAGCATCTCTGTGCTGAAACACTTTGCACCCATCTCTCTTTCTCTTTCTCTCTCTCTCTCTCTCTCTCTCTCTCTCTCTCTCTCTCTCTCTCTCTCGCTCACACTCTCTCTGTCACTTAAAGAATGCTCTCCAGTGCTGGATTAATTAAACTCTAAACATTAAATATTGATTGATGCATTATCAGCGCCTCCCAGTCGCTTCCGTCCAGATTGATTTCCGACGTGATTTATTGTCATATTTGTAGAGTCATTTCACTTGATAACAAAGAGGAATTGCTGCTCACAACCTCAGACTACCCCCCGTTTCTACTTCCTCTACACCCCCCCCCAAACCACCAGCCTCTCTACTTACTTTTCCCTTTCTCTCTCTCTCTCTCTCTCCATTTGTTAGGTATAAGATATGTCTGCACACAGCCTGTGTATATTATCATTATTCAAATTGAAATGATAAAACAGCCCATGACTGATGTTTTTCCTCTTTGTCCTGCTTGCCTATCATCACGCACTGAAATGAATCCACAGAGAAAAGGGCTGGTTAAACCAGCAGCTATAATTCATGGACAGAATATTCACCTTTTATTCTCAGAGGTTTTGTTGTTGTTAGATTAAAGTAAGAAAAGTTTGGACTAAATTTGAATGCGATGTGATGAATGAAGGATATAATATCAGAACGATCTCAACTGGTGCTCACATGATGCGTGGGCCTTTGTTTTATGAGCATTTGACTACATCATATCAAATCACATTACCATTAGCTCATAATGTTCCTCTTTTCTCCCTTGTTTGTCCATGTTAGACTTTTATGTATAAGACAAACATTTATTTTTGAAATTGGTCATATTAAATGTGCATATTATCATTTGTTTGTTTGTTTGTTTTGTGGATGTGCAGTTTCTTAATACAAAGTTTTATCTATTGAGGAACCACGCGGTCAGCAGGTCAAAGTTGGTTTGAGGATTATGACCTATCCAGAAATCACACTTTCTCTCCCTTTTTTCCTGTTTATTGACAGCATATGTCAGGTATCTCATTCTGTTAAACAATTTGACTTTTTTATTAAATTCTCATCCTCTCCAACAGAATCTACAAATAAACTTATAAAATGAATGGTCCTTTATGTGGACCAGACACACCATCAGAAGTTTTTTCAGATCACCAATGACAGGATGAGGCTTTATGAATTGGATGTGGTGTGAGAAAGCATCTGCTTGACTGTTAAAATCCAATTATTGTCTCTTCCAATAATCCTGGTGGTATTTTTAAACTGTGCAGTAGCACACACAAGCTTTTCTTTAAATTTGTGAAGACTATATAATTCTATTTGTTTGTGACGTCCCGACAAACAAATGCTTTGTTTATTTAAGCATGTACTTTGTATATTTAGAATGTCTCAAAATTTCAGCCGCATTTGGTGAGAAAATTCAATTTGGCAATTGGATTTGGTTACATTGAATTATGAGAGGTATCAGAGGTGTTTTTGGGTCAGGGGTTTAAAAAGAGAGGACAGTGGCATGTTTACATGTCTGTTTGTGACAAGTACCTCCGGTGACTAACTCACAGACTCATGGTAAATATCACTCGTATTGTATTTGTACACTCTCAATGATTTGTGCCTGTGAATGGTCCGTTTACAGGTGGAAAAGTTGAAAAGATACTCAGGTTATTTGATGTCAGGAAAAAATACAAGATATCCTTTTCACCACTATAGCACTGATAATCATTAAAATCAGTATAATAACCAAACTAGAGGGGCGTTTTTGACGTTCTCTTAAAGAGGAGATTGTAAGTGTTTTTAATATTATTCTAAAATAAATTTGAGTAACAACAATGGGTAGGACTATTACAAACCATTACTGTAGCATAGGAGAGATCATTTAACACTGGCATAACAGATTATGAGATATATGAATATTGCTCTTATTCAAATAGTTAATAACCATTAGCTTGGGGGGCGAGTTAAGTGCACTTAACAAATTAACGGTTTATGTAGAGAAATAATGCTACTCGTTTTGAACAACCTTTGAGACAGATAAATCACTTTTCTCATTACTGATACAATCAATCTCCCTTGCTGCAAAGGTTATAAGCAGCAGACATTACATCGTGTAATTGAATCATTAATATACTTAATCTCATTAACAGCAAAATTAAGGAACAAATTTGCCTTTTCTTTATAAACCTGCCACAGATGACCAATGAGAACTCTCAGTATAATTATATTCATCATAATTAGTGCATAGTAATAAGTGATTAACATACAATAATGGCTGAGCAAAGCTCTTTGTCCCTAATTGCTGAACATGTACTCTAGTTCATACCCTTTTATGTGTTTAATTGATACCATTTTGAAAATAATTAATCTTATTAATTACTGTTGAATTTTCCTGTGCCTTTAAGGGTTGAAGTGTTTTGTAGTGGAAAAATGGCACTGTATAAGTACATACTGAGAACTTTGTGTATTTTTCATTTTGAAGGAATTGTTTATTGTTATTATTAATAATAATAATAATAAGAAGAAGAAGAAGAAGAACATAATAATAATAATTTGTATTATTATTATTATGTTTTGATACACGCACATACAGACAGAGAAACACACACTTTCTATTGTATTAGATTTAGCCTCCTCTAATCAATTGTATTGATCACCTCTGAAACGGCAGGAGGATCAATAGAGCCTTAATGCGAGTTTGCTGTCCAATCAGAGCCTGTTAAAATCAAGAGAAGGTCTTCAATAGACTGTCTGCTTCCTGTCACATACACCAGGAGATAAATGTGCACAATGGTGTCCTATACGGCACACACTCTGTCATCATGTTTAAATGTATGAATATCAAAATCTAATAGCTTATCAGCACAAAAATTGCACAGCATAAATTTATAGGTGCTTCTAAAGCTCATTTGATTTGTGTCTGTGTCTGCAGGGTTAACTGGTCCATTTGGTCCAAATGGTGGATTTTAGAAAACATAAAGGTCTTTATATGACCTGTGAAGCATGATATTAATTCCGAATCCTCTGCTGATATCTCCCTGAAGGCGACTGATCTAGTGGCACCTCCTGTAGATGCTTGTAGATGTTTGTCAGCTGTGCATGTTTGTTCTCACAGGGCCACAGTTGGCTGTGACTCTAGAGGAGACTTTGTAAGTGCCTGGGCTCTTACTGTGAATATTAACGAGAGAGAGAAAGAGAAAAGGAAGGAGAAAGAAAGAAGGAGAGCGAAACAGAGGGAGAGAATAAGGGCATGAAATCTTAGAAAGCGGCTGAGATAGAGAAAGAAGGATAAAGCAATGGGAAAACTGGGCCAGAGAGGGTAATAGGCTAGCACAGTCGCTGCTCTCTAAAACCTGCACAAAGGAAGAAAGGAAGTGATAGTGGGACATGTGGGAGGGAGCCAGCCAATGGAAAGGGAAGCAATAAAAACAACAGCAAACTTCCCTGCACAGGAACCTGTGCACATTTGTGTGTGTGCTGTGGTGGTCAGTAGGTTAGTAGTTGTACTCAAACATGTTTTGTTGCATAAAGCTATAAACATAAACAGGGTCACTGTTACATTTAAACAAAAATGTGATAGATGGAGAGAGAGAACTTGTATTTCAAGGATATTATTACTCATCGTCTTTGGCTCCGATGGTCACTTTTCACGTCGAAAATGTCGTACTTGTTTTTTGGTTTTCTTTCCAGCAAGTGTGCATGTGTTTTACTGTGTGGTCTTTGTGAATGAGACTGCTTAGTCTGCTTTTCAAAGACAGACTCACATATTGCTTATCCTCCCTCCAGACAGTGGCAGTTTCAAACCACTGAAACCCCAGTTCCGTCTAATGTGTGTTATTGCTTGTTTTAAAGAACAATTAAAAATGAAAAGCTTGAATTTAATGTAGTTTTTCCTTTGTCGGATGCTGGAAAGATGTGAATGAAAGAGTAAACATGTTGAAACATTCATTTCACATTTCACACACTGAAAATGTCTTGTGAATGCTATTTACGGCACCTCTGCCTAAACATCGCACTCATTCCCGAAATGTGCTGGAAATTTCGGAACCGCTCAACAATAATAAAATCTTATCATAATGTTCATGCGGAAACAGAGGGATTTTTAAATCTGTTTTTACAGGCTGAAAATATCACTTAAGTCAAAGGTTTCCTCTTTTTTTAAAGTCAATTATCAGCTTTTTTGCTTCTTGTAACTCATTTATGAATCTGTTCACATGACTTTCAGTCTTATTAGCAATTTATATACATATATATTTTTAAGCATAAGCCACTCTGTAGTCACATTATTTATCCATGTTTTTACACACTGTCTCACACTGAAGCTGTGAGTGTCTGTGTGTGCGTCCATATGTGTTCAGGTAAAGTTTTTCTAACGTCTAGGCACAGTGTGTATAAATTGTACATTTTAAGTGATTTTTAAGTTATTCTTTCACTTCAATTCATGTTTTATGTGTGGTTTCTTTTAATTTTAAAAATTGCGAGGTGAAATTCGTCCTTCGTTTTTTTCTAATTGTAGGTGAAATGTGTCTGAATAATCTCCCTTTAACACTACAACATGCTGAAGAGCTCTTACTCTAAATACCATTCATTATTGTCATAAGAGAGGTGGATGTGATTCATCTAAGCCAGTCGTCATCAGCTCTGCTCTGTTAGTTTGTTAAACTAACCCTAAGTACATCTAATGGAGATTTTTGTTTGTAAGTGAGAGTTTTTACACTTAAGCTGAAACAGACCATGCATGTTCTAACTAAAGTGGTCATTTTGTTTTACAATTATTTATGTTATGGTAGATATATTTACTTTTTCTTTGTTTTTCGGTGTTCAAATACGACGAATCACAAAAGTAGAATTGATTGATATTGTTCATTTGCATCATTTAGATGAAAACAAGAATGGGCTGTTTCTACTGTGTTATCTATGTGTTGAAGCAGGATAAATTGTGGCATAACTAGTCATGAATCACTAATTCAACCTTTTCTGAAGATAAGAGAGGTCTATATAGACATCTCTTTTCTTTTTTACTCCGTCTCAAACACTTTTATGCACACAAGCACACAACGTAAGACCTCCCCGTGACCATCTTCTTGTTCTTTCTTGGTAACTCGACACTGATATTATCTTTCCCAAACAGCTAGATGCTTGTTATAAGTATTTGTTATTAAAATCAGGACACCCGAGCATGTAACAGCTGCAACTCTTTTCTTTCATTTGTGCTGTTTTTTTTTTTTTTTTTACTATATTGAGCTATTACAGTGGTTGAGCACATTTCATGTGATTGAGGTGATCACTGATTTTATTTTTATATATTTTTCACCATTAGTATAAAATTCTACTGTAAACACAACTTTTGTTTTTCTTTTTTCAATATGTTTTCTCTGAAGAAAGGCAGAGAGCAAGAACAGTTCTGTCTATGGCAATGCAAAAACAAACATAGTCTATTGATGTCAGGAGAGTGCAACAATTACAGAGGTAAAGCCAATGCTGGATCAAATGTTGGCTGTGAGCTTGTATTTGTGGTAGTGGGAGGGTGGGTTCACTAGAGGACAAAAGCTCCACTATGATCTCTTAATTTATGATCTTATGCCTTATCTATCTGTCACCTATATTAAAAGTTTTAAACATTTCTCACACTTCTCCTTTTGTTTAGAAATGATCTGTATGTACAGTAAAGTGTATATAATTTTGAAATGTACAGTTTATACAGTAGTAGTTTATGTGTGTGTGTGTGTGTGTGTAAAATGTTGTCATACATAAAAATCAGTATGATATTTGTATTTTGTTTTGCATTATATATAGAGCAGCCTATTCTGTTGTACATTCATTTAATGAAATGATGCAAATGAAAGCAACTTGCATAATAAAATAGAAATGCATCTTAATATTGATCACATGCGTTCGGTTAGCCTAACTATTGATTATTAACAGAGAGAAGCAGCTGAGGTAAATAAACTATATGTTATTTATTTGTAATATAAAGCATTCACGCCCTGAGGTCTGGAACTTAACACATTAGAAAAATGCTTCGGTGGCAGCAATAATCCCCGTCATCTGTTGATAACAGATGGTAGATGTCATCAGGAGGCGACTGTCTGCCGCTTGACATGATCATCACGCCTGCCATGGAGACAAGATCACAATTTACAACACCAGATACGCACTTAAACTTTGTCCACTTTCTAAAGAACAAGAAATAATTCGTAATCATAATTCAAATTCCAGATTCCCGCGTTACTTTTATTGTGTTCCTAAAACTGTGAATGCCCCGCGCTATGTTTTGCATTCAACTCTTGTCCTGCAAGAAGAGATCGAGCGCAAACGAACGTGGATAAACGGGGCTTAAAACAGTCGTACGTCTACCTCCAACAGGCAGAGTGTAAATCAGCCTGATAAAAAAGCAGCATCAAATTCCTCAAGAGGAAGGGAGTGAAGAGAAACATCTTTCATTTCTAGTTTAACAGTTAGGAGGATGCAGAGAGAGCGCGCTTTCCCCCGTGACGTGAAGTTTAACATTTCATAAGGTCCTTCTTCACATTCGCCACTGTTTCGACTTGATCCTATTCAAAGTGTGATCCAACTGTTTGTAATTCTCCACGCAGAGCGTGCAGCAGCTCGGTTCCTCGCCGAAAGCTACATGTTGAAGTCAGCTACAAAAAGGTGCTCTTTTTAAAAGTGATAAAAGACACAAAACGGTGATGTGTGGCATCCACAAACGCGAGGGCGAAAAAAAAAACATCCATACTGCTTATGCTATTCAATTATGCGGTCAAACGCCCTCTGTTTCTGTGGAATGATCAATTATCGGTTGTCAGTGATAATGGTGAATGATGACCCCACGCGCTCCCGCTGCTATATGCTTCTTATCGATTAGCGCGTGACACCCCAAGTGAGCGTGAGCATCTGCGCTCTAGAAAGAGCCCTGACTTGTTCTCAAAGATTTACATATTTCATACTCTAATGGTTGCAATTAATGTTCTCATGTCATGTCTAAGGCATGTCTCATGTCTAACTTTAAAATGGAACTCGTGCGAATCTGTAACTCGGTGTCGCCCAAATAATATTTCCAAACATTTGACAGCCCTGCCAATTAATTGCCGCCGCATAATAGAGGGAGGGAGGAGTGTTTGAGCGCTTTCACTTAACCCCTACCCCCATTCTTGTGGTGCATCCCTGACTTCTCTCGAGTCACAGCCCAAATTTCTCGCCGTTAGTGTCATTCACGCGGTGATTGTCCGAGCGCGCGCGGGGAATCTCATTTATAGCGTCTCGCGCTCGGCTGAGCTGCAAATCAGCGTGTTTACAACCCCACACCAACATTCACATCAATTAACCGAGCATCGATCCTCTCACCGGGGACATCACAATATTGCCCCCTTCTAACAGTCCGTATCCTTGCATTTATGACAGGTTATGATTTCCGGTGTTGTTGCTTTGTCGGGACTTTTCATAATTTATGGTGGGAGTTGTTAAAAGATGTAGTAAAGAAAGAAAGAAAGAAAGAAAGAAAGAAAGAAATAATTAGAGGTCAATCATGTTATGATTTTTTTTTTTTCCGAAAAAAAAAAGCATGCAATTAATGTGGACAGGTGGGAATACATTTAGGCCAGAAATAAAACAATATAAATAACTTCACAGCCATAATCTGATGTGCTTTAAAGGTAAGTAGTTTATTGATTTCTGCTCCGTATATAATTTTTTTCTCAACCAAAAGTACACGTTGTCCGTTTACTCCTCTCTTCTTTCCCTCTCTTCTTTCATTAATAAATAAATAACAGTCGCCTTAAGTATAGATAGCTGACGCTATAGGACCTGATCCATCTCGCCGGCAGCAGTTCGTTAAATATTCAGTGAGAAATAATGGCATCCGAGACATCACCTATAGTAACGTTATTATCTTCATTTCTCAAAATCAGCTAGACTGATAGCTTCGTTTGTCTTTTCCAGGGCATAAATCTTAAGCTTTTGCAGGTCGCTGCAGTGCAATCAGAGGGAGAATCTCTCTTCTTTAAAACACTGCCTATTCATAAATATGATAACACATCATCATCATTATTATTATTAATATTAATAAAACATAATTGTTTCAATGAGGCAGGATTTGTGTAACAACGTACATCGTTTACAATGTCAATGTTTATCATGTCAATTTTGTTTATACGCATGTGAAATTATTAAAACACATTTATTTTTGCATAAGTAGGCTGTTGAAAATTTGACTTGTAATTCTCATAAAATATATATATATACTTGACTAATACTTAAATAATTTGACTATTGTCATCTTAAACACTTGAGAAAAATCCTGAAGCACATTATTACGTTTGATGTAGGCTATTGCTTCTTTTATTTTAGAGGTCATTTATATTTTTGTCATGTTTATTCCAATTTAATTTTTAATTATTGCACATTTAAAAAAAATCAAAATATGTCCAAGTGTCACATTTCCTCGTCAAATAAGCAAACGGGTAAAAGATGAATTATTATTATTTATTTTATTATTCATCTATCTGCCCATCGATTCCTAAAAACTTGTTTCCAAAGACTTTCTTGATGATTTCCAGACTTTTCACTTTTGTGCGACTTCTTACATTTTAACAGTAAACATTTATTGTGGATGAGGACTGTCTTCTCGGTCACCGCCTCGAAAGCTAAAAGGCTAAATTTGTTTCGCGAACTAATTTTGAAACAGGATGAATGGGATGCGTTCGCACAGCCGAAGCGGTTCGCTGTGAAGCCCGAGCGCTTCCTCTGTCTCTCAGTCGCGCGGTGAGAGAGTGAGAGTGGGAAGGAGAGGTGGGCGAGAGACTGAGAGGGACACAGAGCGCGAGTTATGATAGAACAGAGCAGTGACCAATAGAATAACAGAGGGGTGGGGCTGAGGATTTCTCACCGTTCTGCATGGGCCCTTAAAGTTTGTTTGTTCGCTGAATGCGGCGTGTGATGAAAACGTGTTACTGATCCCGTTCGGCAATAATCAGATGAATCTGATTTGGGACATTTGATACGTTCTTTGGACTTTCGAGACGCCGATAGTTGCCATTACGCACGAAACTCCGTTGACCGACCTACTTTTAACACCGCTGCCTTGAGGAAAGAAGGACTTGGTTAGAAACGGTGCGCTTGCAATAATCCAGGGGCTGAATTACAACAACTTTAATGCCAATCACAAACGAGGATACGCGATACGCTCTGAAACGCTCTGAAAGGCTGTGGAAGATCTTTGGCAGAGAGTTTGGCCATCCGGACACTTTGTGGTGAATTGCAACTTTTGAGCACCAGTTTGATGCCCAGCGAGATCAAAAGAGAACACGGTTGGTCTTTCGAAAGAGAAATTGACATTCCTGTAGTGGCCAAGTTAAGCTCTAACGTAGCCACCAGATGGTTGCTAAGAAGGGTTAAACTGTATCTAAAGGGAGTTGGAAAATCCAGCCTTTCTTCCACACGGATCAACTCATTGGGTGGGAGCAGCAAGAGAGACAAGAGTCCCCAGCAAATCAGCGGCTAATTGATTAAAGAGACTTCATTTGAATAGGGGGCTGGCAAGGTGCCAATCGCCTTTCAGAGGACCCCCCTCCACCCCCCTCCCATGATTAATCGCGAGGCATTATTGATAATCATAACAGGACACATGCGCGGTGGATGGGCTCGATTTCCGTAATTTTGAGCAGATTTGATAGTAATTTTTTATTCTTTCGTGGCTGATGCGTGAGCCAGCATGTCGCGGAGGAAACAAGCGAAGCCGCAGCATTTCCAGTCCGACTCGCAGCTGGTCCTAACCGAGCACAATGGTGAGTTCAAGCCCTTATTACACACATAAAGTCGCGCTGCACTTTTTTAATAAAAGCGATGTATACTTTAATTTCGATTATTTTTGTTTTAACCTATTTAGCCCGACTCTCCGTGTTTATTTTTTAACTCAGACGAGGAATTGATACATTTATATATGTGTGCTACTGAAGGGACTCAACTGGAAGAGCTCTATTAAGCAGCTGCAGCTGAAAAGTTTTAGACCACTCCAAACTATCACTTTGCGCTAAAACAAAAACACATTTCATCTAGGTCTTTTAAGAATCCCTTCATAACATTCTCACGTGTTATTTTTTTAAGGTTGCTCTCAAGATGACTTATGAAAGAAAGTATAGCCTAATATAGGGGAAGTTCGCGATTAATTTGATTTAATAAAGATTTTACCAATTTTATTCTCTGGTGAAAGTTAAGGCTCGTGGAATTAGTTTTGTTCTGGCCCGTTTAAGTTGCCCACACAAGTGGGGATTCGCATGGTTTCAGCTTTTCCCCCCTCCTTCCTCTTGTGTAGGATATTGCATCTCTAGATTTCAGCAGCGCCAAAACACAGACAGAAACAATATGAAAGCATTAATGAAACGATTCTTTTTCTTTTGTATTTAGTTTCGCACCATTCTATATCAGTGACCAGCTGTGCCTATCTTACTCCGCTATCGAAAATTATGTCATGCGACCTTAAAGATGAAGGGGACGTCGTCAAAACGTCTCTTAATAATATTTCCCCCATTATTTCCACTCTTATGAAACTGTAATATGTAAAGAGTATACACAATCAAACTGAGCAGCATGTAGTTACGGGCGATCGGACAACGAAATCACATAATCTCATGTAATCGAGCTTTTCCATTATGACTTCACACTTATATAATTTAAACTTTTTGCGTCCTGTTAATTTTGCTATGCATTCTTATACAATAGAGGGCTATAGAAAACGTACACCGATATGAAATCTCGTTTGTTTGCTTTTAATTCATTTTTATGATCAAGAGATTGCTAGTAGCCCGTGCCATGTAGCTAGTTTCCAACACACTGTGACTAAACTTATCTCTCACACACAGTGCCTTGTCAGCTTTTAAAGCGTACATTTACTGCCCATGTTTTTTGAGATACAAATAAGAGTGCAAAATAATGATAAATGTATTGTAAAAGTATTATTTTCGCGCACGTGCAAAATAACGATATAACAAGTCTAATTCTATATGAATTCTTTTTTCCTAAAATGCTGTCCTACTAAATGCCGTCGTTTAATTTCGTAGATTTTAGAGTTTGAACGTTCTGTTTCTGAAGTCAGGCAGGCAGTGACTAGGTTTTGTAACAGCCAACTCATTTTAAGCCTATTCTTGTTTAACTACTTTTAAACTGCATTTATCAAAGGCCGTCTCACGTCCCATAGAGCTATAAAAAGAATTTAAAGGGCATGCTGAACATTCTGATCAGTAAAGTGTCTAACTTGAACCGTTTTAAAACGGCGTGTTTCGGAGGAACTGTCCTATCTCTTGCTTAACTCAGCGTTTTGTAGGCTATCATGTTTCTGATTAGAATGGGACCTTTGAAGAGGTAAGGGTTTGGTTTCATATCGAAACTAGATCCAAATAATTTTCTTGAATTTATTTCACGTTCAACTTTTTGCCAAATCCATTTTCAATATTCCGTTGTGGAGCATGTGACGAATTAACAGAAGTGACCTACTTATACTGTTAATGCAAAAGGGAAAGTTAGTAGGCTATAGAAATATAGCACACCGTTCGTTTAATGATCGTTCCACGGCAATCTTTGTTAGATAGCCTACATGTAGAAACATTAATTACTGGCGCAACACGACTATTAGCTCTTTAATATTGCAGTAAACAGCAAAGTTATTTTACGCTCATCCTCTTCAAGTTAATTCATTTGATTTCTAAGGTTATAAATAAAATAAACTGATTTGGTTACAGATCTTGGGCCGCTGTAGACACCAGTTGCTTTTAGATGTCAGAACTTCAGTTTCACAGGCGTTCCTTAAACTAGCAATGTGTTTATGTTTGGTTATAAGAAACTAATATATATATCGTTTTTTTAAATGCTTGTTATGGCCTATGTTTAAAAAAAAAAATCTGATCGCGGTTTTTTGTGCAATACCAAGTGCATCCCCTTATTTTAACATAGCCTATTCCCTCTTTAATATGCAGAGAATATACAGAAAACAGCTCGTTGTTATTAAAAATGAACAGGAGAACAGGCCCAGATTTACATAAGCAGTTGTTTGGCGGCTGACGTGCGAAGGGCATTCATAGGTAAATTTTATGTGATTACTGCTAGAATTTCAGAAACGGTAAAGAAGACAGATTTACAAAACCATGGCATCGCTGGATGTTCCCTTTTTAATTCAATAAAGAAGTGAAGGGCAGTGTTTGTCAACCGCTGTCAGCTGACCAAGTTCACATTTTCGCCAAATACAGCTCATTCAAAGCAAGAGGCAAAGGCATAACCTGTAGGTCATGTCAGTTCAGAAGTGCATTGCTGTCTTCATGGTTTAAGCATCCCTTTATAACTTTTTTTCCTTAACCTTTGGTTGTAAACCGGGTCTTGATTAATACAGATAGCTTCCTTGGTGTCTTCTCACTTGAGAAAAGCAGAGAGGTTAATTTCCCCCTATGCTTTGCGGCCTGTGTGAGGTATTAGAAAGCAGTATTATGGCTAGACTGAGGTGAGGAGTCTGTCCCTGTTGGCCTGTCACTGAGGGTGGGATGTAGAGCTTTTTTAACCTTTGCCAGGCTTCCTCTGTGGGGAGGCGAAGAGAGATCAGGTCACGGTTTGTTCATGTGTACCATGTCTCTGACCTCCACCATGCTGTGCTATAGCCAGCCAAACAGGGACTCTTACTTCTTTTTTTTCTGGGATGGTGTGTGTGTGTGGTTGAGGAGGTGGGGGTGATGTGGATTGAGATCAATGTGGCTGCTTTCCCCTTTCACCTCAGCAAATTTGCCACACACCCACCCAGAGAGATTGTGAGGGAGCCCACCCCCCCTTCCAAAACACACACAAGCTTCGCAAACTGCAAGGATTTGTATCTTGTCAGTGTTTATGTAGTGAAAGTTTACAAGTGGCTTCAACGTCTGCTTTTTTTTTTTTTTTTTAACTTTTTTTTGTATTCTTAAGACTCCTCTCACACCCGTCCTTTTAAGAGCAAGTTTTAAGAAAGGATGAGGGCTCGGTGACCAGCAGAGAAGCCTTTCCCAGGCACACCATCTAGTGTTCAGTAGGAAGTTTTCTATGGCTTAAGAGAGAAAGTGAGGGAGGGACGCTTAGGGAAAGCAGGAAAGTTGAGGGCGGGTGGAACATAGTAAGGGACACACAAGGAGGTTCTGAGTGAACGGTAACTCACTCTTCGAAGTCACAACTAGCAAGGCGTCTGCAGCTGAGAAAAGTAACGTAGACATTACAAATTATTCTCATGTATGTTTATCCTCTCTTTTTTCTAGTCATTCTTTTTTTTTTTTTTTTTTTGCTTACCACATCACCAAATCTCTTTTTTTCTGTCTTGATTTGCTTGGGATAAGATCTTTGACCTGCTCTGTAGCATGCTGACGATGACCCAAAGCCATCAGACTGTATATTCTCATCAAAACTTGCTCTGCCTCACTAATCTACAGCTCAGCACAAAGCCGTGCACAGTGTAAAATAGCTTTCACAAACTAGCGTTGTTTCTTGCTTTCCATGTAGTTTAGGGTGACTACGTATAGACACACATCTGGCTTTGTAAGCAGCCCATTGCACAGTGCCGTTTGAATTTTAAACTAACAATGCTTTTTAGTTGAGAAAAATCATTTCAGTTTACTGATCTTGTTTGTTTTGGGTTTTTTTGTTTTGTTTTTTTAGACTGAAAATAATTATTTAAAATGCTAATTTATTAGTGTATTTGTTCAAAGGAAATTGTATATATTTTTGGCATGCAGATTTATTATTATTTTTTAATACATTAATTATTTTAAATATTTTAAATTTGTATGTTTACATGCAAAATAAAGCACATTCTTTATTCACAGGTCAGAGGTTGTGTCAAAATGTCTCTTTGGACAGATACGTCATAAGATTTTATTTCATCCTTCACATGTCATTTGATGATCGTCAAATCATTGTTTGGAAATTAATAGTTCAAATGTCCACATTCTAGAATATTTATTTTCTAAGAAAACAAGGTGTTCTTTAAATCTCGAACTATTATAATCAAATTAATAATTATATTTCAATCTGAATAGTTAAGTGATGTAACTTTTGAGTATGCATCTGTAAGGATAACAAATGCATATTAAAAATTACATTGTTTTTCCCCATTTCATTTGTATAATTTGTTTTTAATTATATCCAAAGACTGTTGTTCATATTTTAGCAAGTTCCTCGCGGTACATATACAAAGCTTCTTCTTCTTAGTATTATTATTATTTTAATTTATTTTGTGATCAGATCAAGTGACTGACATTTGCAGACGAAAAACACAGATCTTCAACAGGTTGCACTGAATAAATTTAAGTTGTTTAATTTTTGGAATTAACTGTCATTATGGCTGTAAATAAAATGCGATGGTTAGTGTGCATTATTGTTATTATTATTTTAAATAATATCATATATATTACTATATATTATTTTATGTGCAAAAAATATATTTTTTTAATAAGCAGTATGACATTGTTTGCGCATCAGTCCTTAATTTTTACTCAAGTGATCTTCTTAAACACCCCCACACTATATTCACGATTTTTTTTCCTTTCATTAGCCTCACCTCAACAGAGTTTTAATAATAAAACTTTTTCATCAAAAAAGTTGACTTTTTCCCGTCTGGGCAACACATCATTTGTGTGAGACACGGCTTTACTGTCATGGCAACTTTAACGTTATCTGATGTTCCAGCTCAGAGAGACACAGGGGGAAGATAATCCCTGAATTAAACAGGATCTGCTTTAGAGCCAGCAGTGATGAGCAGGCTGGGCCCTCGCCCCTCTCCCCTGCTCTGACACTCCCATGCTGGGGAACAATGGGGAGCCATCCTGTCTCTCCACAGGGCTGGGACACACTTCTTGCTGGGGTTTCATTTGCAAATGAATCTCCACGATGATGAAAATGTTGAGAGCGAAGCCCCACAATGAGTGGGACTCATAGAGAATTGCAATTTGTAAATCAACTTGTATGTTAAACAGCATGATTTTTGAGGGACAAAAAGAGAGGAGGTGGGGTGAGAAAGAATGAGGAAACCGGAGAAAGGCCACAGCCCTAAAAGGGCTGGGAGGGAGGGAACTGAACCGTTTTTCTTGCTTTCTTTTGCAAATGCTTATGGTTTATTTTCAAGAAAAATTACCAACCTGTTCCACTGTATAAATAAAAAAAAATTCAGCTTGTGTTCTAGCATGTGATATTATTATTGTATGCTTAAACTTACACTTTTTAATAATTCATATAATCAAGCAAATAGTTTCTTGCTTAGAGAACAATTGTTTACTTTTTATTTATTAATTATTTTGTATTTAAATGCTTTGATTGATAATGCTGCGTAAACAATCACCTAAAATGTCAAATGTTTTAAATCATTTTAAAACCACACTCTGCATTAATATGATCATGAAATTATCATGCTTAGCTTGGAATGAGTGAATTTCTGTGCTCCTGTAGAGTGCGTAGCAATCTGAATGCCAAAGGCTTACTTGTTCCTGTCAGATCCTGATTGCAGGCTGACTGGATACAAATTAGTTTAGTGACAGGGATAACCTGTCCAAGATGCCTGCAGTTGGTTGAAAATGAGCAAAGTTGACAGCAAATTGAAAGTCTAATAAGTCCTTCAAATGGTTGATTTGTGCCTAGTGGACATGTAGACATTGAGGAGTATGAAATATTGGAAATCAATGGCCTTCTATGAAATTTCATTAGGGCCCATTGTTCTCAGTTCATAGTATTTTTATGTTTTGATGGATTATCTGAAGAAAATGATTACCTAAGGTGGTTGAATTGATGGGACTTTGATACACATCTTCAAAGATCACTTTTAAGCAATATTGTAAAAGTGCTATTGATTTTGTCTCTTTTCTTATCCTATTTCATCATAGCTCTACATAGTGTGGAGGCCCTTTTCTTGGTGTGATTTGGTATTTGTTTCTTTTTTGATGGTTGTTTTTTGAACGTATGAGGGGGATAAGCATTAAACTGATTAACAGAAGATTAACAACAAAAGAATTTGAACAGATAAAGGTGCTTCTTCAGATACAAAACATCTCTAATCACTAATCCCTCTGTTCCCCCCTCTTATTTTCCTCTGCAGGGGACACAGAGACCAACCCGGACAACTCCCCCTGCAAAGACTCGGGTGCCCATGTCTGCAGCAGATGTTGCGCAGAGTTCTTTGAACTATCGGATCTTGAACAACACCAGAAGAATTGCACTAAGAATCAATTAGTTCTAATTGTGAATGAAAATCCAGTGTCTCCTTCCGGAACCTTCTCCGCAGGCTCCTCTCCTTATAATCCTGATGAGCAGATGAATGATACAACTAATAACACAGATCAAGCAGAGTTGACCGACCTTTTGGAGCAAAACGTACTTGACAAAGAGGAGGCCATGGATACTGAGATGTCAGGAGTCTCCCCATCCCATAATGATGGAAGTGGACATATGGCAGGTGGCAGCCCACTCAGTGGCGTTGGAAGCAGCCATGGTGCTCTGGGCAGCAGTGGGTCCAATCTGGGGAACTCTGCCATCTCTGCCTCACTACCTCAGCTGGGTAACTTGACTGAGCTGAGTAATTTTTCCATGATCAACAGCAACGTCATTATTGAAAACCTACAGAGCACCAAAGTGGCTGTGGCACAGTTCTCTCAAGAGACCAGAGCAGCGGGTGGGCAAAGGGTGGCTGTGCCAGCCCTTATGGAGCAGCTTTTGGCCCTACAGCAGCAGCAGATCCATCAGTTACAGCTCATTGAGCAGATTCGTCACCAGATTCTTCTGCTAGCCTCACAGTCACCTGACCTCCAAGCACCACCTAGTTCTTCCCCTGTGACTTTAGGTTCAGGTACTAGTCCACTAACCACTCTTAGTTCCCATTTGTCTCAACAGTTGGCAGCTGCTGCAGGGTTAGCACAAAGTATAGCTAGCCAGTCTGCAAGCATTAGCAGTTTGAAACAGATGGCTAATGTTGTGCAGCTACCTCAGAACAATTCCAGTGTGGGAGAGTCATCTCAAAACCTTAGAACAGCAGGTCCAGCTACAGTTAATGCCCCACCTTCAGATAAGAGACCAGGTAATGCGGGAAGCTTGCATCCTCAGTTGGGAAATCCATCACTTGCAAAGTCATCCACACCAGCCTTTGCAATGGGAAGCCTATTGAATCCTGTGGCTAATACCCTTCTACCTCAGCCCCCACCAGGCAACCCAATATTTTCCAGTGCACTGCCCAGTGCTGGTAGCACAGTTGAGGATCTCAACTCACTGGCAGCGCTTGCTCAACAAAGAAAAGGCAAGCCACCTAATGTCTCTTCTTTTGAACCGAAGAGTAGCTCTGAGGATACGTTTTTCAAGCATAAGTGCAGGTTTTGTGGAAAGGTGTTTGGTAGTGACAGTGCTTTGCAGATTCACTTACGTTCTCACACAGGTGAGAGGCCATATAAATGCAACATATGTGGCAACCGCTTCTCCACCCGAGGTAACTTGAAGGTTCATTTTCAGCGTCATAAAGAAAAATATCCACACATTCAGATGAACCCATATCCTGTCCCAGAGCATCTAGACAATATTCCTACGAGTACTGGCATTCCATATGGTATGTCTATGCCTCCTGAGAAGCCAGTGACTAGCTGGCTCGATAGTAAACCTGTTCTGTCTACTCTGACATCTTCTGTTGGCATGTTACTTCCACCAACTATACCAAGTCTGCCTCCATTCATCAAGAAGGAAGAAAATAGCTCAGTGGCTATAAGCAGCCCTTCTCATTCTGCTAAAAGCGACTCAGGTCCTGCTGATGCACCCATGAAGAACACAGACAATGTGTTGGAAGAAGGGGAGAGCACAACCCTGCCTACCTCAAATGAAAAAGTTGAAGAAAACAACCGTTCATCCAGTCTAATGGCAAACGTGAGCTCTGCAGTAGAAGGTACCATTGAGTACACCACCTCCAACAGCCCTCCAATGGCCACTAACCCACTCATGCCCCTGATGTCAGAACAGTTCAAAGCTAAGTTTCCTTTCGGGGGTCTCCTTGATCCTCTCCAAGGTTCAGAAACATCTAAGCTTCAGCAACTTGTTGAGAACATTGACAGGAAAGTGACGGACCCTAATGAGTGCGTTATCTGCCACCGTGTTCTTAGCTGCCAGAGTGCACTCAAAATGCATTACCGCACACATACCGGGGAGAGGCCTTTCAAATGTAAAGTGTGTGGTCGTGCCTTCACCACCAAGGGCAACCTCAAGACTCATTACAGTGTCCATCGAGCTATGCCGCCACTGAGAGTCCAGCATTCTTGTCCCATTTGCCAGAAGAAGTTCACAAATGCTGTGGTACTTCAACAACACATTCGCATGCACATGGGTGGTCAAATCCCCAACACCCCTCTTCCTGACAACTATCCAGAATCCATGGGATCAGATGCTGGCTCATTTGATGAGAGGAACTTTGATGATCTTGACAACTTCTCTGATGAAAACATGGAAGGAATCGAGGATGGACCTGACAGCAGCATTCCAGACACACCAAAGTCAGTTGATGCATCTCAAGACAGCCTCTGTTCATCCCCTACTCCACATGAGTCATTAGGCATGGAGAGCCAGGAGAAGAGTGCCAACCAGGGAGCAGAAGAAGAAGTGCAGTGTGACCAAGGGAAATTAATGGAGAACGGAGTAATGGAAGGAGACAGATTCACAAATGACTCCTCTTCTCTTGGAGGCGACATAGAAAGCCAAAGTGCCGGAAGTCCAGCTGTCTCTGAATCTACCTCTTCCATGCAAGCTCCATCACCCTCTAATGGTACTATCCAACAGCAAAAGTCTCCTAGTCTGGAGGACCGGCAGCAGAGGGCATTGTCATTGGACCACATTAGTGCGGGTCTCATGCAGTCTCATTCTCACAGTCCTGGAGCTCTGGATCTTACTTCAATTAACTCATCAAAAGATCCTCTTAGCTTGCTTTTCCCCTTCCGTGAGCGAGGCACCATGAAGAATACAGCATGTGACATCTGTGGCAAAACGTTTGCCTGCCAGAGTGCCTTGGACATCCATTACCGAAGCCATACCAAAGAAAGACCATTCATTTGCACAGTATGCAACCGGGGCTTTTCCACCAAGGGGAACTTGAAGCAACATATGCTGACCCATCAGATGCGAGATTTGCCCTCCCAGCTCTTTGAGCCTAACACCAGTCTTGCCTCCAGCCCAACTCCATCGCTTCTATCTGTTGGACCCTTGTCCTCAATGATGAAGACTGAGGTCAACGGCTTTCTGCATAGCCTTCAACCTGAAGTAAAAGAATTGCCCCCAGCACTGGTGACCTCATCTGCTTCCACCTCTCCAGTACTTTCGGCTGCACCACCACGGAGGACGCCTAAGCAGCACTATTGTACAACTTGTGGGAAAACATTTTCCTCCTCCAGTGCCCTGCAAATTCATGAGAGAACCCATACGGGAGAGAAGCCCTTTGCCTGCACCATCTGTGGACGAGCATTTACCACCAAAGGAAATCTCAAGGTAATAATTGCTATATATAAGACGAAGATTATTTTCTGTTTTTATGAAATACATTATTTGAGCTTTTTACTTGATGTTATTTTGCTGTTCATGTTTGTGAAAAGCCAGCCAAAGTAGATATTGACCATATAAACAAGTATTGATGAGGGAAAATAAGTGGAATGCTGTCTGAATAATAATGGGGAAAGTAAAAAGCTCAAGCATGCATCAAAAATTGTACAGAAAGTATACCATTATAAACAAAGTATACAGAAGTGGAAAAGTTGAGTCATCCAATTAATATGAATATTGGGCTAAAACCTGAGCTTGAAATTGATGGAACAAAGCCAAGAATGCTTCACTTAACAGGCTTTAACCACAGTTACCAGCAGCAAATACCCCTAGCAGTGGCACACTCACTATTTTTCCAGAGTTTATCTTTGATCGCAATAAAAAAAAGCCCAAGCACAGATAAACACAATCCTGGGATTTTTATATGGTTATGTGATTGCACTAATTTGTGTGAAATGTGACTCGCAATAGGCTTAATTTTCAGGAAGAAATTTGAATATCAAACTATAAATTTCCATCTGAATAAATAAGTATTCGGTGGTTAGGTAAGTATTTAGTAACATAGGTTAGTCGCTGTAAGAGAAGTATGTTATTGAACATTTATTGTCAGATGTCTGATTTCACTGCAAATAGTTTATTTTTTTTAATGAATAATGAATTTGCAATGCATTAAATACTATCAGTTTGAAAAGATTGTCATATAAATGGAGAATGGGGGATCATTAAATCCTTTCCGAGATTAATAGCGAAAGTAGCATAAAGATGAGAAAATTTACACCTCTTATGTACAATTCTACACTAAGGGTTGCAACAATTAAAAAAGGTTCTTTTTTCCCCCTAAATGTATTGCATGCTTCAAGGGTGAACTGGGGGCAACTGTCAGATACAATACTGTCCAGCACAATGAAAGTGGACAGTGCAATTTTCTCAGAACACACGTCTACCATAGGCCCTTTGTTTTATATGCAGACCACCATTCTCACTGATTGAACGTTACAACATTTTAACCTTGTTTTAATAATTAGACAAATGCCGCTTCCAGTGGGCCTATTTTAATACTAATTATTATACTGGTCCTCTTTTTCCATTGCATCACCTCATGTGTTATCCATTTTAATGTTTCCAAATATTAAACATTGTAGCTCTACTGCTCTTTTGTTTTTATTGTCTTTAATCCCTTGCTTCCACTCCCTTTTCTCTCTCTTTCTCACTAGGTGCATATGGGTACCCACATGTGGAACAGTGCTCCGGCACGGCGTGGTCGCAGGCTATCAGTAGACGGTCCCATGGCATTCCTGGGCACAAACCCTGTAAAGTTCCCTGAACTCTTCCAAAAGGACCTAACCGGTAGGGCCGGAAATGGAGACCCAACCAGCTTCTGGAATCAGTATGCTGCTGCTTTCTCTAACGGCCTGGCCATGAAGACCAACGAGATCTCTGTGATCCAGAATGGAGGCCTGCCCCCTCAGCTGTCAGGGAGTGTGGGCAATGGGGGCAGTTCTCCGATTGGAGGCTTGACAGGCAGCATGGAAAAGCTGCATAACTCTGAGCTCAATCCTGCTCTGGCTGGCCTAGAGAAAATGGCCAACAACGAGAACGGGACTCACTTCCGCTTCACACGCTTCATGGAGGACAAGGAGATAGTGACCAACTAGAGAATCTTTTTTTTGTTGCGCTCATGAACAAATACACACTCTTAAGCTGGCACACACACACATGCTCCCGTATATGCGTCCATGAAAGAAAGAATGAAAAGCAAGAAGAAAAAAAAACTATCAGCTTTTGCTTGCCATTAAGACTTTACGAAGACGAGTTTGAAAAGAACTTGCTTTTTTTGTACAATGTACAACATGTTATAGTTTTATGGAACTTATTTATTAGTGATTATAACCTTGCTCGAAAAACCAAGTGGAAATATTAACAGTTACTTAGTTTTTATGTTATTTTCTGTTTTATCAGCAGAGTGAATCTGTACGAGTGTTTTAAAGTGTGCTTTTGAAACTTAGCTTTTCTTGGTAGAAGACTTCACCATGGCATTAAATTATTTTCTATCTGTAGTATGTGTTAACAAAACTTGATGTTCATGTAATGATTTAGAGCTTAAAAAGTGCAACCTAAGGCTGTAAATACTGTACACTTATCTGTGCTAGATGGTTTACAAGCTGTGTAGAAACTATCCTCTGAGAAATATCAACATTTCATAAATCCAGGGACATAGGTTAGTCCTTTTCTCTCTGTCTTGGAAGTTAAAAAGAAAAAAAAGAAAAGAAAAAAAGTTTTCACCTCAGCTGTTTATTTAGACCTTAGTGTTTTCATTTAGCTTTTTACTGCGTTCAGTTCTCACTCTTTATTTGTGCTTATAGGATAAAAAACATAAACGGTTGTTGAAGAGGTCCACGTACTTACCAATGGGAGGGGAAAATGCCTTGTGTGATCTTTGAGGTTTTGCTGGGCTTTCAAACTGCTGCTAGGTACTAGCGTCTGTGTTTGACATCTACTGCACTTCATGTGTTGACGCGCCCTATACGTTTCTTTCTGTCTTTTTTTTTTTTTTTTTTTTTGATGTGGAGCAACAAATTCCTTTACAGCAATTGTACATAGTCTTACTCGAAGACAAGGTCCATCTCGGCCAGGGGACAAATGATGATAGTGTTTTTATAAATATTATATAAATATATATATATGGACTGTTACATGCACTTTCTTGAAAAGTTGGAAGATCTTTTAGGGCCCAGTTTCTCTACAGTTTAATACCTACTAACAACTACGATACTGTAATTCTTTACTCTAATAATCAAATACATCAGTTTTCCAAAAGAAAGAGTGTGGGTCTTGATGATTGATTTGTATTGCTTTTTCTTTTTTTTTCGATTTTCTTTTTTTTTTTTATCAACCATCTGAACTATTTCAAATTATATACGTATTTTTCATCTAAAAATGTTGAGTTTGCCTAGTCGATAATCCTGTTTTTAGCTCTGGCAGAAATTCTTTGTCTGATGGACTATGGATTTCTTCTCCCGACAGAGTGCATTAAACGTGTGAAATGTTAATCCAAAGTCGGTTACATATTTAACTTCACCGTGTCAGACCGCGTCCGTCAGCATGCAAATGCAATTACAGAGCGCTTCATTAAAACACATGCAGCTCCGCTGTAAGTCACATTTCTGAGTTCATCATTCTGCCGGCTGACAGGCTTCAGCATCTTTAATTAAACAATCGATCGTTTTAGAAGCCCCTTTCTTTCAGCGTTTGTTTAGATGGATTGGTGCACCGTTCCTGTCTCATAAGGAAAACTTTTCATGTAGGCTAACCCGTTTTCTTTGAGTTAATAGGTTTTTAGCTGAACATATTTTATTTTATCGTTTTGTAATTTGGAGTGTTGCCCGCAGATTTTGGATTTTGAAATATTGTAGGCTACCTTTTATAATAAAGATTATGAATTAGACGATCTACACGTTTCTGCACACACCTTCCCGTCCTTTAACAGGATTTCGTCCTCACCAACAAAAGCATAACCTTTTAAGCATAGTGTTATCAAGGTATTAGCCTATATTGTTCTAATTTTAATATTAATCCTTGTTATTATTCAACCACTTTTAAAATGTATAAAAAAATGTAAGGGAATGTTATTGGTGAATAGTGTTTTTTTTTTTTTTTAAAGCTAAAAATAAAAATAATAACTATCAGTCTTTCATCGTTTAAAATAAAATATACGTCCTGCTTTTTCAACAGCTGCATTTAATTTAACACACCATTGCACTTCCTGAAACGCAGGATCTGTTAATTCGAGGCTTGCATCCTCTCGCCCCATGCCGCCTCCTCCCCGGATTTTATAGCTGGCTAAATTCCCCAATATTTACAAGATCGCTATGCTAAATGACCCTTGCAAACAGTCCGGGAGCGGCAGAGGGTCCCCGCCCCTCTCAATCTGTGCGCTCACTTTGAGCACCCTGAGACAGGCGCTTTGTTTGAACATCTCATCAGCTTCCGGATTCTTCACGAGCAGTTTCTTGACATTATTGACAGGGACCCGCACTCAATTATGACATGCGCCGTCGCTGTTTGACATTTAAGTGATTCGAATCACACCCGTGAAACGAATGCAGCTCTTATTTGTTTATTAGTATTAATTTAATTTCGTCAAACTTATTTATCGACTGCATTTAATTATATTTGAATACAATAAAATTAAACGAACCTAATCGTTTCAGTATTTTTTGCAGTAGTTGATATTGTTGAATGTTATTAAACAACGTGATGTTGTCAAGGATGTCCATACAGAAGAAAAAATTCAGATATATCCAAATTGCATTTTATACCAGAGAGCCATGTGACACATATCTGTTTTAATTATTTAATTTTTAGGTTTTATTTAATAAATAATATGACTACTTTTAATAATATTAATAACTGTAATACAATTGGTGATTGATCAATTTAGTAATAATGCAAAGAAAGAAAAAAGTTCTTCAGTCTACCCTAATTCAGGTATTTTACCACTTTTGAATAATAGTTCCCTCCTTCTCATGTATTATCTTTTAAAATTAATAAATACACACTAAGAACAAAAGGCAAATTTAAAGAGGTGTTAATGTCAAAAACAAAAACAAAAAATCTTTAATGTTTTAATGCATGCTCTCTGTCTGCAGTTGTTATGCATATTTGTAATTTGTTGTATGGCTCACTAATTTATAATTAGGCTATTGTTATTGTTATTATTATTATGATTATTGTTATTATTCAATGCAGAGTAATTTGTCCTCCTATTTACGCAAAATACTCAATCATTTGTCTAATAATTTGATTTCAACTGAAATTGAACATTCTCTGATTATTTTTTCTGAAGCAGACATTTTTATATGAAGCAAAGGATTAAGTAGCCTTTTATTTAATTAAAACACACACACACACACACACACACACACACACACTCACACTGCGCAGGATGAGATGTTGGAAGCATCCATTAGAGAAATTATATGTGTACATCTACATATATAAAAGTGTTTTGTACATGTATACACATGTGAGAAATGATCTACAACAAGGTTACTGTTCATAATAATGACACAGAATGAATGCAGGGGAGAATGCAGAACACAAAGGTGAAGAAACTGAATTTCCACCATTGAGTTTCTTGTTTTATTGTTGCTTGAACAATGTTAAGTGAACTGTAGTATTTATGCTCCATTTTCTATAATACAGTGCGTCTAGTCTGCTTTATTTTAGGTTTTTGTTAACTGTATCACATTATGTGCACATCAGTCTATGAGAATGTGCAGTTTAATGCATTTAATACAAAAGTGATAGAATGTGAACAAGAACGAGATTATAACGAGGCTTTACATACCTCAACTGAACTGATGCTATTTATCTTGTTAAGATGCTGATTTGATCTTGTTAAGAACACACGGTCTCAGAAAAGGCTGATGTAATTATAGATTGTATTTAATTCTAGGTGTACAGTTATGGAGGTGTGGCATGAACGAGTGAATAATAATGCAGTAGGCTGTTGTTTCAGTTTATCAAAGAGAAAGGTTATGAGATGTGACAGGATTTGGCACTGTGTATAAGCCTCGGGGAGTTCTCCACAGAGTGTGCGACCTCTTCACGTAACGGACCCACCTCTGCTCTAGATTGTCTGCGCTGGCTTTAGCCCCGAGGGCTGGCTGTGACTCCCTGCTGTGTTTTTGGTCTACGCAGGGGAGATCAAAGACACATTTGGGACAATTGAAGTGCTGCTCGACCGAGCCCTTGCTCAGCGCCACACCTGCCCACCTGTCAATCATTCCCAGGTGACAGGCGAGTGTGACAGTAGTGGGCCTTGCAAGAGCAAAGGATACAATTAGGGCAATTAGTGCTGTCTTTTGTGCTTCGTGGATCCACTGCTCATTTTGTTTTTCATCTGTTCGTTGTCTATGTTATTAGTGTTGTCCTTTATCCTCACTTTCATCCTGACTACTCCAGTATTTTCTCCCTTTTTCTTAACTCACTCCCGCCCTCTGTTCTCATGGTTCATGATTTCCTGAGGAAAGAGTCTCAGTCTCTGAGACGTGTACACAGCTGGCTGAAAGAGGACCTCTAGATTGAAAGAGTAAACACGAAGAAAGATTTCTCAGCCTGTCTTTGTGTGTTTGTGTTATCATGGCAGAGTAATCAAAGCCAACATGTGCCATCTTTACACTGCAAGAAGAGCACAGAAGCTGCATCTCAAGCAGCAGGCAATGAAAAGATGAGTTCACACATACTGTTTAATGCTGTAGAAATAACTTATAAATGCATTTAAATAGAATTTACAATTACAATTTAATGAAAAAAATGTGTCCACATATATTTTAAATATATTTTTGTATTTTAGTTACTATTAACATTGAAAATTAAATAAACGCAGTTAAAAAAAAAGGTTTAAGAAAACAGGTAAAAATACATTTTTTTAATTTATTCATTTATTTGTGTATGGAAAGCATGTGTTGTCAATATAATGATATATGCCATTTAAGATGATGCAGTTTTAGATTTACATTGGTCATTTAGTTTATGTGCCATTCAAAATGAAATGGACGCATTTTTAAAATAAAAAAAAAAGTGTTTGAGGTAGAAAACAAGTTGTGAACTAAACTATTATGAAAGTTAAAGTAAAATACATTTATTAATTTGTTGATATAGGAAAAAAACAAAGGTTGTCAAAACAATGACAGACTCCGAAATTCAACTTATGATGACTTTTGTGACATGACTTATCAGTTTTGCCAAATGATAACTTGTATGGAGCAGGGTGGAAAAAAAAGAATAAATTAAAAAAGAATAAATTGTAAGGCACCAATTATTCAAGTCTGAGTTTTCCACAACTCTCTTTTTGATATACAGCTTTTATGTAGCATTGCATCGTAAATCTGAATTCAAAGCAGGTGCGGAGTCACCCATGAAAACAATTCAGTGAAAAAGTACACCTTTCTCAATCTTTCTGTTTCTCTTCCTCCTTTCCATCTCATTCTCTTTCTGAAGGCTGTATCTCTTTCTATCTTTGTCCCGCTAAATCCTGAATCAGGGCTCTGTCTTCTGCTCGATCTGGCCACAGGTTCACTCTACATGGTTTCCTGAGGTGGGACAGGGGCCTGGCGACGGTCCAAGTGTGCGAGTCATTTATCTGTCCACTCCTTCAGCTTTTCTCCTGGCACACAGCGACACACACACAGAGATATTGTATTACAGCTGCCATTGTCCCTAGACAGACAGGTGGGACTCTCACTGTGGGGTCCTGAAAGCCAGGCGGCAGTGGGCAGACATTGGGTGCGTACTTTATTAGTGCACTCATGCCTGGAGAAGCCTCCCAACAGTACTAGGGGAGGGCGTACAGTAAGGTCTTGTCCCTCTCACAGAGCGATGGCTGTCTCAGGCTTGGGTTTATCATCACTGCTGAAATTGCTGGAAGTTCTTTTGTTGGGGTTTTATTGCAGGAGGGGTATTTAGCCTCATTCTGATGCTAATGCCCTAAATTTTAGGGGTTTAGAGCTCACTCTCTGAGTCTCAGGGCCACGAGGGTGGTGACACTGTCCGTTATGAAAACAGTTCCCTCTATCTCTCCCTCCTTTCTTTTTTCCCTTGTGAATAAAAGAAGAGAAGGGCTGCATTTAGGCCATCTGTGCTTCCAGTGCTTGAGTGTAATTTAATGTGTAGGTCCATTTTAAGATGAAGCCCATGTACTCTTGTGTGGTTTGTCTGTAGAATGGAGCCCAGATCGGTTTCCTCTTCCTTTAAGAGCAGTGGGAGATTAAGTAGGTTGATTGTGTTCCTTTCACCATCAGAATGAGGGCCAGTAACCTTAGCCTGCACTGTCTGCCATGGGGCTCAAAGACAGGTAGATGCTCACTCCTCTGTTAATGTCATCCCGTAGATTACGTTTCCTCATCGTCAAAGTGTCTTAAGATGCACTGTAAGGACACGCATTCCTCTCCTATCCACCCAGTTACTGTACTATGACACAAAGTTGTCACAAAGAACGGAAAAGGGCATATGTTGGTGGCAGGCACATAAAAACCTATGGATTTCTATACACCGATTAGCCTCATTGATTGTGGCATCTAGTCATTTAAATAGTTTACATATATGCAAAATATTCTACCTTGCCTACTTTTCTACTGTTTGGTTTTCATTTGATCACTCAGAAGTTGTGTCATTTGAGATATTGTATAATTGTATGAAAAATCAAATAATCAAATTTAATGAAATTATTTATTTATTATTAACAAAAAGGTAAATAAAATATGATAATGATAAAATATACTATTTAAAAAATAATAATAAATAAATGCAAACTGATCATTAGCATAATTTGAATTAATTAGATAATTATTTCTTAATTTATTAACTAAATTATACTGCTTAAAATGTTTAATTATATTGGAAATGGCCTCAAACTTTCATCATTATAAAATTAATCTTTATTCATCATATTTACAGTATATGAACATTTTCACTTTTGTGATTTTTTATTTTATTTAATGAATAAATGTACTGTAAACTGTAAAAAAAAAAAAAAAAAAAAAAAATTTTTGGTTGTTTTTTTTTTTGCATAATATTTATGAATTGTTGTTGTTTTTTTTCTATTACACACTATGTGCTCAGTCTTGTTTTCACTATGTAATTCCCCTCTTAATCCATCTCTTTCTCCTTTTTTCCTCTTCGTTGTGGTCTCAGGAGTAACGGCTGAGTTTTAATATTAACCTGTTGCGATGAGGGCCATGAGGCAGCGCAATAAACCTTGTCAGCATGAATATGTATGCGTGTACTCTAAATGGATACTGAGCTCTCTCTGTCACCTCTGAATGGTGGGAATAGAGATACAGGCCCTGATAGTTCTTTTTAGGAGTCTCTCACAGGAGCCATTAAGTTTCCAGTGTTGTATTATGGGCCTGGAAAAAACCTGTAGACATTCATACTGATATCAGTGGATCTTTCCAGGATACCACAATTAACCCATGCTATGATTTAAAACACCTGTACGGAGGCTTTGTGGGTTACTGATTGAAACACAGCAGTCGTCAGGGTTACTGACCCAAACATGTTTTTGTGAATAGTTTGATCCAAGTCTTGCTAAAATGAGACAGAGGAATGATAATAATACTCTCAGACCAGACGTGACCATGACATCTGGCATGAATGACAAATATCCTGTCTCATGGGTTAATTTTTAATTGCCCAAAGCCTAGTTTTAACCATTTTAAATTAGCCATAAAAAAGATTTTTTTTCAGTTTGGGATTGAAGTAATTGAAAAAAGAAGAAAAGGAAGAATTCTAGTCAGATGTACAGTGTGTTACCAATAAAGAAGATTATGTCTTCATAATCTAACATATTTCAAAATAATCTATGATTATCATATAGGGAGAGAAAATATTAACAAATAATCAGAATTAAAGGGATGGTTTACTTGCATTTGTTCCCAGAGTACTTGTATTTTCTGCATCTGCAGCACAAAACACTTACTTACCCATAGAAACAGAGTCCACCCTGTAGTTTAAAACCTCTTAGAGGCCTTTGGCTTTTTTTATTAGATAATCGATCCGTCCATATTAAAACAACAGAGTAAACTTAGTGATTCTCATATACTTCATTATTGCAACCATTTGACCGGGCAGCATATTTTAGCAAACTGCATGTCACAGACCATCAATACGGCTCTAATCAGGGTTAGTTATGGCTGTACTATAATGGCCAAGCCTCCTGTGGTCAGTGGTCCACTGTATGATTGCTCCGTGTATGTGTGTGCGGTGGAAACTAGCGGAAAGAGAATGGGATGCTCAGCATTTGCACTAACAATTTGATTATGTTGTTGAATTACTGTTATATAGATCTGCTGAGGCATTCATTTCACCGTATGAAGAGAGAGAGAGAGAGAGAGAGGGAGAGTCTGCGGTATGTGAATACTGTATGTCTGTTGTGATATCAGCGATGGGGAATTTTTTATCACTGTTTATTTAGTTTGCCGTGTGGGTGTCAGTGTTCCTCTGAGAGATTTGCTGTGAAATGCATCCCTTGAGCTGTCATTACAATGAAAACATTTCTGATAGTTTGGAAATGATAATGCTATTTTGTCTAAGAACATGTGCTGTCGATGGCAAGACTTATGCAGCCAGTGCCACAGTGACTCAGTGATAAAAACATGTCCTTTCATTTTTTTTTTGTTTTATTTTAAGACGTTACATAATATTCCATGTGTAATTTAGTAGCTGTACACTGTCACCTAAACACTGCCTGTGACTGGCTTCGGTAATGCAGGCCTTGTATCTTTACGGCGCTATATTTCGGTCCAGTCGCTTCCATTCAGAAGCAATGCGGACACAAGACAGGTGTCATCTTCCCTGACCATGGAGGCAAGCAGGCCTGACCCAGGTAAGATTATCCTCTCTCCTCACCACATAACTCAAATCAGTCAGCGCTATCACCCAGCTCCACAAGGAGCTATGTCATGAAACTCAACACACAAACATGTGACACTTACACCCGTAAAACATCTCCGATATTTAATATTCAACGGCCGGTGTTATTTACATCTCACTCAGTGATAGATGATCAGCCTCAAATTGGAGTTTACTGACATTCGCAATAATCACTTTTACATTTCTGAGCAATTTCTCAGGTGGTCCATGCTAATTTAATAGTGTCTTCAAAAGGACACAGTTGTCTTGAGACACTTCAAAGCATTTTGACTTTTTGTTTTAGATTATATATTAATGTAACTCTACCCTGACTTCTACATTTCTGTAACATAACCCGTAAGTGATGTCAGATGGCAGTGATTAAATATGGATGGAGATTTGGTACATTTTCCTACAGGGAGAGAAAGATAGAGCCATGGAGAGGGAGAGATAGAGAGGAAGAAAGAGTATACAAAAAAAAACAAGTACTTTTTTTTTTTTAAACAACCACCCCACTCGGTCAGATTGAGGAATCTCAGAGGTCCTGTCAGTGTCGCCTGCATTCAGAACTAATGGTCTTAAAATCAGCTCTACCTCCCAAGCTTTAATGAGTGTTAAATTAATGAAAGAATTCCATCCTCTCCTCCACCCCCTCCCTCTCTTTCTCTAATTCTCTCTTTCTGCTCTGTTTTTGCATGACAACATTTTCAGATTGCGCTCTGAGACGGATCAGTCCCTTGTTGGCAGTAATTGGGTGCTGGCCTGGGTTAATGCGCTCACCACCATTAATGAAAACGTTGAGCTGTAAGTGGGACTGTATGAAACGGAGAACGTTCTCAATAGCCTCCAAACAGTCACTAGGGTCCATTCTGCAGCAGGCCAGGCCCAGCTTTTATTGGAGTGAAGCGAAGCATGAATTCTGTGAGGGAAAGATGGAGCCAGTTATATTCAAAGCTGTAAGCCAGACGGCTGAATGAAATAACCTTTTTTTTTTTTTTAGATAAAGAGAATCTCTTGGGTAAGTCAGGTGAATAAAGGCCCACACAGAGAGTAAAAATACAATGAAAGAAACTCACACATAGATTTGCGGAATACAGTGCTAGATCAAATCTATTTGCAATTTCTCAGGATGCATTAATATTACAAATAATAAATCTTTGCTTTAATATTGCAATGGCAATATTAAAACACAATACAGATTTTAAATGATACATACATGTCATCATTTTAAAAGCAAATCCCCTAAATATATTCATGCAATCATTTAGTGAGAGTTGCCTAATTTACTCTCTTTCCCTCCTTTTCTGTACCTGCTTTTGTTGTGAATAATCCAAAAAGAAGCTGACGTATTTTTTGGCACAGTATGAGATCTTCCTAAACTACCATACATACCACAATAGTGAAAGCACAGCCAAAACACGGTTTAATGCTGAAGAAAAAATGATTTATTGCTAATTCCTTTTTGTCTATATCAGGATTTATATGCTGTTATAGGACCATGTGTGTGTTTTGGTATTTGTGGTTTATTGGGACAAAAACTTTTGCCCGTGTCCCTGTAATTCAAAAGACTTAATTTGTTTGTTTGTTTTGTTTTTTAAAAATGCAGAAAGTTTCCTGTAAGGAGTAGGTACAGACGTAGGGTTGGTGTAGGGCAATAACACATTTTGTTCAGTATAAAAATCATTACGCCTATGGAGAATCCCCATAAACCACAAATACAAATGTGTGTGTGTGTTGTGTGTGTGTCCAGACCGCACCACCAACAGACATTCAGTGGGATCACCATCTCGGCATTGGTAACCATCGGCAACAGACCTTTTTAATGGGAGTTAATCATGTACCCTGAGGTGACATGAGAAAAGCGGTTCTGTGTGTTAAACTGTTCCATTGAGCCGGGATTGGTTGATGAGGGTTGTTACAGGATTTCCTGTCAACATTGTAGTTGCATTCACACAAACATTATATGGGAAATCACAGTGTGTGAAATTGTGGATCAGCAACAAAACTAAGTTGGAAAGTCTGAATGTTCTTTAAAACGTTCCTCTTCTCTCTATTTAACTGTTTATTTGTTTGTTTATTTCTTTGCTTACATCAAGACACATACTAAGTATTAAGTCAGCGGTTTTATATACATATATATATAATTAACTTTATCAGACTGTGAATGTAGCACTTAATAATCACTTAAACGTGCTGTTTAGTAGAAGGTAGAAAGTTGCTACATAATCAGAATAAGTACAACTACAAAGTAGCTAAAAGAAGTGTGAGACCAGGAGAGTGAGAGGAGATGAGAACTAATGAAGGGCTGGAGATGAACAGATTGCCTGGCAAGGAAGGGCAGTCTCACAGTGCGGATGTGACTGCCGTATCGACATATGCACAGAATCTGAAATCTGAATTTTAAATTCTAGAGAGCTGCTCACACTCTTTAGTGTCAAAGAAATGCCATCCTGTACAGCTGTCACATGACACCTCAGACCTCACACACACTCAGACACACACTCACACCATTAGCACACATACATACACGTCGCTTACCTAGCTTGTGCATCCACACACACATACCCGGTTATGGAGGAACTAGTAAACACCAGTCTTGCCAAATCTCAACATCTTAGACACACATGCTGCCCAATGTTCTTGTTAAAAACTGAGAATGAACAAAAAAAAATAAAAAAAGTAATTGTGAAAATGTAAACTAAAACATAACAAACTGCACATAGATCACCTTTTGTGATTTCCAGTTTTTTCCCAGATATTAGTTTACACTTAAAAAAATTGTAACCAACTATTTTAGATTATTTTCTGAAGCCAATGATTGACCTAGAAGAATTGCTTGCTTGCATTATAGCAATTGTTTTACTGTTCAATGGAGAACTATACTGAATATAATGTAAACTAAAACATAATATTATTTCACTGTATTATTGTTGGTGTTCTTCAAATTCTTACATACTTATATGCTACAGTATATTTTAAACTTTATTACAACTGTAATTGTAATTAATTTTAATTAATTGTAATTAATTTTAGTCTTCAGAATCAACAGAATAAAATACTGCAAATTAATGTTTCTGTAATGCTAATCGGTCATGGAGAGCAGAAACTGAACAACTGAACACTGTTTGGGGTTCGTATTTAGAACTAACTGTTCTATAATACATTATAATATTTGCAAATTATTTACATACAGAAATTTTGATGTTTAATACAGGCATGGCGAACCTGGTTAATGAGTAATGAGTGACGCATTGGGTGACTGCACAGAGAATAGAGGAAACAAACTTCATGAGAGTGTGTGTGTTTGTGTGCGTCATGTCTGTGAATGCCTTTGTGTATCTGCCTGTGTCATGAACGGCTTTGTGTGTGTGTTTGTGTGTGTGAGTGAGTGATAAGAATCTTTAACAAGTCTATTGAGGGTGGCTACACACTTACCCCACATCCAGTCCCCCTACTGAATCAGATCTGTCTCCGTTGTCAGAGCACATTAGATACAGGCCAACACACACACACACACACACACATATACGAACGGACGGACGACCAACTATGCGCTCATGCCACAAAGATGCTCACATCTCCAGCTCACACACACACTGCAATTAGCATTAGAAAATGGGCTATCAGCTTGAATAAGCAAGATGGAAAAGCGACAGAACGTGGGTGTGTGTGTGTAAGAGAGAAGTGGTTAGCATAGCTTGCCATAAAACACACTCTAGTATCAACAAACAGGTTTCAATCCTGTTCAGAAACACAAGACGCTCACAATTGTTCAAGAGTGCAATAGCATCAATTATCAACCTAGCTTCATAATTATTTAAAATCATTAGACGACGTCACGCTGGGAGAACGAGCGCTCTCTGTACCACTACACAACAACCAAAGGCCCGTATCCCCACAGAGGAGAACATTTCTCTGTGTCTTTCTGTGACTTTGGAACATAATTGAGTTTAAACACTCAATACAACATTAATTAGTTTAGCCGTCTGCTGGTGATACCATAGATAAGAGACTATGTAATTCATATTGATTGGAATATGCACATTGAATACAACCTCTTAAGACAAGCCTCCTTTATTAAGCTAGCACAAAGAGCAGGTCATCATTTGTACAAAGAGAGATCGCTTTAGATTTTATCTTTCTCATAAAAAGATTTGATTGGGTTTTCTCTCTAAAGAACCCTCGCTCCCCATGTTATTCTACTTTGATTATATTACCTCTTAATTAGTTTGCATATTGAGTTGAACAGAGTTTATTGATTTCACCAGCTTTCATTTGCATTGCAAAATTCTTCTAATCCAATATAATCTTATCCATAGCCACAGAGAGAATAATGACTTTCTTTCTGCCAGTTTTCTTTTATCCCCCCACCTTTACACAGTTTCTCGTTTTTTTTTTTTTAAACAGTGTCTGAACGTTGTTTTTACATTATTTGTCTTTTCTGTTATGTTTTAGTACAATGCAAAAACCTTACTATATCAACTATTACTGATGGGTTTCATTTTAGAAAATCACATCCATGCTTCTGAATATTTACACCAGAAATGCAC
>JAUYWG010000040.1:14099028-14113321 GCA_034779775.1 Enteromius afrohamiltoni
CAATTCATTAGATGTATCATATTATTTGATTGCAAATGTAAAGCAAACAACATTTACTTTCTTTACTGAGTACTTCATATTGGTTTTTCCCTGTCATGTTTGACACATACATTTTGACTGGTTGTAGTCATTCTGAACAAAAGGATCTTATCTAATGCATTTGTGGTTTCTTAGGATGGACTGTTTGAGCTGGCGTGGAAACACAGGTTTTTCCATTGATAGTGTTGAAGTCTGGTTGCTCCACGAATCTCACTGTTTCCATCGTCTTTATCAGAGCAATGACAGAACACAGGACTGAAATTCAGACTTTCTCAGGACCTCACACACACACACACACACACACAGCACTGCATACAAAGACACATATGCAGACACTGACGTGAACACACACAGACGCACAGATAACAGGCTCGTAAAATGCTGCTGTTCTGCAAGACTGCTGAGCTTAAACCCTTATGAAGTGTGTGTGGGAGAACAAGCAAAGTTTGTAAGCTTAAGCAGAGCTGCCAGTAATTTATTTTAGCTAAAAATATATATTTCCATTGTTAATGGTAAGCGTAATTAAACAGGTATGGCAAAAGGGGTGTGAGTCAATGGTGATTTGGTAAAATAGTAACAGGACAGGACCTTGATAGTTTAAATTGAGGGACAAACTTTGGAGGATGAATTTATTAAGCAGACTGCAAGTAGGCCAAAAATGAACCAAGAGGCTTGCCGGGTATGACTAAAAAACAGGAACAAGCAGTGGCTGCAGCCAAGCAGCAGGGATGAGAGGAGAATGTAAAATGAAAGCAGCTGTATGCTGAGACGGAAACTTTGAGAGGAGATGGCAAAAAGAAAGGGGTGTTGAACTTTCATGAATGAAATGCAGGGAAAATTAAGGTGTATGCAAATAAATGGTGACTGACTGCAAAATTACTTTTTTTTAGGTTTTTGTTTTTATGCGTGTCATAAATTTTGAATCTTATAAATTTGATTTTTACAGTTGTTAAGCTGTTCAGACATAAACAATTTTTCAGTTACATTAAAAGAGTTTCTATAAATTCTTCACATTTTTATTGATACTGGCAAGTATTTGTGAATGTTAAACACACTGAAAGGTGACGCTTGTTAATTAAAATAGGAAGTTGTATACTCGTCCTCTTTACACGCTTACTCTCTCTCTCTCTCACTTCATCATTAGCATCTTAGAGGAGGCTGTAGCATATGTCAAGGTGAAGTGAGTATCAGGTGGATGTCTTCATCCTAATGTCACCTCTATACTAACACCAACACGTGTGTAGCATGTGTATGATTACAGTAGCATTTTATTATTGCTTTTACTGTTGCTTTACTAGTTAGCATTGTCCAAATCATTTGAAATGAGATATGACAACTATTAAAATAAAAATATAGAAATAAACTTAAAATATTTAAATATAGTGTAATGCTTCTTTAAAATTGTGATTTTTTCATTAATTTCATTTAAAAAAAAACTAATTGTGTTGACTGCAAAAAAAAAATAAAAAAATAATTATATATATATATATATATATATATATATATATGAATATATATATATATATATATTGTCTGTGTTTGTGTACATATCCTGTTTTTTACCAGCATGAAGCTGTCTTATTTATCAGGAACAACATCAAACTAGAAATTACATCACAGAATGAGCCCTTGTTAATAACTTTTTAATTTTAATTTAATCATTTTCATTTGTTATTGGCAGTTAATTGTTTTATTTAAAATATAATTATTTAATATTAATTTTGACCTCCTAAGAGAGACAGACATTCTCTATAGGCTAAATTGAAATCCAATTTTAATCCAAATTGTATCCATTAAAACTTTCACTTCCTTTGCTTCTCATATTAAACCAATTTAGTTAATTATGGTGGTTGTGTACAGTTTTGTTTTTGTGGAAATCTAGTTTTTCTGGTGACTGACTTCTCTTAACTGTAGCAGTGGGTCATGATTCCTCCATCATGGTTTGCTGCCTCTGGCTCTCCTCACACAGAAACACACTCTCTCTGCTACCGTATCCAGGACACGTCCAGAGTGATGTAATATCAGTCGGCACGGTAACGGACACGGGTAGAACAGCGAATGGCCGATCTAGTGACTCTTAATTATGCAGTCCTCTCTTTTTTGGACCGAGCTGTGGAATGGACCATTAAGCAGGACACAACACACAGGCCATGGGTCAGAACAGGAGTTGCAGAGGGGACGTGACCTCTGTGTGTTCGGCAGAGATAAAATAACAGCCATGCTAGGATAAAGTGGATCAGTTTGATTTTAAGTTGGCCAATCTATAATCTGACTAATAATTCAATATATAATTATTGTGAAAGCAGGTATTTACTACATGGATTTTACTGGGGTCATGACATGACATTCATTATTTGGTCCTGTCTATTAATTTACTCACAAAGTAATTTGTGAATTAAAAAGAATTTTGATATTTGATATTATTAAAATGAATTTTGATATTTTCATCATGGATGAAAACAGTGTATTATTTTTAAAAATTAAATCCTTAAAGTTGAAATAAATTGAAAAAACTTAATAAAACAAAATCATTGCAGTACATTTTACACAAAAAATACATTTAACTTAATCAGTTACCTGGAATTTCTTTGTATACACATAAACATATGTGTGTGTGTGTGTGTGTGTGTGTGTGTGTGTGTTTGTGTGTGTGCATATTTCTATGCATTTATTATGCATTTTTCTATCTCTCTCACTGAAACATTAAACAATTTCAGTGTAGCTTGCCATTATTTTTATTACATTTTTCAATATTTAAAAAAACTCCAGTCCTCTAAAATATACTTAACTTGCATTCAGGAAAAACATAAAATAAGAAGTTATCATGTAGACCCTCACAACTAAGTCAATATCAATAAGAGTTAATGACAAGACAAGGTAAGTTCAGGTTTTAAAATGTCATGTACAAAAATGAAATAACATTTATAAATTATTTAGTATTCATTACAGATACTTTTTACTTTGAAATTTGTTTTACAATTTTTAAAATAATGAAGTACAAAATCATCTTATAAAAGAGTACATGTCTTTTTCACTGGATTTTTTATGTCCATTTTCTTTATTGTCACTTTTTATGTTGATGACCCCCTGTAACAGCAGTGTTTTTCACCTGAAAGCTATTGCACATGTTATGTTCTACTCAGATGTAGCTGTTGTTTAAATATCACAAGCTGTTGAGCACTCAGTGTTTTCTTCAGGCTCTCTGTCATACTTAACACAGAGCCACTACATGTAACTAGCATAATCCAGCATGAGAAATCACACACTCTGTGTGTAAGATCAGTGTATGTGTGTGATAGCCCCTTTGAAATCCCTGTGTGTTCGTGGACGTAGCTCTGCTCGCAATGAGTGTGTGTGCGTGTGACAGGGGACCATCAGTGAGTATGACGGGCAGTGTAAGATATGAGCTGTGACAAGCGCGGCCGTCACGGGTTATGACTGCTGGAGGGGGCAAGACAGTGTTTAAGGAAGAAAGAGAGTGTGAGTGTGAGAGAGCATCCGACACACGTGGCCGACTCGTGCTACATTATCCGGCTGATTGAGTTATGACAGCTGTGTTCCGCGCAGGGAATCGCTCTCCCTCGCTCCCTCTCTCACTCTCTCTCTCGTAGCTGATGATGATGAAGAGATCACTTTAAACAACAATCTCCATAATATTTCATGCTCAGTAAGCACCCGGAGGCTGCCGGCTCACTTCTCCATCAATTGATTTGATTCACTGCCGGGTTTCTGTGCATACACTCACCTATGCCTAGCACTCAGCCCTGAAGATAAATGGCAGGTTAGATGAAAAATAATATGTATGTCCATAGGAAATGGGAGTGAGTGTGTGTGTGCCAAAGAAAGTGGGTGGTGGGAGGTTATTCTGTATCAGACTATAACATCACAGGAAGCATTGAGATGAATTATAACTGTCACATCCTTTTGCACTACAGCCCACCCTTTTATTCTTCAATTCATCAAAGTGTGAGAAATATTGCGATGGGACAAAGAGCTCTGTGTTTTGTTTTGGGGGAAAAAAAGCATTGGCTTCAATTAGCAAAATCCTATGATGATTTCTTCTGTTCTGTAACTGATCTGAATTAGAGGACTGTTTACATCTGCTGCATGAACTGATTCTGACACTTTCTTTTGTATTCTGTTCCATTTCACTCTAATTATATTTAACTTTTGTATGTACGCTTTGAATTAGTTTATAAATGTATACTTATGTGCTTGAAAATATAGTAAAAACACTAACATTGTAAAACAGTATTACAATTTAAAATAACTGTTTTCTATTGTAATATATTTCAAAATGTATTTTATTCCTATGATGCAAAGCAGTCTGTCTGTCACATGATTCTCATTTAGAGCCCAAGAACAAGTTCTTAATACTATCAAAACTAAAAACATGTATTGTATGTACCAGTTTGTTAGTATACGTGTGTGCGTACAAAGAAATAGCAAGTAACTCCTTATATTATGTGTGTGTGTGTGTGTGTGTGTTTTGCGCCTGTGTGTGTAAGAGAGAGAGAGAGAGTGTGTGTGTGTATGTGTGAGATGTACTTTTATGTATTTATTTTTTTTTTTTCATTTACAACTTAATGAATGTTTTACTTAAAATTAATTTCAATTTCCTTTTTTTTACATTAACAGATTGGAATGGCAAAAAACAGGATATATGTTTGTTTTTGTTGTTTATATTATGTCGTTCTGTGTTGTATTTGTATCTGTCCTTTTCTACTTTTCATCAATTTGTTTCCCCTGATGTTCTATTTTTTTGTTTCTTAACTTAATTTGGCTTAAATTTAAACAATGTTCTATTTTTGACCGCATTTGTCTTGCATGTTAAAAGTTAAAAACAAGGATGAGAAAATGACCAGCTTGTGTGGCAGCTTCCAGGGAGAAAAAAAAATGGATGAAAGAGTAAAATGGATGCGTCAAGATACAGCTGGTAAAGTGTCTGTGTGTGTGTGTGTGTGTGTGTGTTATTTGTGTGAATGTATATATCTAAGTGCATACATTTACCTTTGTCTGTGTGTACAGAAGTGGAAGTGGTTCTAGACTCAGGGGATATTTTGGTTGTTGAACAGTGTACTAATGAGTACACTGGAGACTTCCTCCACAGAAAAGGGGAGAGAGAGACCGATCGGAAAAGAGTGAGAGAGGGTAGGACTACAGAAGGATTAAGTATCTCTTAAAGAGATCTACTTTCAGACTCTCAGTTATCAAACCACTAGTGTGTATTAATTAAGCCTAATGTAGGGATGGGTTATTGGAACTCTCCCTCTTTCACACACACACACACACACACACACACGTTATGTGTTTTCACAGACTTTTTATCAACATACTTCTATATAACGCTCATGTCTGCATACAAATGTCATTCTTAAATGCATAATTAGTTGCACAGCTGAAACATAACATGCTGTTTTAATCATCATATTAAGAAAAAGCAGGTCTGTGCAGCAGTGTTCTGCTTGTTTGGAAGAGAGCTGATATCAGGCAGCCCTGAAGCAAAGCTTTGCTTTGATGTTGTGGAACATGTTTTGTAAAAAATTACTTGCAATCACTGTAAAGTTTAACCTCTGTAAAAATTTTATTTATTAAAGTATTAACATGTAAAACAATAAGGCTGATGTAGTTTGAAGAAGACATCCCATATCAATTTAATATAAATGTATTTTTGCAGTAGTAAAAATGTATGTTTGCTTTTCGGCACTTTTTTGTGAACATTTGTGGGTATGTTGTGCCACTGTGTATGTTTTTATGCAGGCATACATACTTGATAGTATGGCACAGCAGAATAACAAATTCTCACTGGAGATAACCTGGTTTGCTTCTAAATGTAGCAGCACATACATTTTAAAGTAAGTAGTGGAGGGAGAGGGAGAGAGAGAGTGCACTGGCAGGGGTGCCCCACTGTCCTGGCATTCACCCTTTGACTGAATGGTTAAAGCCATGGGTAGTTTGCCAATGTTGTGTCAAAGTTGTGCCAACATTTGTATCAGATGTAGGCCAACTGTGCCACTTATGGGTGGTTTCTGATGTCCGCTTCCAATTGGAGATCAAGAGGGCCAAATGAAATAAAACAGCTGTAATTAGCATCACTGTTAAAAGTTGGCTGTGACGTTCTGCTACAGGGCCACAGAGCACACCCTCATTTTAAAATGTTAGATTTTAATCCTACTATCTGACAATATAAAACCTGAAGCAAATGAAGCATTAAAAATTAACCTTTAGGCTTAGTGGTTGATGTTTAAAAATATATGTATGTATGTATGTATATGTATATGTATATATATATATATATAGATTAAAGATAAAATGTAACTACTTAAAATCTCTCTCTATAAAAGTGTAACCATCTTATTGTGCTGTTCTTTCACCATTTTGTAAATGTAAATGTGTTAGCGGTAATCTTTGATTTCTTCTGAGGCTGTCACTGTTGGATCTATTGATTCCCACCATGAGTCAACAGACATGCCACAGATGAGCCTTTCTCTCTCTCTTATTCTGTCTCTCTCGCTTCTTCATGCTTATTATACCAATTATCGGTAACAGAGAAACGTTTCACTTTTTTGACTCCCTGCTGTGTGATTTGAGCAAATCAATATCTCTGATCAGAGTTGCCTCTGCAGCATTCTTTATAGGGTCCAATCACATCTCGTAAAGAGGTTTGTCCTTCAGATATGTGAAACTAATCTGCAGCAAATATCACACAGTATTGTGTTTTATGCTATGGCGCTCAGCAAACGTGGCAGTATATTTGCACGAGTGCCACCGATGTCACTTTGCAAACCCCTTTCACTGTTACAGTGCACAATAAGCTGCTGTCTGCTGCACATGTCTCACTCTCAGTGTGCCTTGGCATTGTTTAATTACTCGCCACAGTCACTGGAACTCATTGCCGTGTCTGATCTTAATGTTACAGACACAGGCCGCAAGTAGATTGAACACCCCGGCTCCTCCAAAAATTTCCCACATTTTGAGCGTAGGCGCGTCGGACAACGTCCGCATGACCCCAACATCTAGTTGAGATTGAGCTCGCCGTTCAGTCTCCGTTGTTTTCGCCAGTAATTTGATTGACAGGTTGTTTATCATGCAGCTGGGGCTGACACTTTCAAAGCTTGAGGGTGCACATGTGTTTGTGCGTGCGTTGGGGGGAATATCCAATCTGTCTAACTCCCTCCCCTCCACAGCAGCTGACCCCTCCGGGTCGTCACGACTTAAGTAAGAGTGAAGTTGCTTAAACAGAAGAGCTCTGGTCAGAGGGGCCTGGCCCGAACCCACAGCTGCACCGATCTCCTCTCACGCTCAGGCCTGTCTGTGATCCTTTAAGAATCCATACATATTGATTCAGACTGATAATAAACAATTTGATTAGCCTTCTTCTATAGGCTGTCAGTCCAATCACTCTCAGCGAACCATCCGAGTGGAAGAAGAGGGGAGGGGAAGGAGGGAGATAGAGAGATAGAAAAAGAGCGAGAGAAAGCGGCATAAAGCTGAAAAGGACGGATGGAAGGTACGGGGCCCAGGGGCGAGAAGAAGGGAGGGCAGAAAAAGGGATCCTGGTGTGATTAGGCGTCAGCGTTTGCTGAATTGGACAGGACAGCTGAGCTGCCTGGTTATTAACTCCCTCAGAAAATTCTCAGGCTCTTGCGAGCGCGCCTGAATACTGCCATCTGGATCGATAAGCAATCTCCGCTGTGTACTGAGCAACTGCACCTTTCATTTGTCTCAGGCGGTCCCTCTCTCTTACTCTTGCCCCCTCACCATTGAACAGGTGTATTGTCCAGTGAAGAGAGAGGGAGAACGAAACTTCTCCTCCGTTCTTCCCAATTCTGTTTCTCTCTGGCCATCACTCAGATTTGCTCTTTCTTCTTTCCTCGCTCGCTCGCCCTCCTTTAGTCATCAGCTAGGGTCTCTATCACCGCAAACATAATGATCCGGAGGGAGAAAACGCAAAGCCATCGCTCCTCAAAATGGGTCAGCGTTCGGAGGGGACGGTGAGCCTGTGCTCGGATGAGGGGGGATGGGTTTGATGTTTGATGCTTGACAGGGGAGCAGATGTCATGACCGGGTCTCCACCTCAGCTCAGAAAGCAGAAGCATTTGGCAGACACGAGAGAGGGAAAAAATTAGAAAATGGGAATTGGACATGTTTCGCTAAACATGGAGGATGCCTTCAATAGGATGATCTAGCACACACACCTGTGTATGGACCATATCGCTCAGCGGTGCATGGGTTTAATAGACCCTTAAACACTCATTTGCGTTTGCAAAATGGGATCCGTGCTTAGGTTGAAGCAACCGCACATATTGGCAGCATTGCACGATTTTAGCTAACGTTTTGGCCGCAGCAGGAGGGAGAGAGTGTGAATGTGTGTGTTTCAAGGCGCTGCCTACAGCGGCTTGTGTGTGTGGACTCAAAAGATGAATGTCCATACTGATTTTGTGTGCAGATTGAGCAGGCCTTGGGCTGATCACTTTGAGTGATTCTGCAGGCCATTGATTGGGTGGATGGATCTATTGATGAGTCAGGCAGCTGATGGGGAAGATGGGATGAACATTAGCCTGTCCTCTCACAGCACACATTTGCGCAAAACACAAATGCATGAGGAAAAGTACAGAATATATGAGGACAATGACTCACGTAGGTCCTATCTAAAAATACCTGTACAGAGAAAACAGATTAATATTTAGTGTATGGTTTACAATGAACTACTTATTTTGTCTGTGTCTGTGACTGACTGATTGTTATTCACTAGTACTATGCAGTGCATGATACTTTTAATCTTATTTTGATCAGATAACAGTGTGTCAGTTGGGCTGAAACCTCAATTTTTCAGCATTTTATATACGTCTATCAGTATGACCCTTTTGGTCATCCTTTCCATTAGTATATATATAGTTCCATATATATATATATATACTGTATATTATTATTATTATTATTTATTTTTATTTTTTCTGTAACATTTTACAATAACAGTACATAAATTATCATGTAGTATCAAGAAGTTCATCTCATCTTGTTTTGAGTGATTCCACTGCTGCTGTCCTACAATAACAATTATTGGTTTACTGTAAATTATTGTTTTACTGTCATTATCATAATATTACACTGAAGTCAGATGTTTCTCTTGTGCTCTTGCTTTTCTTTTGGGCCACTATTGCCTCTTCAAAATGTCAACTTTCCTCAAACAGTTCAGTTCCTTTTCCATCCAAATGCAGCCACATGACCTCTGCTCTTCCACTTCTTTACAAATCCCCCAAAAGCACCAAATATCTGATTTAGATGAGCTGAATATGTATACAAAATTTGTACTTGATAACTTTTTAAGGATGTTAACAAGTCATGAATTCGTGTTACTTTATATGTAATTAATGCAGAGTTAGTAATAATGTTCTCCCCCAAGTAAAGTCATGTCATAATGATACATTAACAACTCATGAATTCATGACATGACAGCTGCAGGTGGCAGATCCAATAAAGCATGTTTGATTTAGATCAAACCACAAATTTCCACAAATTGTTAATTAATACATGAACTAACATACAGTAAATAATATGTAATTAAGGTAATTAAAGTCGTGCCGTAGTTAGTTCTTGATTAATAGATGTTTTAACTCATCATTAGTTTATAGTCAAGAAATTGTTAATTCATGTATTAGTACATGATAATTCATATACTGTTATTGTAAAGTGTTACAGATTTTTCATATTTTTCACATGTTTTTTGACATGGTAAAAGGGGTGTTTTTTATACTAACCTTGAGAAATTCTAAAACAAACTATATTAAAGACTATCCATTAAGACCCTAAAGAATCATATCAGCTTGTGGAAAATTGACTTTGTAAGGCCTGCCATCTACGTGACGCTTCAGTGATGACTTACGTAAATAACATAGTGCAGTGCTGACAGCATAGACAGTCTTAGCATAAATGCCTATTCACAAAATTACTTCTGCACATCACTCACACCGCGTGCTCTTACTCAGGTGCAGTGTTTATGTGCAAGAGAAAATGCACCACAAAGTTACTTCAATGTATATAATTGATTACTTAGACTATTACCATGTGCCACACTTTTGTCAACTTTGTCAGTGTTTGTGATGTTATTGAAGTTTAGCGATCTTTGAGTGTGTAATTTAATCCTGTTTAACGAGCAACTCAGTCCCTCTAGCATCGTGTACTGATCATGTTTACAGCTTTATCATAACTAAGTGTCAGATTTCATGGTGATAATGCAGCAAAGCGATGATATCTCAGATCATTATCTTGTGTAAACTCCATATAGATAAACTTGTAAATTCTGAACCTTGTTTCAAGTATGGTAGAACCATCATCTCTACCACAAAAGATTGCTTTGAAAGTAATCCTCCTGAATTATCTCAATTCCTTAGCACATCCAATAGTGTAGAAAAACTTGATGATGCAACAGAAACCATACGCTCTCTCTTTTCTAGCACTTTAGATACAGTTGCTCCTTTGCACTTAAGAAAGATTGCGCTTAAGAAAACAGTTTGACCCTGTGGTACACGGAGCGCACTCGCAGTAAAGAAAGCAGCCCAGAAAATGTAGCATAGCTGGAGGACAACAAAGCTAGAAGTGTTTTGTTTAGCTTGGCGGGAAAATATGCTAACCTACAGAAAAGCATTAAAAAGGGCTAGATATGATTACCTTTTGTCTCTATTAGAAGAAAATTAACATAACCCTATGTATCTATTCAATACAGTGACTAAATTAACGAAAAATAAAGCATCAACATGTACTGACTTTCCACAAGATCACAGCAGTAATAACTTTGTGCAATATTGTCCTTCCAAGAATACTATTAGAGATAAAATAGAACAAATAGGTTACTTCAGTAACCCAGGTTCCCTGAGACACAGGAGTACTGTGTTCAATAGCTCCTGCCGAAAATTTGGCTGAGTGGGCAGGACCATCTGTATATGGCGGCCGCTTTGCCACAGGATTCAGGTTACTTCGAGTGAAGCGACATACACTTACAGTGCGGCATAGAACGCAGTACTCGTTTCTGTGTCACAGGGGACCTGGGTTAAGGAAGTAACCTATTCATTCCCTGTCAACAGTTCACTCATACTGTGTCTGCTAAGACGCTATGGAAACTCAGTTCAATCCCGCTTCAATCCCCAATCAATGTATGACAGCAAACCCGGGCAAAAGCCAGGGCGTGCAGTCACATAATCATGCAAAGAAACAATGCCACACAGTGTAATCACATCGTCCTTATTCTTAGAGTCGTGTGAGCCTGAGCTTGTGGTTTGGACGTGTGATGGCCAAACAAAGCAAGTTAGTTATTTTACATATAAAGGGTCTTGAGCCTAAGCTCACAGTTTGAGTGTTTGGTGGCCAAACACGGCGAGCTAACAAATTTATACTTTAAAGACTTGAGAGCCTGAGTTTGCGGTTTGGGCGTGCAACGGCCAAACCCAACAAACTAATAAATTAACCCTTTAGGCAGAGAGGACCCTGGCATGTAATGCTGGGACATCTAGATTGTAAAACCTGGCAAATGTGGATGGCGAGGACCAGCCGGCCATCTCACAAATCTCTGAAAGGGAGATACCGCTAGACCAGGCCCATGACGAGGCAATGCCCCTAGTTGAATGGGCTTTTACTCTTATGGGGCAGTCCTGGCCCAGTGTAGAGTAAGCAAGCAAAACAGTGTCCACAACCCACTTAGAAAGCCTTTGCTTTGAGATTGGTAGCCCCTTTAAAGCGGACCCTAAAGAAGATAAACACCTGGTCAGACTGTCTAAAGGTCAGTGTAGCTCAGTGTAGGTCTCAATGCCCTGACGGGCAGAGGGGGTTAAAGTCATGGCCCTCATTAAGGGGTTGCGCCGAAAGAGGTACCACCTACACGGCCCGAATTCCAAGCAGGCGGGGCTCACAGACAGCACTTGCAGGTCGCATATTCGCTTAACTGATGCCAATGCCAGCAGCAGAACAGTCTTTAGTGTCAGCGCTTTCACTGTAACCGTTTGCAGGGGTTTGAAGGGCGCACCTCCACCAATATCTGTTGGTTGGGCAGCAGCAGGTGAAGTTCAATCTGAAGTTCAAGCTCCAAGCATCTCTGAGAGAGAAAGGAATGGCTGAAATTGCAGCATTTTAGTTCTATCCACCTAGGAGAAAAAGCCGCTCGAATAACAAGGGGTGTTAATCCTATGTTTATAAACATCAGCAGATAAAGAGCAGCGGGGAAAGCAGGAATGTGCTGTCGATGTGCCAGCTCTCAACTCGAATGCAAAGACCCATGGCTCTGCCATTTCAGTCTCTGAGCGAGCAGGGTAGTCTTCAAGAGAAGGTGGACGTGAGTGGAGTGTGGAACTCATGCTCTCAGTGAGAGCATTCCATCTATGCATGGGAAAGCCAAGACAGCGATATAGGAGTTCACTCGCTATAGGATAAGAACATACCTGTTAGAAGTAGCTCTAGTGAGATTCTCTTTCTTTCCGGATAGCGGCAGGTGAATTGTCCAGCTGCAAGGCGTTTTCAACGGCAAGCAGGCTTCTTGTCAGCACCAGCAAGGTGCTTCGTCACTGAAGGAGAAAAATCTGAATCCTGTGGCGAAGCGGGCACTATATTTAGACGGCCCCGCTCACTCAGACGAGCTTCGGCAGGAGCCGATGGTTGGAACAGCATGGCAACCAACCGATTGGTTTATCCAAATAGCACTGCACTAACCAATAACCGTGCAGTTTTCACTGCATGATTGAAAAACGCTTCAGTTAGAAGGAAAAAGGTGTTTTTCCCATAGCGTCTTAGCAGAGGAAGTATGAGTGTAGTGTCGACAGGGAAACTGTGCAGCTGTCAGCTACAGTATTGAATAAAAATTTCACTCATTCTCTACCATTGGAGAGGTAGAATTGTGTTAACTTGTTAAATCATCTAAACCAACAACATGTATGTTAGGCCTTATAGGCCTTATCTAAAATATTAAAAGAGCTGCTTCCAGAAGTCATAGATACTCTTTTGTCTATTATTAATTCATCATTGTCATTAGGATATGTTCCCAAAGCCTTCTAACAGGCTGTTATTAATCCTCTCATTAAAAAAACACAACTTGACCCCAAAGATCTAGTTAATTACAGACCTATCTCAAATCTCCCATTTCTGTCAAAGATACTACAATTGGTAGTATCCACACAATTATATTCCTTCTTAGAGAAAAATAGTATCTGTGAGGATTTCCAGGATTTAGACCTTATCATAGTACTGAGACTGCTCAAATCAGAGTTACACATGACCTGCTTCTATCATCTGATCGTGGTTGTATCTTAATATTAGTGCTATTGGATCTCAGCACTGCGTTCAACACTATTGACCACAACATTCTCTTGAATAGACTAGAAAACTCTGTTGGCATTAGTGTGAATGAGGATGTTTCATATTGATTACAAGTGCAATATGGAGTATCTCAAGGCTCAGTACTAGGGCTGTTACTTTTTACGCTTTACATGTTACCCTTGGGAGATATTATCAGGAGACATGGGTTAGCTTTCACTGTTATGCAGATGATACTCAGCTCTATATTTTTTCTCAGCCTGGTGAAACACACCAAATTTAGAACAGAATGCATTGCTGATATAAAAAACTGGATGACAAGTAACATTTTACTGTTAAATTCTGAAAAAAACAGAGGTGTTAGTTATTGAACCTAAAAACCCCATATGTAATAATCTAAAACACTGTCTGGCTGCTCTGTCAGTTCTTCTTCATCAGTTAGGAAACTAGGTGTGCTGTTTAATAGCAATCTTTCATTTGAAAGCCATTTTTCTAGCATCTGTAAAACTGTATTTTTCCATCTCAAGAACATACCTAAATTCAACCTATGCTCCCAACCTCAAATGCAGAACTGTTAATTCTTGTGTTTATGACCTTGAGGCTAGACTATTGTAATGCTTTATTGGGTGGTTGTTCTGCATGCTTTATAAATAGACTACAGCTGGTTCAAAATGCATCAGCAAAAGTCCTTACTAGAACCAGGAAGTATGAGCATATTAGCCCGGTTCTGTCAACACTGCACTGGCTCCCTATTAAACATTGTATAGATTTTAAAATATTTTTGATTACTTATAATTACTTATACTTATAATACTTATAAAATATTTGATTACTGGGCATTCGGCCAGAGGAAAACGTCTAGGTTACGAACATAACCAACGTTCCCTGAAGGAGGGAATGGAGACGTTACATATGGGAACTCGCCAGAGAGACCAAATGCCTTTGAGCTTTATAC
>JAUYWG010000040.1:14113421-14138151 GCA_034779775.1 Enteromius afrohamiltoni
CACGCCAATATTCATTGGCCTTTTGTATAAAGCTCAAAGGCATTTGGTCTCTCTGGCGAGTTCCCATATGTAATGTCGAAGTGATTCTACTGAAAGTGTAACTGGCCCCAACTAAGCCTGGTTTCTCCCAAGGTTTTTTTTCTCCATTCTTTCATGGATGGGGTTTTGGTTCCTTGACGCTGTTGCCTCTGGCTTGCTTAGTTGGGGGTATCTAATTTCTAGTGATTATCTCATCATTATACATTACTATCACTCTATTCTCCTATTTGATTATCCTTTGCTACAATCTGTATTGTTAAAAGCGCTATATAAATAAAAGTGATTGATTGATTCCTAATACATTACCACAAGTATTATTGCTGACGTCTGTATTAATGATAGCACCACCTATCTTATTTCCATTTTTTTCATTGGTTTGTAATCTTCACTGCACAATGCAAATGTTCTTAATATTAATGATATTGGTAATATTTTTTTTTTATCTATATTTCATGTATCAGTGCACTTTTTTTTATTATAGAGTCTCTGCTGAGTCATTGGATATATTAAATTATATTTATATTTGTTGTTTTATTTACAGTACAGGCCAAAAGTTTGGACATACCTTCTTGTTCAATGTGTTTTCTTTATTTTCATGACCATTTACATTGGTAGATTGGAGTTATGTACAAAAAAAGGTGAAATAACTGAAAAAAATCTTTTATATTCTAGTTTCTTCAAAATAGCCACCCTTTGCTCTGATTACTGCTTTGCACAGTCTTGGCATTCTCTCGATGAGCTTCAAGAGGTAGTCACCTGAAATGGTTTTCACTTCACAGTTGTGCTTATTAGTGGAATTTCTTGCTTTATCATTGGGGTTGGGACCATCAGTTGTGTTGTGCAGAAGTCAGGTTACTACACAGCCAGCAGCCCTGTCGGGCAACTGTTAAAAATCATATTATGGCAAGAACCAATCAGCTAACTAAAGAAAAAGGAGTGTCTATCATTACTTTAAGAAATGAAGGTCCGTCAGTCCGAAAAATTGCAAAAACTTTAATTGTGTCCCCAAGTGGAGACGCAAAAACCATCAAACGCTATGACGAAACTGGCACACATGAGGACCGTCCCAGGAAAGGAAGACCAAGAATAACCTCTGCTTCTGAGTTCATCCGAGTCACCAGCCTCAGAAATTTGCAAATTAACAGCAGCTCAGATCAGAGACCAGATAAATGCCACACAGAGTTCTAGCAGCAGACCCATCTCTAGAACAACAGGAGACTGCACAAATCAGGCCTTCATGGTCAAATAGCTACCAGGAAACCATTGCTAAGGAAAGGCAACAAGCAGAGGAGATTTATTTGGGTCAAGAAACACAAGGAATGGACATTAGACCAGTGGAAACCTGTGCTTTGGTCTGATGAGTCCAAATGTGAGATCTTTGGTTCCTATCGCTGTGTCTTTGTGAGACGAAGGTGAACGGATGGATTTCACATACCTGGTTCCCACTGTGAAGCATGGAGGAGGAGGTGTGATGATGTGGGGGTGTTTTGCTGGTCACACTGTTGGGGATTTATTCAAAATTGAAGGCACACTGAACCAGCATGGCTACCATAGCATCCTGCAGCGACATGCCATCCCATCCGGTTTGCGTTTAGTTGGACGATCATTTATTTTTCAACAGGACAATGACCCCAAACACACCTCCAGGCTGTGGTGCTTGGCTATTTGAACAAGATTTGACCAAGAAGGAGAGTGATGCAGCAGATGACCTGGCCTCCACAGTCACTGGACCTGAACCCAATCAAGATGGTTTGGGGTGAGCTGGACCGCAGAGTGAAGGCAAAGGGGCCAACAAGTGCTAAACACCCCTGGGAACTCCTTCAAGACTGTACCGTCTCAAAAACCATTTCAGGTTCCTCTTCCTTCACCTCTTGAATCTCATCGAGAGAATGCCAAGAGTGTGCAAAGCAGTAATCAGAGCAAAGGGTTGCTATTTTGAAGAAACTACAATATAAAAGTTGTTTTCAGTTTTTCACCTCCACATGTGTTCATTCATAGTTTTGATGCCTTCAGTGAGAATCTACCGATGTAAATGGACATTTAAATAAAGAAAACACATTAAATGAGAACTTTTGGCCTGTACTTTATTTCAGGAACTACCTCAGATACACTAACATGTGTGTATGGTCATATCTTGCACAATAAACGGTCAATAAACTCAAAATATGACTCTCTTACAAGTACTGTACTGCAGCAGTCAGTTACTATAAATCAGTATTCAGTGGGGCAATCCCCAATAAGTATATTATCAGTTGTATATTTATTTTTGGGTAGAATTTTTGATATTGCACCAACAATTGCAGTTATCCATAAGAGCAATATTCCTTGTGCAGCTAGTTTTAAAGTGCTGTTACTACATGTGGTTTTATACTGAGAAGAGAAAAAACTAAGTATATATATATATATATATATATATATATATTTTTTTTTTTTTTTTTTTTTTTTTTTATTAGACCACACATAAGCTAGCTACTTCATATCTAAAGTACAGTCATATTTTCACAGTAGCCATTCACTACTGTTTGAGCTACAGGAATGCTTTAAAAATAGGTCACATCAGGAAAATTATAAATGTGGAGGCACAACACACACACCCACACCCAACTAACTATGTGCATATCATACACAAACAATATGTGCTAATGGACATAATACAAACAGTCATGTAATGTCACCAGACAAAATAGGAAGAGTGAATCATGAATACACTTGTAATCAGTTCAAAGCTGCAGCTGTGTGGGTGGGTACATGGAAACACAGATTATGGCATACAGCTCCAAATTTCCCACATAATGATGGATAATGCCTTGTCCTCAGATATTTTTAGAAGGAATGTCATAGCTGCTGTAAGAGTTAAAAACAGATCTTGTCTAGAGTAAAATATAAATATAAATTCAAGTCAATCACTGGAACTAGAATCATTGTTTTTAAAGAGAAAAAAAATCTTGATGATCTTGAGATTTTCATTAAAATAGCATTTCTGTGTTTTGGACTTTCTTAAAAGCAATTTCAAACTGTTCCTCTTCTCTGAACATGAAACTAGGTGAATTTCCTGTTGATGTTTCACTGATGTAGACACTTTTCCTTAAGAGGCTTTTTTTTATCATGTCTTTGTCTATTCCTCTTTCAAGGTCATTTCCAGCCTGGTATCTATAAACCTCTGAATGGGCAAAGTTATATGAATTCTTACTTTTTAATGAGCAAGTTAAAATATTTCCATCTCAGACCCACCGATTTAAAATGATCCCACAATCTACTCAGAGGAGAGGGTGAAATTACTGTGCAATTACTGCTTTCTGTGTCTGTCTTTCTCACAGTCAATCTCACCCTGGGATGTGACATGCCGTTCTGTCGCCTTGCTCTTTGAAATTCAGAATAATTCCAACTGCTTGATATTTTTGAGGCCTGACATTGCTAAGCTTTCAGATGATGCAATTGTGAAGGCATCAGTTGTCAGAAGTGATCCAAGAGCTTAAGATCCAGTCTCTTTTCTATTATCAATAAAAAGCTCTTATTCGCTGTCACTGGATATTTCTTTATAAAGCCCAAGGCTCAGTAGGCTCAGTAAACAAATGCAATGTTTGGGAGTGTGACAGTGATGGTAATATGTGGCTAGGTGAGCTGCCCCCTGGAGTTGGTCACCTTTCACCACCTGTCAATTGCCCCTCATATCAAATACACACAAGCACTTGTGTATGTTTTAACTGCTGAAGCATCTCAGAGGTGCTAACATGCCCTAACCCTGCTAACTTCTCAAGAAGATGCATCTGACGCTTTTTAGATTCCCCCTCCAGACGCATCTCACTCTCTGAGTCATTGATATAAATAAGATAGGACTGCATGCTGTTTGTCTGATCCTCTATTCTACCTGTTTGGGATCTATAATCAGCGTTCATGACACCTGCTGTCAATGAGTAAACACGCAAACCAAAGTTTAAAAGTGTACAGAACATAAAATGACCCCCAGTCAAACCTCATGTATCAAAAAGACCACCCTAAGCGCCTTTAAAAATATTTGTGTCCTTAACTACAGAGTCTTGCTTCTGAAGATTTTGGTTGTGTTACATAAAACAAACAGTATAATGATAATGTGTCGTATTCGCTGGCATTTAACCGCGTGGCGGAGAGGCCATAGATTATGCTCTCTCGGCTCCTTCTTGAGAAAGTGCATATGTAGGCATCATACAAATTAGAATTCATTTGATGACTTATGGATTTAAATTTGCAACAAATTTGATTGAGGATGATTCACCGGCTTGGAACCGGATCCATCCAGCCTTCTGCCCATTGTGTCCCTTGATTGATTTTTAAGTTAGCGGGAAGCAATCGGTAAGCACCACCCAATCAAGGCCTACGAACATAGCGCAGATTAGACAATTTGTGGTAATCAATGAAAATATTCCATGATTTTCTAGCACTCAATCGGCACAGTAAATCAAGACCGTAATGCCTGGGTTAGTTAGCGATAAAACAAGAGCCCCTGACAGGACAAACTATAATGGATGAATTAGAAGGGCAGGTCAGGAAGTGGGGGGTGTAATAAGGCTGATATACAGGCTCCATACACACAAGAACCCTGCGCCCGCACCAGAGCTGTCAACTGCTAATGGGTTAGCAAAAGTACCGGTGTTTATCTTCTGCCTTCCGTCCACATATTTATTCATTTATTTAGTACTCTGATGCAGAATCATCATTTTCAGTGTTTAACATCCTGCCATCACACACACACACACACACACACAGTTCTCCTTAGATCCTGCTAAGCTCTGTAGTAAAATGACAGTCATCATAAGTAAGACAATTATTTATATGTTGTTGAGATTGTTGTTTGCATTATTTATACATGTTACTGTAAGTGCCGTGTGCATAAAATTGTAAGCATATTCAAGAACACAGATCCGATACAACAATCTATTGAGAGAAATGGAGCTCTTTTCTCACATTGTGAAAATCCAAGTATAGACAATATGGAATAGTCTATCAGCATTTGCTTTATATTTCTTTCCTTCCTAATTTCATGCCAGAACACAAAATGAGATGTTGTCAAAGAATTATCAAAAAATAAGTACAATGTACAGTACTCATTGTGTTCATATTGTATTGCAAAACACATCTGCTGAGATAGGATACAGATAAGAGAGGTTTGGTGGTATGGGAGGTTTAAGGGTGGGTTAAGGTGTAAGGGATGGGTAAACATTGTAATAATAAATGTAATAGAGTATTTTAAGTACAATGTAAAAACATGTACACTGTAAAATTCTGTAAAATTTTATGGTAAAAAAAAATGCAGCTGTGGTTGCTGGAATTCAACCGTAAAATAATATGGTAACAACATTTTAGGTTTTAAGTTAAATTTACAGTTAAATACCGTAAGTTCGTTAACTGCTAATGTTAATATACCAACCTATTAAAGTACTGAAATCTGTTTAGTACCTTTGAAATACACTGATAACCACCAAATGGAGGTTACATGAGAAAGTCACATGATGAACCAAAGCCAATTACAAGCAGCTTTTAAATATGTACATATATGCAAGTTCCTACAAAGCAATGGCTCAGCACATATGCAGTGCCTATAGAAATTTGTTTTAATGTAATGAGAATTGTAGCCCCTCAACCCTGCCCTGACTCTTTGCAAAGGTAAAATGAATCTAATTTGGTTTGGAAAAGAGATGGATACCTTAGACTGTTTTTCTCTCGCACACCTGGCCTGTTCTCTTGACAGGTGCTGGGTCTTTGTATTCTGTTGTAATGGCTTGACTAGACTGATGCTCCAACGGCTGACCTCTACCAGAACATTTGATTCTATCATCCTCCGCCCTGCTCGGGGGTCAGACTGCTTTATCAGAGGAATTACCTAAAGTGCCTGTTATTTCATCATCCTGCCCGCCAATACAGGCTATTCCTTTAATTTATACACCCCCAAAACAACTGCAGTCTCCATATATCACACTCTTCCTGCAAGAGGTAAAATATCACTCGCTCATCCGAGGCCAGGTGTAGAATCATTAACCTCTGTAGCGAGAGCAAGGGGCTATTATAGGATAGAGGCAATGCCCATACAGGGAAAGAGAGAGAGAGAGAGGCTTTTGTGACTTGAGCTGTCCTTTAATACACATTTCTTAGACACCGGCATGCATCAATACACTGACTTCCTGCTCTCGTAGGCACCTGCTGAACTCAGGAATGTGAGCTGTTGTGTAGGACTTGTGTTATGTGCAATTCTATCCTCTAATGTAAGGAAATCTCAGAAATAATGACTTTAAAGGAATATTCTGGGTATTCTGTGTGTAAATATCAACTGACAATTTGGATTATTGCAAAGAACAATTTTGACTCATGCCTCATTTTCTTAAAAGTAAAAAAGGCAAACAGTTAGGTTACAGAGAAGCACTTACAATGGAAGTAATTGTTTTCCGTTGTTTTAAAAGTTTGGGGGCCAAAAACAAATATATTCATATTCAGCAAGGATGCATCAAATTAATCAAAAGTGATGTTAAAAACATAGTAATGTTACAAAAAATGTTTCAATGCTGTTTTCAAACATAATAGAATGATTGGTGAAGGATCATGTGACACTAAAGATTGGAGTTATGACTGCTGAAAATTAGACTGTGCCATCATGGGGGAAAAAATAATAGAAAATAATAGCATTATTTCCCAATATTACTGTTTTTTACAGTCCAAAATATAGTGTTTTTACAGTTAAAAAAACATATTAACTTGAAGCTTATAATTTTATAGAAACACTGCCGTTTAACTTGTGTATTATTTTAATGGTAAATCATTTACTTAACTGATTTACATACTGAATAAAACTCAGAAGTTATTATTTTCACTTAGTTAACTTTGTTTACATCTTGCAGCTATATTGAAACAGTGAATTGGCCTTTTGTACAGTAAGTGCCATTCTGTCACTCTGATATCTGCTTTTTTTAAAGCAAAGGAGGGGCAGGCTGATGTCATTATTTTGTGGTCAGTGCTGGCAGTTGACCTCATCGGTTGCCGTAGTCTTTGGGAAGTTTAGCAAAGAACACTAGAACTATAAGAATCGGTCTCCTGAAAACCTGCAGAGGTCTCTTTCAATGTGTTGTGGTACCATTCTGTTTTAACAAGACCCCAGTGAAAATGTGCTTCAGCAATCTGTCTGTAGCTGTAGTATGTTGATGTTACTGTAAGGGCTTGCCTGACTTTGCTTACCCTTGGAAAGCTTCTCTCTCCCTATGATCCAACATCTGAAGAGATGATAAAAACCCCCTGGTAGCCTCAGAGCAGCTGCCTGGCTTAACATTGTCAAAAAGCTTTTTTTACTCCCCCCATCGTTTCAACCTCTGGTGTGTATTTTATTGAGCCGTTCTCATCCCTCCCAACTGCATAAGCTGTGTTCAAAATGTATTTCCCTGCTCATTAAAATGGACAGACATGCACACTACATACAGACTCTCTTGTTCTGAGAATGGATCAGGCTATGAATGTTCTCTGAACTTACTTTTAAGTTTTCACACAATGAACTTCATTGATATTCTATAACTTTGATAAGTTAAAAAGTGCATTCCATCTACACTATTTTTTTAACAGTTTTTCATACGCAGGTGTATCACACAGATGCAACTGTAGACAATTAATTTTAAGATGTCTAAAAGTAAACAGCAGTTGCATGTCCAGATCTTTGAGTTCTGTTGCACTCCATCCAGTTGTTTCAAGTAAAAGAGCACTTTCTTTCATGAGCAACTTGTCTTGTTTAAGTCTTGTAGTAAGTGTTTCATGTTTCCTTTAATAGCAGTGTGATAATAGTATGGGTTTTAAAAACCGTTCAGAGGGCATGATTACTTGTGTGTTATTTTTTATAATTTTTCACAGTAAATTAAAGTGTTAAACTGAGGGCCCTAATAATTATATATTGTAAACGTATATACAAGAGAGCACAACTATGAAAACTACTATGTGTAGAAGCTTACGTATATGTAAACTAAAGGCTTCAGATCTAAATTTGCAAACTAATTGGAGAAAATTAGTCATATGTGTCTTAATAACATATGTACATATTAATTTTGGCAATAGTAGTATTTAAAATGTATATCTTACAGTAAATGAAACTGCATCATCATATTTTAAAATATATATTAAAATCTTTTCACGTTGACATTTCTTAAACACTTAGTCACTATTTTTTCTTTAAGCATGCTCAATTAAATTGGTGGCTGAAAGAAAGACCCTCGAGGCAGCATTTAAAGCATTTGAATTCTGGAGTCCCATATGCTGCACACCTTATATGTCTCCTCTGATGATGACTCGCTAAACTCAGCCTTTACGTGTAAAAATGCACCAGCACAAATCTTTCTAACACCAGACAGACCTTTCTTTCAACACATCAAGACCAAACTCCCCAAGCGCCCTCACAAGGGTACAGACAGCTCCCAGTACACTTCACAGGCTGTTTTCATCTTATCTTCCATCATACAGAGCAAATATCAAAAATGTGATTTGAATGTCAGGGAAAATTATCGCTGAAGGACAAAGGGAAAAGGTACAAAATGACAAACTCGTTCAACAGCACATTCAGTTTTCTTTTATTGGAATCAAACGAGACGTCTCCCTCTCTCTTTCCAGTATTCCCTTATGTAAAGACCTCATGTCTAAGAGAGGACGAGAGATGAAGAGAAAGAACAAGGGAGGGAGAGAAACCCTTGCTTCTCCAGACAGTAGGCTAACAGCCCAGAAGGTTAATTGAAGTCTGGGAGAGTGACTTTGGTGGCCTATCTTTAACAGGACGACCTATAAATGTTTAAATGTTTGATTTCTGCTTAGCTATAGAAAAATGGATCTTGTGATCTTTTTTGTGAATGGCTAATGTCCTTGGACAAGGACTTTGGACAGGTTATTCAGTTAGTGCACGAGATAAATCTGAACGCCGGTCTTACATTACTCAACTAATGAGCTAATGAAATTTGAAAAATCAGTGCACTTCCTTCAGGGGATTGGACAGGAACCGAGACATTAGCAGGTGGCATGAAGATTGTTTGGAACTTTGAAAAATGCCCTGACTGGTAGCGGAATCGTTCAGCAGCGTTCATCCATCAGCGTGAACCTACAGATATTTCAAAGCAACAAAACTTCAGGCCTATCTGAGAATGAAATCTGCAGAGCATCCTAAATCTTTAAAAACTAATTTAGTTAATGACTTACCGCTGGCGATTAAAAGCTCTGCCTCCAGTTATACTGGCCTACTGATCAAAGTGTTTCATGATTTACTCGGCAGCATTTGTGTGTTTGAGTGTGCACGGGCACGCACATAATCCTCCTTTTGCATCCTCGTCATTTGCGAGATAACCTTGTCATCGATCCGCAAAAAATGCCTGTAGATGAAACGTGCATTCTTGAGTTCTCTTAATCAAGAAGCTTATTGATTATATGACTAATGATGGGCCATTAAGATATGGCTGAAATGAATGGTCTGTCGTATCATACTGAGCTCTCAGCTAATAGGATGTTTCAATCAAGAGATGTTCATGATATCGCTTCTGTTACAACCGCTCTCTAATTTTATCTGTTCTTTAAGATAAGTTAATGTTCTTGTTATGTCTAGAATGCTATTGATTTGCCACTGCTTGGGTATTACAACACTATTTCATTTCTTTTCCTCTGCATATAAAAGTATGATACGCTCTGGAGGTGGGAGGAAGCAGTGGACAGGTGTGTTAAATGACTGCCCAAGCAAATGTTTCAGTTCCTGTGTCTTTCTTATAATTTACACTGGCTTTTCCATTTACTTTTTATTTACTTGGGTTGAATTAAATTTAATCTAATAAGAACAGCTTAGCAAAATACAAGTCATAGAGAATCAGGCAGTAAAATTAGAAAAGAAGATTAAGAAGAAAAAGAAAGGTTGCAGGGTTCGGTCTAGTGCAAATTTAAGAATGCAGGCTTTTTATATTGTTAAATTAATAAATAAATAAACGTTTACATCAATTTGAGACTAAATAAATGTATTAAAATTGATTAAAAATAAAATGTTAAAACAAAAAAAGTAAAAAATGATTTAAACAAATAATAATAATTTACTCTACCATTAAAAATCAATTGGGGTCAAGAGTTGTTTTTTTTTTTTACTTTTATTCAGCAAAGATAATTAGGTAGGGCATAAGCATCCACCATAAAAAACCTATGACAAAAATAACTGTTCCCCCATTAATTATTCAGTTATTATATGAAGATGAAAAAAAATGGCATCACGTTTTCAATAGAAATATAAAGCAGCACAGGTGTTTTCAATACTTACTTTCTTGGATATATCTTAAAATCTGAAGAATGATGTGACACTAAAAATTGAAGCAATGGCTGCTGAAAATTCGGCTTCCCCATCACATGATTAAATTAAAATGTAAATTATATTAAGATTGTTTATTGATCATTTTTTTTCCACAATATTACTCTTTTAATGTGTTGCAACCTAAGTGAGTACCAAAACAAAACACTTATAAATTAAATCCTAAATCTAAAAAGAAAAATTGCATATATAACATTGAATATGAGATAGAAATAACCAGTAGATGAGCATCAAACTGTTGGCAAGATTTTGCTGACATCTGCGCTGGTGTGTTTGTGTGTGTTTGTGCAGATCGCTGGCCCTCCAGAATGGTGTTGGGTTTCACAACACACAAAGGCCATAAGTGGTGTAAGTTTTGTTTAACGGAGAACATTCAATACCTTGAGGACGAGGTTCAGCTACATCTCGGCCAGAAGGGAAGCCTGACAGACATCCCAGGGGTGTGTGTGGGGGTCTCTGACAGTTTCCACATGGTGTGAGTGGGTGTGCATGAAGCCGATGAATAAAGACCACTAAAAAAACATGATGCCAGACGCACTGCAGGCCAGGTGTCAAACAGCCAGTGCCCAGAACACACCACTGCATGTCATGGTACATCTACAGACTGAGAAGTGGCGTTCAAGAGGAGTGTAAATCCAACTCTGTGAGACTGATCTGAGTGATCCGACTGCTATGATGGAGGTCGAACATCCGAAGCATAGACTGAGACGTGTTGTACGCTTGATCTGGAACGAATAATGAAAGGAACGGAAAGATTAATGTTGAAAATGTCCATCCCATGATCCCGAACAGCTCCTGACCCCCCCCTGTGTGCTGGAGTGCATCACCTGTCTGGGCTTCGGCTCGGCTGTCTATTCCGTCTGCCACATCCTCGTCTTCCAAATCTCCCTCCCCGATCTCGGGTGCAGGCGGCTGTAATGGCAGGCGCATAAACAGAGCGCGCGGCTTGTCAGACCTAATGGTGCAATGTTAAAACATGAGGCCTCTAGGGGTCCATATAGCGTCGCACCTTCAGACCATCAAACCCCCTGCCCTCAGCCGGCATTATGATCAAAAGCTTCACCTTGCAGCCGAAGGTGGAGAGAGGCAGAGGAGGGATGAGGAAGAGTCCTCATTATGGTTCCGAGACATCCATTTGGGCATTTTTAATATGTGTATCCTATTAAGCTCTTTAAGTGCTTTTTGATAATTGTGCTTTGTACTTTTACAGCACTCCAGTCTATTCCCAGTTCAATTTCCTCTTTTATCGGACGTTTGAAATATTGATCTCTGACAGATAAAAGCAAACACTATAATCTTGCTCCTGAGAGAGAGAAAGCGAGAGAAGGAGAGAGCGAGGCGGCGCTGTAGGAATGCACTGGGGACGTCTCTTCCTTCCAAACCCTCTTTGTTTTATTGCATTTCTTTGTCAACAGAATTTGCTTACTGCTTACCGAGATGCTTATGTAAAGCACCTGCTCGCTGATGGCTCGTTGATATGACCGTCTCCCTCGGTCTCATTTACCTCTATCTGACTCTCTCTCTCTCTCTCTCTCTCTCCCTCATCTGCCCCCTCCCTCGTCCCCCATCAAATCCCACACTCCCCCCTCGACATTTTGCGGAGCAGAGCGGAGGGGCGGCAGAGGTGCTTTCGATGATTGCCACAGCTTAAACGCCTGTCAGGCCGGCCTGAATAAGCATGATTTATCCCCGTAGTGCTTTATGGAAGTTAGTGTTTTCTGTTAACCTGAGCTCTCAAATGCAGCTTGCTGCTGCCTGGCCGTCACATTAACCTGAATCAATCACGTCTTGATTTTTCCATAAAAGAAAAGCCAGCTGTAAATAACTGGGTGGACGCAGCGTGAGGATGAATGCGCGTTGCCGCCGTCTGCCATTCAGCGCTCCACCGTGGGATTATTACAGCGTTGCCGCCGCTGATGTTCCTCCACCAGCTAGGCTATCTTACAGAAGATTATCCGAAAGAATTCCTACTGTATTTCACAAAGCATCGTCTTAATGTCCCATCAGTATGTGAGCTTCTCACAACCCTTCTGACGACTCAGGGATCTCCGACTTTCGCAGTTCTGTCAGTTTTTTTATTAGGCAGACAGCAGAGAAAGCAAAACCTAAACTCCCTTTCCATTTTTCTGCTGCCGTTTTCAGCCTTTTTAGCTTTCACAGACACTATTTAAGATTTACTGCAAACATTTGAGCATCCAACCTACTGTATTGACTCTGTTTGACAAGCGTAATCCTTCTCCTCTTCCCCGTCGTTTCCATCCCAAGATCAATCACCTCATCAATGCTGCCTGACTGCTATGAAGTGCAGGCAGGAGGTTCGATTCCCGCTCAGCACCCTTACGGACTTGCTATAATATAGAAATTGATTCATCTTCAAAGTTTTCTTAAGTGCTCGCCCTGGTGTTGAAGGATGCCACTGGTTTGGTGAAAACACAAGCTCTTTGTGGGACTTCTGAGAAAACAGCCCACACAAATGGATCGCAACAACAACTAACGAAAGCTTCCCTGCAGTTGTGGCAGGCAGTTTCTTTGTTTCAGTCTGAAATAGTAATTATTCATAATTTCACCAGCTATGATATTAACATGTGTAACAGTCAGCTACTGTAGTGTGGAGTAAATATTAAATGCATATTTCACAATAAAAACTTGGAAGAGGGTATATTAAAATATTGTCATTCAAAAAGATGTCTGTGATAAACTATAAAAACAATCATATTTAATATTTGAATGATATGAAATGAAATAAATCAAAAATGATACACACACAAAACATAATATTCAAATATGTTAATATATTTAAATACAATCACTTTCCTGCTGCATACATCTTTACTGTGAATTATTTTAGCTTGCTAGCTTAAATGCAAAATAAATCTATTTCATATAAACACTTTTTTAAAAAATGTAAAATAAAGTAAAATAAAGGTGATATATATATATACACACACACACATACATACATAATACTAGATGCACTTGTATACCATTGCCCTTTTGTTGATTTTGATTGCTTCCATTGTCCTCACCTGTAAGTCGCTTTGGATAAAAGCGTCTGCTAAATGACTAAATGTAAATGTCTACATTTAAAAACAAGCACTTCTATGCTATGCTTCATATGTATTTATGGTGAACTGATCAACATTTAGTTCATATTTAATCCACACTATAGCGCACCATCTAAATACCTGACAAGTTTATGGGTAGCAACAGTGAATTTTAAAACAACCATACATATTTTGTTCCAAAGTGTGTGCCTATGTGTGTGTGTAAGAGAAAAAGCGAGAGAAAGAAAGAGAAGGGCACACACTTGGTCATTAATTTTCTTCAATTCTGCTCAGTCCAGACAATAACTTATGGCTTTTCAAAATGCCTCTGACATATTCATAGACCCAAAGCTCAACCCAGAGAATCGAGAGTGTCAATTTTACTTTAGTCCCCTCTTTCATTCAAAGCATACAACTGAACTGGACATCTCCCTCTCGCGCTCGCTTTCTCCTGTTTTCTTTCTTTCTCTCACCTAGGGCCCAGTTGATGAGTACATATGTCCTTTATAAAGCAATCTCCACGCGTGCAGACCGAACCGTATTTTCACAGTATAGCCACATTGTGGACACTTGTTCTTGCTAATGTGCCTAGGTTGGCATTTGGAGAGCGAGTGTAGGGGTAGTGTAGGGGCTCTGCTGGTGCTAGTGTTTTGGGAAGTGTAGTAATTACTGTTCGGACAGTGTCAGCGACCTCCAGATTGCAGGATCTTGTCTCTTTTGTCTTGGCTGTGGCACTCTCTACACCGGCTGAAATTGTATCTATTCACTTTGGCTCTGTTAAAGAAAATGCTGGTAGCATTGGGAGCCAGTGAGCCGTGATGGTGAGGGCTCTCTCGTCCAGCAAACACACACAAACACACTCTCACACACATTAAAATGTGAGGTTACTACAGAGCAGCTGGGCCATAGGGTATCAGAGGTTATTGAATGTGTCTGTGTTATATAGAAAGATAGAGAGTGAATTAAGGCAAAGAAAGAGAGGGCAAGAGAGGAAAGGAAAGAGAAAGAAGCATGCTGTGTGTATAATTTGATGATTATCAGGTGAATACCATGCTCCACCCAGACTATTGACAGGTGTCAGGTGACATGTAGACCGTAGCACTATTTGTCAGCTGTCCCTCTCTGAGTATCTCTAGAGTCTTGAGCCTTTCACACACACACACACACACACACACCGCAAATGTATTTAATTCGATCAGTCACTGTGTTTGCGGTTCCCCCCCAAAATTTCACACCCTACATCCTCACTGTTTTCCTTAACACAACGAGTCCGTACTGCCCACTGCTCATCTGTGGGACCCATTAAGATGCTTCCAGCCTGATACACCCCAGTACCTTGGCCTAAGTTAGCGTGAGCAGTTAGCGCTTAGCGTCAACATGCTAATTGGTATTCTGCAGCGCGGTGGGAGGCTGTTCAGGATGTGGGAGAGTGAACCAGTGTTCGATCCTATAAGAACAAACACTCTGTTCCCTGCCCTGCTGTCAGAGCATGGCGATACGAAGAAGAACAGGACCTGACACTGCATACACACGACACAGAATAGCTGAAACACACACATACACTAAGGGATTTCAAACGCATGCTCCTTTTTATGTTGTTGGATATTAACTGGATTAGTTTGCTTGTAACAGACATTAGTTCTTTTATTCGTTGTTGGCTAAATTCTGAAAAAAGGCTGTTAATTTTGTTTTCTGAGTGAACAAGAGTTCAAAGCTATTTGTCACTCTCAAATCACATTTTATAAGCAATGGTGACCATGAAGCACCACACAAATTAATAAATAATCCTTTAACCTTTACATGGACCTTAAATATGCATGGAACAAATCAATATCATTAGCTGCAACAAAATACATAAAATAAAATCAATGCTAATAAAATGACATCGGTCATATACTCCGTTTCATTTCCACCCTTTCCTTATTGCACAATGTTTCCCATAATTCTTTGCACTACCATATGCTATGGCATGAATCTTTTTCATTACATGTGAGGTCAGGTCAATTAACAAAGCTGTTAACACTCTTTAGTTTAAGTTCACACACCAGCTAGCTGTTATTACCATCCTATTCTTAAGAAAGAGGGTCGGGCTCTTTAATCCACTCTGTGTGAAGACACACACACGCATTCAAAAAACTGTATAATGCCATGACCAAACAATACATGACTCAAATTACATTTGATAATGTGCCCCGTTACGACAATAAAAATATCAAAACGATTACAATTGCTCAAAACATTTACAATGCATGTAAATCAGGTAATATATGAGTGTACATATATATATAAATGCATAAAAAACACTTACAATATCTATTTAGAAAACATTTACATATACTTACATGTATATACATGTATATTTATATCATTTATATTATATATAAATATATTTAACATATAAACATATTATATATATATATATATATATGTGTGTGTGTGTGTGTTTGTATATAATATTATTGTATACAATATTATATATAAATATATTTAACATATAAACATATTATATATATATGTGTGTGTGTGTGTGTGTGTGAGTGTGTGTTTGTATAAAATAAAAAAATAAAAATAAAAAGTACATAATTGGTTCTAATGTGCTGATGTTATTGTGATTTGTGTGTAACAATCTCTACTTGTTGTTCTTTTTTAGTTTGCGAGTGTATGTGAGAGTTAGTGTTTGTGAGGGAGGAGTGTGCTTTTAGACCCTCATACCTGTGGGAACCCTGTGGAGCCCAGCGTGTTTCCTGCTCTTGAGTTTGAAGTGCTCTCCAGCTCGACCGTGGCCTCCGAAAATCATTAACACGCCTTTGTTTCCCAACGTCATCCTGCAAAGAAAGAGAATGAGTGAGCGAGAGCAGGATTTTAGACATATGAGGCAAAGCAAAATGGGCAAATGCTAGATTTTTAAATGTTTTAAATGTGTTTAAATTCATATGAAGTTTAAAAGTGAAATCTATATCCAATATATTGTGTTTTTGGCTTGAATGCATTTCATTACACAAAATGTAAACCCTTGGTATCCTAATAGAAGCATCGGAGACCAATACTCTGGCTTGATTGTGATTTTAAAAAGTGTGAAATTAATGCAAAGACTGAATTTTAAACCGTTGTGGATTTATTACTGAGAAAGGGTTAAAAGTGCTACACTGTTTTATTTCATTTTAAAAATAAGTTAATAAGGCTTTTATAATAATTGCATTTCTTACTGATTTTACCATTTTTAATGAGAATAATTTCATAGTGTTTTGGTTTGGAAACAGAGAGAGAGAGAGAGAGACAGATTTACGGTAAAGCCCCTCCTGTTTTTGACAACATTTAAGCAGGAAAACTGCACAACACACACACACACACAAACAGGCACACAAATAGACTCTTGGGGTTTTGTACCCATCATGCCAGTCCTGCATAAACATGCATACACTTTGGGAGTCGTGTAAATTGCCCTAGAAGGGAGGTCAACTAAGTGTAATTGTGCTGAAATTGGCCATGTATCCGCCCTGCCATTCCTCTGCCATTACTCCATTCACTACCTCTAAAATAAAAAAAACTCCCAAAAACCTGGCTTAAGGAAAACAGTGAAGAGAAAAAATCAAATACACATTTGTGCTAAAATATAACAATAATTTATTGTTTTTTTATGTTATTTAATTTTTTATTAAAATGTGCATTATATTGTGTTTTTTGCATCTTAAGCTGCAGTTTAGGCTATAAACTTTAAATATCTACACTAGCAAAAAAACAAATGTTATATATGTATATATATCCACACACATATTTTGTTTGATTTTTTTTTTTTATGCAAATATATATTATCTATATTATATAATCGTTTTTTTAATTATTAAATGTATTGTTTAAAATTACTTTAAATGTCTAATCTTTTTAAGAATGTTTGCAAAATTGTTTAGCGTTTATTAAAACATTTTATTTAAACAAACATAATTACATGTACATGATACATAATTTATCTGTTTTATTTAATAAACAAATAGGTAAGCCTAGTATTTATTGTCACCCCAAAACGAAAACTGAATAAAATCATAATAAAAATCAACCCAGGTGAACTAAATTACTTAATTTAGTGTCCTGTAGGGAAACCAAGATGCGGCTTGTCTTTTCTCCAAGTTAAGCACATTCCCGCCTGACAATGACATCTGTCTGCGGATTAAAATGACATTAGCTGGATCCTCTCAGCTATGTGAAACTGGACACACGACAAATACTTTAGACCGGCTCAACAGAACCCACTCCTGGTATTACATTTTAAATACATTTTAAAATAAGTAAAAATAGATCAAATTTAAATAAATAACCGAATTCTACGTCTCGCTCGACACTTGAGTGTTCACGTGTGTACAAACCCAAAAAACAATTCAGTTTGCGGTTACCATGTTATGCTGTGGACTGGAGTGCAACGCCTCCTAGTGGCTCCTAACGGGACCGCGACTTTTTTCCGGTCTTTAACTTGTGCGTTCGTGAAGACAGAGATCAAGAGCGAATTTCCATAAAAGCACGAGAGATCGCCGGTGCCGTTTATCTTTTGATCAGCTATGACTGATGCTCGGTTAATTCAAATCGTACGTCCTGCTGAGGGAGCTTCATTAATGTGCGTGTGTGTCTGTGTGAAGGAGAGATGCTGGAATGCAGATGTGAGAGGAATAGCAGGTAATTAGTAGATAAGAGTTCTCATTTGAGTGCAAATACACACATCATACATAATAAAACGTTTCGTATTATTGCGTGTTTTTTTTTTTTTTAAGAAAATCCAGCATGATACAGGCTAAATAATAGGGCTAGAGTAAAACACTACGTGTGAGGTAAATTGACAGAAAACACACTGTACGTATGCTGGAATGAGATGTGCAGGGTTTGATAAAGGCTTGCGCGAGACTCCGGCATTAGGGGACAGAGGTGTAAAGCAGATGAAGACAGCACAATAGAGCAGATCTGAGCGACAAATAATGATACTATGGTAGTATTAAGTTTTAAAATACAACCTGATCTTAGAGCTAGAGGCACCACCACATCATATCAGGGAATCTAAGTCTGGAGCAATAAAAGACTATCTTTAGCCTATTCTCTTTTTTTTGCTTTAGTCTCATTGCTTTTAAGTAAGATTATAAATAAGATAATTTTAAGAAAGAAAGAAAATAAGAAACGGGGGGAAAAAAGTCATAAGGTGAGCAGGCTCTGTCCTGGCTACTGAGCTATATTTTATTCTTGAGTCTTAATTTCATTATTATATATATTTTTAATTATTGTTACTGTTGCTTATAGCTTATATATTTTTGTTTTTGTACATAAAAAGCTGTTTCTTCAATGTGTGCACTGCAGTTATTTTAATTGCACTCCCAATTAATTTTCATTGATTTTGGACGTTCATGAATAATGATCGCTTTAGTTAAAGAATTATCAAACAACCTCTATTATCAAACGCAGCTCTGATTCTGCTTTGGTTCTTTGTAAATATAATGCAGCAGCACAGAAACGTTACCACTGTATAGATTTATTAATAAAATGAAAATAATTTTTACTGATTAATATTTAATAACATTATTTTTACACTTGTAATTTCCTTTGTAAATGCATTTACAGGGCCCGTCAGATACAGATACAGCTTAACAAAAGGCTCGTTGTTGAGCTCTTATCAAGTATTAGCAACAACACTCATCACTCTCAGTGCATTCAGTATATTTGTGTGAGACAGAACTAAAACCTCATCACGATTAAAAACTCGACTGGGCAGTCTAATTATTTTTTAAAAATCACAAAAGCTACAACTAAATAGAATAAATTAGATGCTGTCTGTTTCTGAATAGAGAAGTAAAACTGCCAGAATACCTGGAAAAATAAAGAAAAACCTTGACAATGTACAGAGTCAGCATATGCTGCCTTGCCGTAGAGTCAAACAAACCTGGTTACAACTAGAGAACAGATTCTGCTTCGACTGCATACTCAACTGCATATTTGACAATTTTTAGTGTATAAAAAAATTTTTATATATTATATTATCTCTATATATATATATATATATATATATATATATATATATATATACACACACACACACATTCCCATGAAATCATTTTTATAATTCACAAAAAGCTTATTTAAATCATAACAAAGTGAAACACAAAAAAGACTGCACTTATTATTGACTAATGACACTGAACATCTAAAAGAGGGACATACACTGTTTGCCGTTCCTCTTTATTACTTTTACTTTCCCCTTCCCCCATCTTTCTCAGAAACACTAACACTTTTAAGTCTTTCACACACATAGTTACACGTTCATACACACACGTTCACACAGTCTCTTTCACGCACTTGTTAGCTAGAAACGTTTTTTGAACACTGTACTAGGACCTGTTGACTGGAAGTGTGTCACTTTAATCTTACTTGCTCAAAACATACACACACACACTAAAGTGTCATCCCACTCACTGCGGTGGTCTACATGCTGTGGAGAGAGGACTGCAGAAACACTCCCGACATACACACACTCTTTTTCTCTCTTGTAGCACAGTGGGTGTTAGTTAGGCTGTAAGAACATGAGAGTGATGGTAGTAGCAGAGACGATGCGTGTGTGAGGATGTGGATTAAAAGGATATGGTGGGGAACTCAGTGAGCTGTACATCATTATATAAAGAAGGGGGAGTGTGCTATTCTGGATGTGTGACAGCAGTGAAGAATAAACTTCATTAGTAGAGCGGTTTAGACCAGGAACATAGGGTGCTGGACAGTACAAAAGCACACATATGCTCTTGGAAACAATTTTTACCCGTAGGAATGTGCCCGTTATTTGTGAGTGCAATCCACTAGAAATACTAAATGTTCTTACTAAATGCGATCACAATGGCACCAAAAAAAAAAGAAATGAGCTTTTTTATATTGTTTGGTGTAATCTGAATGTCTTGTTATCCCTCTTAGACCTCGGGCTATCAGAGCAAATTTAGTCTCAATTGTGTCTGTTTTTTTTCTCCTCAGTCCAAGTACAATTGTATGCACTTTAAAGGTTCAGGTTAAATCAAACTAAAGCAATCATTTTTCGTGATTCAGCTGACCTGTACGCAGGTGTATATTTGTCAAAGGATTACAGGAGTGCAGCATTCTGCAGAAACGAGAGGAAAAACTGCTCTTAAAGTTTTTTTAACACAGTTCATCTTATATACAGACAACCGACTAGCCTACAAAGCTACTAAAACTGAAAAAAAGAGATTTGTTAGATGACCAAATATGTTTATTTATAACTGAAAATATTATACAAACACACATACGCACTTAAAAAGCTTACACATTTGGGTATGTAAGGGGATGTTTGTTTGTTCAATTTTTTTCATGAAAATGCAGCACAATTAATCATATTGTGAAATATTGTTCCAGTTAAAAATTACTGTTTTACTTATTTCTGTGTAATGTTATTATATTTTAAAATGTAATTTATCTGTGATGGCAATGCTGAATTTTCAGTAGCCAGCTTTTAGCGTTACATGATCCTTCAGCTGATTTGTTATTCTTATTTCTTATTAATGTTAAAAAAAGGTGTGCTTAATATTTTTGTGGACAATTTGATAATTGTTAACACACATACACATGTAATATATGGATTATAATATATGTTCTTAACAATGGCATTTATTTGAAATAAAACACTTTTTGTAACATTAGAAATGTCTTTTGATCAAGTTAATACATCTTTGCTTAAAGCTTTCATTAATCCAAAATTGTATTGTGTAAAGACAGCAAACATTTGTGCATTCCTTCATTCAATGTTTTATAGGCATTATTATAAAATTCTGTCGTCAGGAATTCCGAAGGCTCCCTGTACTGTCATCTGTGTCTGTGTGTGAGTACGAGTGTGTGTACCTTTCTGTCTATCAGCGAAGGCGAAGGTGTCAGTTTGTGTATCAGTCTCTCAAAGAGTGTGCTCATCTGTCCATCTCTATGTTTGTTGATGCTTTTTTCAGTTCTCTCTCTCTTGCTCTCCGTCTCCCTGTCTTATTGAATGCATTACCATGATTGTCTTCATTAAAATTCTAGATCAAGTTTAGACATGCTCTCCATATTAGTGGTAATAGGTAAATAGCTAAGAGCAAAACAAAGACGGTGGAACGGAGAGAGATTGCAAGTGTGAGAGAGACAGAACTAGTCTTTAAATTCGCTCTTGAACAGAAAGACATGAACTGACTCACTGTGGACAATAATTGGCCGAATTAGCGACGAATGCCTTGAATGCAGAGTGGACTTCATGGATGCACTAAAGTAAAGTATTTCATATTCATATTTATATTAAAATAGCAATAATTATAATATAATCTTAGATCAGCATGACATAAATGTTTGTAGGATTTAAGTAGCTCGCTTGGACATGTGGAGACGCAGGTGCTCTTCTTCTCACCTCTGTGTTTCTGGGGTCTCCAGACGGAAGCAAGGTAAAGCCGGTAGGGGTCACCAGGTAAAACAAGGCTAAAATCTAGTCGGGAGCCCTGTGGTTGTCATTTAACCCCAATCCAGCGTCTCACACACATACACCGTGTGCCCCGGTCTGAGGCCAGGAGAGACGGGCTATTGATTGCTAGCAATGAGAGAGCCAGCTGCCATTACACCATTACAGTCCTGACGGAAGAACTGCACTGCATTGATCTGCAGGCCAAGGCCCTCCTGCTGGTATTTATAGAGGTAGAGCAAGAAACATCCTTACCCCATCCTTCTTTATCTTTCTCTCGCTCTCTAGTCCTCTCTCTTTTATTCTTTCTCTCTGATGAGGTGTAATTGATTGTAAATGAGATGTGTTTTCTACCTGACCCCAGTGCACTGTGGGTAAGATTGATTACATCTAGCGCAATTATGATTGATATGATTCAGTCGCTGAACACATTGTGTGTTTACGTTTATAACCAAGTTCAAATAGACCTTAATAGGCAGGTTGTGGCATTTTTTATGAAAATGAGGCTGAGAGGGAAGAAGAACAGTACATTCAATAGATAGTTTAACAACATATCAACTGTTGAGCTGAATAAATGTTTTGGCGAAAAAAAACATTCAAATGTTTGGGGTCAGTAAGATATTTAATGGTTTTTAAAGATGTTTCCTCTGCAAGGCTGCATTTATTAGATTAATATTGTGAAATAATATTTCAATTTAAATGAACTGTTTTCTGTGTGAATATATCCTTGTGATAAAAACTCCAGTCATCAGTGTCACTTTTAGACCTTTCAGAAATCATTCTAATATGCTGATTTATTACTAGAAATGTACTGATCCCAAACTTTTAAACAGTAAACTACAGTAACAATAGTTTTGAACATTACTATCCATTTTAAATAAATGCTTTTCTTTTTAATTTTTAATGATCAAAGAATCCTAAAAAAAACTATTAAGCAGCTCAACTGTGTACAGCACTGATAATAAAACATCAGCATATTAGAATTATTTCCGAAAGTGACACTGAAGACTGGAGTAATGATGCTTGGTTATTTTAAATTGAAATAATATTTCACAATATTACAGATTTAATAAATGCAGCCTTGATGAGCATTAGAAACATCTTTAAAAACCATTAAATATCTTACTGACCCCAAACTTTTGAACGGTAGTGTTTCAGAACATGTTTATCCTTTTTAAATTCAAAGTGTTTTTTTCCCCCATATTCAAACTACAGTCTTCAACTGTCAAAGTAAGCATGACGCTACACATAATAAAATATAGAAATATTAAATACACCTTTCACATCAACTGTCTTTTGGAGCAAGTGCACAATGCTAGCAAGATTAGCATTTAAATATGCTAAATTAAATCAAGCATGTGTGTATTTGTTATCTATGCAATATTTAACCGATTTCTCCTGTTTTCCCACAGATCTCCTAAAATGTCACATGAAACATGTTTAAAATCCCACTTAATAAATTCCACCTCTCTCTCTTTCTTTTCCTTTTCACCCAGTGATATAGCACATAATCATCTCTTCGTTGCCAGTGTTGTGACAGCACTCTGTGCCTTGGTGAATATTTCAGTATGTGTAAAAGTTAAAGCAATCAGCACCGGTCTATACTGCTTGCTTAGCAGGAGGTGTTAAAATGTATTGGCAGCTGACATAGCCTGACTTAATATCCAGCTAAGTGATTTAATAGCTTCTGTTGGATGCTTAACTGCTGTTTTTTCTTGTATTGATTTATGAGCTCATAAAGTGTACAGTGAATTTTCACACACCATGGGAGCTATTGTACCGGCCATTTGATATTTCATATCAGCTCAATACAGTAATTACCCACAGTTTGGCAACCTTTCCATCACACAATGTAAGCTAATAAGCTAATGCTGTGCAGAACATGCATGCTTAAGAACATGCATGTGTGTGAATGTGTCTCATTGCGTTTTATCTATTTGGACAGAAAGTTAATTTGCTTAATGTAAATTCAACATATTTGCTCATGTGTGCTTCTCACTGGTGGACAAAATGGCGTCTACATGTTGAACATTAGCTGAATAACATCAGTGTGTTTAAGAATCCCAAGAACTACCATATCTGTCAATAACCAACATACTGCTTCCCATCAAACCATCTCTCTATCTTTTTTTCTGTTGGAGTTTTGTCCTCCATAATTCAGTTATTGTGGGAAACTATAATGACATTTCTGCATTGTTTGTTATTCTCTCACAGTCTGTAATTCATGCCATCATACAACTAAGTTGAAGTGTCCTTCTGCCTGTTAAATGCAGAGAAAGAGTCTCTTTATATGACCCAGTTATAGAGCCAGCCTGTCTCTCTGAGGGGAATTAAGTTAAGCATGTGGTTGAAATGGTTGGTTATGAGTGGAAGCATTACAGCAACAGGCTTTTAAAATCCATTTTGCTCTCTCTGATTAGATTTGGTGTTATCATCACTGCAGTGCTGAAATGACTGTAGCTTGTTCATATTTCTGAAGAAAAGCATAAATCCAGCTAATTGGGACCTGTCTGCTCCAGTTAAGGCTGATGAAGAAATATTGCCACAAAAACCACAAGTCACTTATGACTTTCTTCCACGCTGTGCCTGGAATCGCTCTTTTCCTTTCTTTCCCCATCCATCCATTCATTATTAATATATCATTCTATTTCAAATAAATGTATATCTATTTGTCAAAAACTTTAGAAAATATAGACAGACAGACAGATAAATAGAGAGACAGATAAATAGAGAGACAGATGGATAGATAGATAGATAGATAGATTAGATAGATAGATAGATAGATAGATAGATTAGATAGATTAGATAGATTAGATAGATTAGATAGATAGATAGATAGATAGATAGATAGATAGATAGATAGATAGATAGATA
>JAUYWG010000040.1:14138251-14169051 GCA_034779775.1 Enteromius afrohamiltoni
TCATGAGCTGTATGCCAAAATCATCAATATTAAAACAATAAAAGGCTTGAACTACTTCAGTTGTGTGTAATAAATCTGAAATATATGAAAGTCTAATGTTATCAGTACATTACAGAAAATAATGAACTTTATCAAAATATGCAAATTTTTTGAGAAGGTCCTGTATGTCTATCACACTTTAAGTATTTGGTGCCACAATCTATCTTAAAAAAACATTCTATTATGCTAAATTGGTATTCAAAAATGATTGCTTATCAATGTTGAAAACATTTTTGAATGCTGCTCAAATTATTTGTGAAAACGACAATACATTTTTCAGTGTTCTTTGATAGAAATTGCTATTTTGTCAATTTAATGCACGGTTAATGCAAGGTATTTATTTTGTATATATATATATATATAAATTCATATTTTATTTTATCTGTTTTCATATCTACCTGTCCATCATTGTTCTTTTTATTTCAAACAAACACACTCGACCCTCTATCAATTGCATATTTATTCTTTAACAACTTTTTTTCTTTAAAAAAGGTCACTAAGTTTCTATTTCTATTCTACCTACTTCTTTCTTAAAAAAGGTTTCTATATTCGATCTAATTGTTTTCTCAAAAAACAAATATGTGTTTGTGTTGGCTAATTGAAACTTGTCATAGTGCTTGCATGTTGTTGCTCTTCTGTTTGTTTTGATTGCTTCTCTCTTCTTCATTTTAAGCTGATTTGCAATGCTTTTAAAATTATATATATATATATATATATATATATATATTTTTTTTTTTTTTTTTTTTTAATCACATAAGACTTCCTTGTGTCCTAGTAGGCACCTGTAAATAATGCAGTGTTAGAGACAGAAGAAAGGAGAAAAGAGAAAATGAAGGATGTGCAGGTGTGCAGTCAGACACACCAGTCCTGCCACAAGTCGCACAACGATGCTAACAGCTTTTAGCACCTTACACATGCCACCATGTGTGTATGCGTGTGTGCTGCCTGTTATGAGGTTAAATATTTTACACAAGCATGCTGCATATGTAGCTCTGCAACACCTGTTCTTCAGAGCCAACAGCAGCATCTGCTACACAGCTCATTAATGACTACACAGATACACCTCAAACTGTATTAAACCAAAAGCACACAATGTGTATTCTTCCTCCTACCTCTCACACCCTTCGGTGTTCGTCAACCTTTACAAATTCCCTTTTGATTAGTGAAGACTGTGTTTTACAACTAAAATGACATACAGATAAAGTTTGATCTAAGTTTGATCACAGGCATCAAGATGATCATTAAGAGCTCAAGATGAAACTTAATCAAAGAGATCGTTTAAAGAAGGGTGAATAAGAAGAGGTAATACTATCATCAGTCATCATTGCTGCATTACCTGCTCCAGTTTTTGAGCTTTGAAGACGGCAATAAAAGCTGCTGTTAGGAAGAAGTTAAAGCGATGCTCTGAGTTTATACTGGGTTAGTACTTATTGGCTTTAAATTGCTCTGTCTTGAGATTCCCTTTCATCTTTACCGGTGGAAATCACTGTTTTCCTGTTGTCTGAGTAGGTTTAAACATTTACTTGCTCTCTCTCATCATGGATGTTTTCCCTTGGGAACGTGAGAAGAAACAGCTCAAGGAGTGAATTTCAACTAACTAGCAGTATAGGTAAGGAATTAGACAGCGAGAATCAGTAAATAACTGCCAAATCACAGCCAGTGTTTGTTTATTTCCATTATGAGGGCGTAGATTATGGACATGTGCACTCACTGTGGAAAACAAGACACTACTGTAACACAATGAATTCGTCAACCTGTGAGTTGACAGCCTCTTTTCACTCATTTTTCATTAAGTTTTTGTGTCAAGGACATTCCACAATTTGTGAACGCAATGGAATCAACTCACCTCAAATATTTTGTATCAGAAGCTGAATGGAACATGAAGAGTCAAGTAATGTCTTGGAGAAAAAAAAAGTTGTTGTAACCATGTCATACTTCACCAAGGTCTACTGAATTACTGAAAAAATAAACACCTAAGTGAACGGAAGTGAACCTTGATTAATTATTTTTATGATATGAAATGAAATTACAGAGGACTTAACTTCTTAATAATGGACTAAGAGGATTTAAATTCTTGTTTTGTCCTGTTGTGGGACACTTACTGAAGATCTCATTTTGAGCTTCATTTGAAAGCTTAAACAATTTCCATACACTAAACTGCACCAAAAGAGGATTGGAAAGGTAGGCGCACTTATTTATAGAGTCCAGTTTCTCACTGAGCAAAGCAATGTATACCACAGTCACAATCCAGCAATCTCAACCCAAACACAAGTGCCACTTTTCAGCATTATGGTTACCACCAGAACTCAAGAGAAGAGCTTCACCCTTTTTCCATCTTGCACACATAAAATAGCACATAATTTCAACATTTACTCTGCCCATCCAGTCTCATGCAAAGCACGCTGGGAACCACAAATCCTCTGGCCATCCAGACATAAACAGATAATGTAAACTTCTATTTTACAAATTTAAGAGGATTGCGCATTGTAAAATTAAACCGATAAAACATTCAAGAACTGTGTCCCACACCTTATTACAGTAAACTAATTGAACAAGTACCAAAAATGTTTTTTGAGTGTCCAGCGCATGGACTACGTGTCCACATGAAGCACACACTTACATTTCTGAACTCTCATCAGGAGACCTTGAGGTAAACCTCTGACAACAGCAGATCTTCTGTTTATCAGAATCAAAGTTGACAGAAAAGGAATGCATATGCTTTATTTTATTTGACTATCATCCCCCAAGGCTATACTCTAATGGTGAGAATGGCAATACTGTTCTCCATCTGGTCAGGTAGGCTAAATTAGCAAGTGGCAAACAGTGGCATATGCCACAGCATAAAGCTACATGAGAGCATTGTATGCCAGCTGTTCCGATGACAAATACTAGCACAACAGTTGTGCAGTTCACAGTCTTGAAGTGTCCAAGACGACAAGGCTAAGAGGCAGTGATGCTTTTTACTGAAAGTGGAGCGTATACATTTTTATTTGAAAGAAACATAATTTGGTAACACTTTACAAAAGGATTTAATTTGCTAATATTAGTTAACAAATGACAAAAATAGTGTAGAAACAATTTACACCAAGTAACAGCTAGTAGATTTCACAAATAACTACAAAGAAACACAAATGAAATTTTAAAGTAGAAAGATTGAAATCGTATTTTCTAGTAAATGTACTGAATTGTAAACATAATTTAGAACTTCGAAAAAGTTTGCTTAGTTTTTATTCATCTTAATTACTGTTAAGTCTATTATATTTACCAATATATCTCTCTTGAGATTTGTTATTAACTAATATTAACAAAGATTGATACTAGTTGCTCATTGTTAGTTAACATTAGATAACGCATTAATTAATGCAAATGAGACCACATTGTAAAGTGTCACCTGCTAACAGACCTATTACAAGTATGTAAACGTACAGTGGACAATCAGTGATCTGGGAAATTTGTTCTTAAACATTACTTATAGCTAGTAAATTATTTATTAGTAGTAACTAACACAAAACCGATTACTAAAGCTAAAGCCACAATATTACTCAGAACTGAGCACGCTGTTAAGGTTCTTGGACACTAAAAGTCCAAAATGTTGATATGCGTTTTGTTTTTTCTACAAAAATGCAGAGAAGTTTACCTGGTCTGAATTTTCTTTTATTTTTATAATAGCCGAATGTCTCAGAGGCAGTCTGTTTTTACATGCAAAAATTTCAAACGATAATTTGGTACTTAGTGTACAAAAACCTTAAGAAACATTAAATTATAGTGACTTGTATTTCTACATCTACTCACATAACTGAACATGTACTGGCTGTGACCATATGAGGTCATCAGGGGTGGTGACTTGATGTGGAGTGTGAGTGTGTGTGCACATCTGTGTCTCCAGCTGCTGAGCCTTCACTACAGATCAGCCCCATCTGTCCAGCTTTGGTGTGTTTGCGTCCGAGACCACATCATGCCCTGGTCGTGACACCATGTTAATGAGATCCACACAGGTGACAGGTGAAAGCAGCACCGCTGGCAGTTGACAAATCCCCACACAAACACTCACAGACTTATGACAACACTGAAGGCAACGGACATCCAAACACTCCTTGTCCGTCTGCCTGCCGAAGCCCGTCTACAAACACACACACACACACACACTCAGAAACGTGGCAGATGAAAACACTACTGGCATCAAAGCACTAATGCTGCACACATCTCAGTGACATGCGAAGACAGAGATTCTCACAGCTTGGTGGCACATCTGTCAACTTTTCAAGGTAAATATTCACTTATTCACACACACACACACAAACTGCAATCCTTTCTCTTGCTTGTCTTCACTTCTATTTAAAAAAAAAACACACATTTTAACAAACAATCCCAAATGAGCAAATCAAAAGCAGTGTAGCCATTACCACAAAAGCTGTTTTCAAAATGGCGTTTTAATTTAGTTAACATTTAAGAGAACAGCACAGAGATAATAAAGTCCACCTGGCTTTATTTTACACAAGTACACTAGTCGTCCTCCTTTCTCGCATTACAGCTGTTAACGGAGAATCTCTCCCATAGTGTACGGTTACATCAGCAGAGATTAAAAAACAATCCCAATGCATGTGTCTTTCCATAACCCTTCAGTTTAAACCAGGCCATGTAAACAATCTGATAACCCATAACAAAAATGTGCACAGTACATCAATCCAGTATCTCGATGAACAGTGTTACCGCAAATTAGCCAACAGCACTGCAGTTTAGCGTGAAACCGCTTCTGTCCATTCACCCTCCACCGTGAAAACACAAACCAGAGCTTGTCATATACAAACAGGAACTGGAATCAGATCTTTATAACAGGGACATGTCCTTGACTGCAACAGTAACTTTTGGAATTTCATATCATCATAATATGTGACTCGTATCTCTCTAGGAAGAAATTTACTACTAATTTACGATTTTGAGAGCATGGCCTGGGAAGCTGCTGGTATTTTTTTGCAATATTTAAAATAATACAATTTCCACTTTTATAAAAACCGAACCATAGTTAAAATGAAATCATTCCTATTTTAACGAGAAAAAGCTCAATTATATTATTCATCGTGTCAAAATAACAAAAAAAGTGTGCTTAATCATTTCATTCTTCTGTCTTGATCTGGGACCAGTGCATGGCAGTCAAGGGCTCTATGGACTGTATGTGAACACACCTGACAAAGACCTCACAGCAAAATATAAAGGCAAAAAAGGGACTACACACAATGCATCTGAACTATAATTAATGCTGGACGCTGCAGTGCATTAAGATGGGCTGATGACGAATGGAAGAATTGACTGGAAACATCCTGTTTTGGTCGTTCATCCAAGGCTTCATTTACAAGGGTAGAATTTGTTTTTGTTTGCAGGGGTCAGTTCTTGTGGTAGGTGGTGAATGTGAAGCCATCAGGTGAGTGAGCATCAGCGAAAACACCTGAGGGCTGGTAAGATTGCGAATTCTCTCCGTGCAAAAACACCGCTCCAAACACTGCCCAAGGCAGCACAAATCAGAAAAAACAACAACGACACTTCAACAAACACATATGCTCTCACACAGTGCAAATAGGCTTTTTCGCTCGTTATCTTGATCTCTCCTTCGCTCTCATGACTGTATTTACCCTGCAGTATGTACAGAGAGATGCAGAACAGAGGATGAGGCAACCGGACGTCTTCCTGGCCGCTTTTTTCCTCCTCATTCTCTCTTCACCACATCACCTTTCCTCTGTTCCCTCGTTCCCTCATCTCTCTCCTTCTCGGCCATTCCCTTTCCTACCTTTCTATCCTTCTTTACTTCCCCCTCTCTATTTATAGAGGCTCATTGTGGGACTCTGGTACATGCACATATAGGCGTCACAGAGAAGTCTGCGTGCATAGCCTTGGATGTTCTTGGGGTCCAGTGCGTGGAGCTCCTCTGGGGTCATCTTCAGGTAGGCCCCTACTTCAGGGCATGGAGACACCTGTGGGATGTTAAACCCATTCTGACCGCCTGCCACCAAAAAAACAAAAAAGGTTGAAGGTCATTCAGTAAAAGAATAATCAGTCAATGTATTATTGTGAGAGATATATTAATCTTATATTAGATAGCTTATATTGAAATGAGTAAATTCTCTGTACCGTCACGGTCAGCCATACTGTCGAAGAACAGCCAGGCAGAATCTGCTGATCCGTATTTGACAAAGGCGACATAGTGGCTCGTCTCAATGCACAGCACGGCAAACAGCTCCATCTGCTGGTGAGGGTAAGATCCCTGTCTCCAAACTGACTCCTGCAGCTCTTTAGGTATAGATAACTTAACATGCCGATGAGATTTACGTCGTGGGTGCAGATGTACCTAAAGGTCCGGCAGAATAACACATAAGCGAAAATAAACATGCACACATAAACATGCACAGAAATGTACGTTGAAGCACAGAAAGGAACCGCTATTGACAAGCGTGCTCGGGCATTATTCATTTGGAAAAGTCTCCATCTAGTGGATATTAAAGGTATTGCAGACAAATATAACTGAATTTTCTTAGCTAGGGGAGCATGTTTATGTCTTGTGTCCTACCTGTGTATTGCACTTTTCGCAAAACTGCTTGATCTTTCCTGGTGTGATGTCACTATCTTCATAGCACTCTCTGCACTCGTAAAGAGCTAAGCCACCACAAATTCGACATTCTCTTGGAGCTGACAAAAACATTTAATATATCATTTTCAATCTAATGCAGAAAAGAATGACCTTAGCAAAAATGATGCATATTACAATAATGTTAGTTATTTAACTCAAATACAGATATATTGTTTTGTTATGTGGAATGGTATTCTAATAACAGCACAAATCAAATCCGTTACTGAACTGACTCACTGTCATCTAATAGGTCTGTGATGTCAAGCTCCAGAGAAGGGAAAATCTTATTAAACATCTTAAAGTCTTTCCCAAAACGAGGCATCTGAATTATAAGGCAAGAAGGGGCCTGGACAGAAACAAACAGACAAGAACAAGACAGTTTGTCCTTACACCACATGAACAAAAGCATGGATGCATTAATTGAATCAGATTTGACAGTAAATGCATTTAAGATGTTTCTTTTTCCAAATAAAAACAGTTATTTTCTAAAGAATCTAAAGTACAATTTCACAATATCACGGTTTTCACTGTACCCTGGATAAAAAAGATACAACTTTTTTTTTTCACACCGAAAAATTAAAGAATATGTTCTAAAGAAAAATAAAACATGGAGGTGAAGATGGTCTCTCCTCTAATTACATTATTTAACAAAGGAAATATTCACAGCATACCCTGTGTACATACCTCTGCAAATTTGAGATCACTGTTGATGAAGGACCACTCTAGAAGTTGCTGGCTGGTTGGCACCAACACTTTATCTTTCTTATCCATGAAGATTTGATAGAAGTAACAGTCCTGAACCTTCTGTCCTGCAGACCTGCAAATAATACAAGCATGTTTTCACAAAGACAAAAACACCACTATTTAATAACAGCTTGGTGGTGAGGCTGGATTTAAAGAGAGTCAGAGACGCACCGAAGTTTAAGAAGAGGATCGACTCTTAGGATGTGATGAAAAAGGATGTTGAGGAACTCCTCAGGATCTAAACAGAATGAGAACAGAATGGTTTGGAATAGAATTGCTTAAATGTAATTATTTATGATTTATTGTTATTCTAATAGTAAGTAATTGAACATAAAAAATGGAACGTGTTAGCATCTAAATGAACAACCTTATAATAATAGTATAAAAGAGTATAACTTGAACTAGATGTTCTTCTTCTATTAAGAATGGAATGTTATCCGTGTCATATCAGGGACGTGTGTGATAACTTTATAAAAGCACAAAGCGGAAATTATAGGTGAACACAGGGTTTCAGTATGGTTGCACAATGTCCCCTAAATTAAAGATCCTTAAATGATTCTATAAGGTAACTGACAAACAAATAAATAAATAAATCACTCCCAAACTGCTTGAAATAATAATAGCAGTTTTTAAATGGATAGCTTGTGAACAAAGTACAACATGTCTGACATACTGTGTAGCTGAAAATATTATTTCTTTACATTTTGAAAAGAGAGTACTGTTTTCTAACCAATGAAATGCAGTACAAACATTTCCTTTAAAAATCATATTGGTGCACCCCTAATAATAAATGCTCTACCCCTTTTGTGTTTTTCCTCATTCACTCAACATGAAAATATCTTAAAAGCTGAATAAAACAAGTGCCTAACAGCTTTTTTTTTGGATCTCTAGAGGGCAGTATTTCCTCATCAACGCACTTGATGACGCTTACCTTTCTCTTCTGAAGTGAATCCTGACGCTGCCTCCACTTTCTCCAATATCCTCCTAAGTTTCATGATTTTAGTGGCGCACACGTAGCCATGTCTAACAAATTCACACACAGATTAAAAAAAGATCACAACCAGGTGTGTCACAGAGATTTTCAAATCAATACTTGTATATAGAACGTTCTATAAGCCAAATAATATGTAGTAATAAACTGTAAGGCACTCACATTCGTAGTGGGTTGACTATTTCTGTGCGCAGTAAGTCTTGTGTCTCTTTGTAATATTCTACATCAGTTTTAGATCTTGGCCTCAGGAGCACCGTATCCAAAACAGAACTAAAGGAGAAAAGGCTGACATACAGAAAGAGAAAGAATACGAATTTACACATTTAAGAAATAATCTTTTTAAGCAAATATAAGCATTGCGGTAGTGTCAAACAAATGGAACGGGTAACGTGTAAAGTAATTCCTACCTTTAAAGGCCCCGATATACTTCAAACGAATTACTCCTTTTAATAGTAATCACGTTACTTTCCTGATTACTTCTTTTCAAAAGTAATTAGTAATTAGTTACTTGTTACATTACTTTTTTTCTCCGTGAAATTTTTGACAATCCAGCATACACCCTCTCAATAAATATTTGTTACTGTTATTTTAATAGCGGCTGTAACTTTAATTACTTTTGTGAAGAAAATCAGGCCAAAGTGAAGTTCGTTTTGAGCTAAATTTTGGGGAGTTTGTTTTGACTCCTAAACCCCTTTGAGCTACCATTCCACAACTTCTTTGACACTGGATTTTTTCTTCCCGGATCCTTTCTCATTCATCCAAGTCACTATACAGCTGAGCTGCCACAGATATATCCGCTCGTGTACGACTGCTCACAGACAGACTTAAAAGTTCAATGAAAGCAGTTAATTCCTACAAAGAAATTGCAACGAAGCTTGCATCAACGATCAGGAGAGGCCAGGAGACAAAATACAAATGTTTCACAGCCATGAAAAGAATGAAAGGGAAGGTAGCAATAAAATAAATATTAAACCATACTGCTGCTGCTCTTTTAAAAAGGTATACAATAAATAAACCTTAGTTTTGAATCAAACTTACAGACTATGTGCAAGCGTAGTGTCATGTTTACATTAATCTACACCCCGCCTCCAGCAGCACAGTGGTGTAAGAATGTGCCGAAACAGTATAGCATCGCTCAGACTTTTTGAATTTCCTTTTGCTTTCCTTTTAGATATCACTGAGATACAGGGAAATTTAACACTTTGTGTGTGTGTGTGTGTGGGCAGGTTTATGAGGACACAAATGTGTATAATGACATGGGTATGACATAGGTATTAAAATATGTAAGTGTTTTATGAGGACATTTTCAGCGTCCCCGTAATTCAAAAGGCTTAAAAAATTGACTAAATGGCATTTTTTTGAAAATCTAACAATGCACACAGTTTCCTGTAAGGTTTAGGTCAATACCACATTCAGTTTGTACAATATAAAAACCATTACGCCTATGGAGAGTCACCATAAATCACAAAAACGTGTGTGTGTGTGTGTGTGTGTGTGTGTGTGTGCATGCTCACCAGAACAGAGTAGAGTCCAGATAGCAGGAATTATAATGTCCTTGTATTCCTTTCTTTTTCCCCACCATCACCTCTAAACCATCATTTTCTGTCCGAGGAGGAGTGTTCTCATTAACTACCTCACTTAGGTAACCCCCAAAAGCTGCGGAAAAAAAAGCACAGATCAGTCATATTGTTTAAGTAAAATGAGAGCTTTAATGTTCAGAGATTTTATAAATCGTGTTTTGACATCAAGATCTACTGTAGGATCTATATTGCAAATGTCACTCAACTAACTGTGACACACATGAACTGTGACTTTGTGTAATATGCTTAAAAGTAATTGCAACAAGTAATTGCAATTGGACCCAAGGGGTGGTAATGTGATCCAGGGGGTGGAAACGGGGAGAGTTGGTGCACCACTGTAATACCAGTGTACTTTCATGGCAACTCCTCAGGAACTGTGCGCTTAATATAAAGTGTAACATTTTAGATTCCAACCACAATTTATATGTAAATCCTAACTTACTTTTCCCTTGTGCGATTTCACTATAGCTCACAGACAGTCTATGTGATGTCTAAATGTTGTCAGAACAATCTGCTTTTATTTTATTTTTTCATTCAGCATTTTCAGTATGTACTAGTGACCTGAGCACTCAAAGCACTTTCCTTAAGCAAACGTATCTATCCACGCTCAGGCTCAATACTTTTACAGGCTTGGGCTTTTAATTATACATTAGACAGAGCAGAAAACAGAAAATGAAGTATACTAAGGGTTTTAGTGTGTTAATGTACCTACAACTGTTGCTCCAAAACAATTTAGTAAATTACATATTTTTATTATTATTTTTTTTTTTTTTTTTTACATTTATTATGCAAAATTATGCTATAAATGCTGTTTAGATAAGCACCAGACATTAGCATCCCTTATATCCCTGAATCTGGCTTTCTGTATAAGCCCATCAAAAGCACAGGAACATGGACTTTGACAATTAAGGTGGATTTCTTGCCTATGGAGTTGCATCGTTCGATGGGGTTGGGTGAATGATGTAAGGATGGGAATCGTGAATCAGGCCTGCAGCACTTCAGTTTGACAAACAGAGCTTTCTTTGGTGGACACGTAAAATACCGAATCCCTTTAAACGTCCCATCAGTGCAACCCACACACTCCTCCTCCTAAACACACACAAAAGAAACACATAACACATAATGCTCATCAAAGATGCATTTATTTGATCAAACGAACAGTAAAAACTGTATTAATGTTTATACACCACCTGCCAAAAAAAAAAAAAAAGTCACACAGTAATATTTAGTTGGACTGTCTTTAGCTTTGATTATGGCTCGCATTTGTAATGACATCATTTCAAGATTTCAAGTAAGATTTTGCAATGTCCAACCAGAGCTGCATTTTTTTTTTTTTTCTTGTATTGATAACGGTAGAAGCGCACATCCCAGGCCTCTGCAGTCTTCTCCAACACATCCCAACGATTCTCAGTGGGGTTAAGGTCAGGACTCCAGTGGCCAATTCATGTGTAAAAAATTATCTCTCATGCTCCCTGAACCACTCTTTTACAATTTGAGCATGATGAATCCTGGCATTGTAAATAAATAATCCACTGAATAACTTGGTCATTCAGTATTTTCAGGTAGTCAGCTGACATCATTCTTTGGGCACAACTGCAGCAAGCACTTATCTGCTTAGTTAAATCCAGGTGGTGACATTTTTTTGGATGGCCAGTGTATAATTAATATTGCAAATTCATTGCATCAAAAAAAAAAAAAAAATGTGTTTACATAAACTATGTGTGTTTACTGTGCATATTTATTACGTATAATAATATGGCTCCAGTTCCCATGTCTGAGCCGTGACATGCCTCAGACTCAGTGGAGAGCACTATATTTTAACAAATAGCCTAAAATTTTGTATTATTTTTAAGTTTCGGTGAAGTTGTTAGGCCTAGTTGTAACCTTATTTTTGTAAAAGGGTTCCCTACAGTATTTAGCATAAACTAAAGTAAATTTAACAATCTATTTAAAGAAAGAGCAACTTCATTAGTATACCAGTGTTTTGTTGTTTCCCCCTGCTGTGCCAAAACGCTAAACGTTAAAACTTCCATCATATTAGTGTACCGTTTCACTCCTATATCTATCTATCTGTACACAAATATGACTTGTATCTGTCTGATTGCTGCTGAAAATTCAGCTTTGCCATCATATAAATAAATCACATAAAAAGTTGCCTATGCTATATATATATATATATATATATATATATATATATACACACAGTATATAAATATATATTTTATTGTTTTTATGTGATTTATTTCTATGCTGGCCAAGCTGAATCTTCAGCAGAAATCATACAGATATGCTGATATGGTGCTTAGAACTTTTAATATAGTTGAAGTAGCTACAGCAAAAAAACACACATAAATCTACTGACCAGCTCGAGCCCAGCTAGTGGCTCTTGTAGCCCTGGAGGTAGACCAACCCAGCGGATGACCCCGCAAAGTGGTGGGTTCTCTTTGACCTCGACCAATGACCCGACCTCTAACCCTGGCTGGCCTTGTGGTGGCGAGGGAGGCCTCTGGACAGGAGTGGTAACAGGTGACAGGATGTCTTGCTGCTCCCCCATCACTGAGCCCGCGGACAGGGAGAGAGGGCCGTGGCTCATGCTCCCACTGGAGCCAACTTTGTGGCTCAAGCTAAAGGGCAGGGAGTGGAACTTGTTATCATTTGTCAGTGAGGAGTTTGTGGGTGGAGCTCGAGAAGGGGACGAGCTTGGGTTGAAGTCTGGGGGCGTGTCCGTCAGAGATTTGGCCGGGTCCTCACCAACTATCAAAAAACAAAGCCATGGAAATAAGAGGCAGTACCAAGAAGTCATGATAACCAGATGATGCATCAGTGTGGAGGACCAGAAATATAAACTGATCAGATGACATCATAATATACATGGATTTATTGGATTTTACAGATACTAAATAGTTGACAATAGCATATTAAATTAAACAGTTATTGGTCTTTAAGAAGATTTAAATTTATATTCTGCCATTCAAAAGTTTTGGTGAGCATCTTATGCTTGGGCTGCAATTATTTCATAAAAAATAAAACTTAAAATACTATCCAAATATTATTTGAGGTTGTTTCCTACTGTCACTTGATCCTTCAGAAATAATTCTAATGCTGAAACTGTGGTCAAACATTTCTTAAAATGTTGAAAATGGCTCCAATATAAATTTGACATGTAATTTATCCAATTCCAGTATTATTTGATGAATAGAAAGTTGTGTGAGAACCATCACTTTTGATCAGTTTAACACCGTGGGTCCTGGAGTGCCAATGTCCCGCAGAGCTTTTTTCAGGGTTGTAGCTAAACTCTGCAGGACATCGGCACTCCAGAACCAATGTTGCCTTCCCCTGATTTAATGCATCCCTGCTGACAGGGAAGAAAAATCTTGCTGACTCAAACTTTTGAACGGTGTTTACTAAAACATATGATGTCCTTTCAAAACTGATTAGTGCTAGCTATTTTCTCCTCACTGAAGCACCAACACATGAAATATAAAGATATTGGAGAAACACTGGGCTACAAAAAAAGTCACCACTGGAAGTATGACAGTCGAGAATGAGAATGAAAGCAGCACAGGCCACAAACACAATATAAACCACAGAACCAATCACAGACCGCCCCTGGAACATTCTCCAATAGTGCTCGTTGGTAAAGAGTGGCATGAAATATGAATTAATTAGACAGATGAAAGCAATGTTTAGGAAATACAGACTCCCAATGTGTTCAATCCCAAATACAAACATTCGAACACACACAATTATACAATGGATGAGAAGAGAAAAACTCAAATACGCCTGGTACCAAATATAAAAGGTTTTCACAGAGCATACATAAAACTTCCCATAAAACTAAACATTGTGTGTGATGCAAATTAATGCAGTTTTTTTAAAAAGTTAAATAAAAATAAGAAAAATAAAATACTTAACTCACTTGACTAAATGAATATATCATTTATTAATTCTCATTTATTTCTTATTGCCTTTTACTCAAAAACTGAATCTGAAATGCACACATAAACGACTGTAATACAGAACATCACCTGAGATTTTCTGATCAATGATATCATGCTATGAGGTCACGAGTGAACTGGATTCCCAATAGAATATCTCAGCAGCAAGTTGCCTTTTTTAAATCACCAGTGATGCACTCAAAGGCATTGATTAACATGTGACTTTTTTCTTTCCAAGACTAAGATTAAAGGTATCTAAAGTTGAGTGTGCTCTAATTTTAGGCTGAATAATAGCAAGAAGGCACCTTGCTGTTAAGATGTTTCCCAGTCTGTCCATCTGTATTGATTATTGATTACCTTCATCTATGTACCATGTGCTTTTGGCTTTGGACTGAGCAGGGTGATCAACCGAGCTGCCATTTAGCGTATAATAAAACTCAGACTTGCTCCTGCTGCCAGGCTGCAGGCCTAACCCTGAATAACAGTCACGATAGAAAGATAGGAAGACAGGAAAACAGTAAACAGTGTGTATGTGTGTGTGTGTGAGAGAGAGAGAGAGAGAGAGAGAGAAGTATAGGAAGAGGCATTACATGTTTAACAACTCATTGGTGTGTGCATTCTTGCCGAAATCACATGTCTGGTGAACATTTCACATGGTCCATCAGAACAAAATTTAGAACAAAGCAAAAGAGCAGCAAATGACATCAGAGCTAGTAAGAGCATGAGACAGAGTGTGAGTGAGAGCGCTTCTTTAAAGGATGTAAATCAGTACATAAAAAGCTGTTCTAAAAACATTCTCAAAGTAAAGTAAACTGTATTAGGTTTGAAAGCAACATCTTTACTTTTTTTAATAATTACTTGAAATATTTTTCCTCAAAATGGTTGGCGTAGTCTATGCACTCAATTCTAATTGATATCAATTCTACTAATATCTAAATGTTGGTGTTTTAAAATTATTTCCAGCAAAAAATAACTATATAATGAAATTAAATTGCTCACATATACTGTAAGTGATTGCTCATATCACCAACCACTATTAACTATATAAAGTTATAACAGGAATAATACCTTTGCTCTTTGGTTTGCTCTGGCTGCCAGGTTTGTCACTGCCGCCCCTGCAGGTAAAGACCTTGGGGAGCCTCTGATCCTGCATTGAGTATTCTGCAAATAAAGTAAAATAAAGTAAATAAAGACAGACAAAAAAATATTGTCACAATATTATCATGTTGTTTCGAAGTCCATAAGATTCTCTTTCTTACACGAGCCAAAGGAGATTTTCAAGGTTATCGTATGGTATGGATTTGTCCAATAACTTTAACAATTCATTTACTTTAACAAATTCTCCAAAACATAGGTACTACTTCATAATTATGAAATATATCAAACTATTTTGTAAATTGGAAAAACAAATACGTCATAATGCATGAGTTTACTGCTATGAGAATACAAAATACACATACTTTGGCATAAGATTTTTTTTTTATTAAAAAAGCATAAAGCATAACATACAGCATCACACACAAATCAGCAGGTTAAACCCTAAAGACTGCATTTACAGATCCTCTAGTTTCACAGATAAACCAAAAAGAGTGGTAGCTTTAAGACATTAACCAAGACGAGCCGTTTTGCCCACACACATACACATGCACACAAACAAACAAATCAATAAATAGAGGGAACAAAGAGAGCTCCACACACTCCACTCACAAAAAACAAGGCCTTTAGACAAAAGAGCTTCTGTTTCCTGTGTGTTAACATGACTCACTCACACACACATACTAGAGCCCTTTGCTTTCTGACAACAGATATTTAGCCTACACCCTGACTTGAAATCTAAAACACAAAGAAATATCAACAAGCTACAGGCTAAATTGTCAAAAAAAAGAAGAAGTTATTTATCTACTTGTTTTAATAAACTGCATTTTTTTATAAATGCAAAAATGACTTTTACATTTTGACTTTCTAAAACATTACATTTTAACAACCAAGTTATTTGTTGTACTTTTAATAAATTTGAGGTGCCCAAACTGAATCTAGAAGCAAACATTGCAACTAACAGCAGGTTTCTAGCAGTGAGCACACTCAAAGCCAGAATAAAATCTAATACCCTCGTCTGAAAAAATACAGAAATATGAAGTGAGAGCCCTTACCTGGCATCACATCACAGATGGGGACGAGACGGGTGTGTTCAAGACTAGCAAAATTACACAGCTGTTTGCCGTCGAAGATCCCATCCCAGTCTCCAATGGGATTGTCCTGAGGGCGAGAGGTACAGCACCCTATTACTGCACCTGACCTAAATCATCCCATAAACGTTTGCATCTACAACACTGTAATTTCCAACTCGAAATAAACAAGTCCCAAACAAAGGATGGCCTGTCTCTATTTCCCAACGAAAATCTTCATCTGTGTTCTTGTTCTGACCCAGACAGGACTCGTCTCACTAACTGAGAGCTGTAATTCTCTAATGGCTACACTACACAACCTACACTATCATCAGAATGACTGATGTCTCTGGACTCTAAACCCACACCCTTTATATACCAGATCTCTACTTTTATGTTTAAATCTAGATTTCTAATGTATAGTCCTTTCCTAGGTGCTGTTTTATGTATCCGTTCAAACAAATACAACCAAATTAATCAAATCTTCGAAATGTATTTGAAATTGCAGTTAGTATAATAATAATAACACATACATAAACTTACTAAATAGACCCAAACATATTTTAAGTCTAATCTATACAATCTATTACTCAAAAGACTAAGAGCAAAATAACTAGTAAATAACTTCGTAAAACTCTTCAAAACCTAAACCTATTCACATCTCCACTATTTAGATGTCAGTGACAGCAAGTCCAGCTGAGCTCTGCTGAGAGAGCAGTGACAGCTTAACAGAAGAGAGAGGAAGGAGCAAAGGGTGAAAAGACGAGAACAGTGGAATGGCGTGTGTTGGTTGTGTCTTGTGTGAGCATTTGGCATCATGCCATTATGGTGGTCACACAGAGCAAACTGAGCTGTCTCTTCTTCAATCTATCCCTCCACGCTGACATCTGTCTCACTGGAGGAGAACATCCAAACTATTTTGACACCACCATTCAAAAGTTTGTGGTCGGAAAGATTTTTTAAATGTTATAAAGTTATGTTTGCATAAATCTGCAAAAGCAATATTGTGAAATATTATTATGATTTAACTCTGATTATTACAGTAACAATTAAAACTGTATTTATTCCTGTGATGAGACATTACTCTGCACAGCCTTCAGTGTCACATGATTCTTTAAAAATCATTTTAGTACGCTGATTTGCTTTGAATTTAAAAGAACAGCGTTTATTTTAGATATTGTTCATATGACTGTAAAAGCAAGTATAAATTTAATATGCCTTTTCTAAATAGAAGAAATATTTATTTAAAAATCTCAATGACTCGAAAAAATATTTGAATGGTAGTGCATTTTTGTATTTGTAAAACATTAACTTAAAGTTAATGTTTAAAAACACTCTTAAATGTAATCTTTATCGAATCTCCAAAATATGTAATTAAGACAAAATAACAGAGAATTAAAGTGTTAGTTCACCTAATTTTTTTAATTACTTACTCATACTCATGTCATTCTTTACTCAACTTCAGAACAAAAAATGTTTTTAATGAAATCCAAGAGCTTTCTGATCCTGCATAGACAGCAACAGAATAGTAAAGATATCCTTAAAATAGTCCATGTGACATCAGTGGTTCATCTTTAATTTGATGAAGCTACAACAGAAGACTAAAAAGTGAATGTCAGTGGAGACTGAAAATTGAATAAAGTCATTTTCATTTTCTTTGCATGCAAAAAATATTCTTGTAGATTCACAAAATTAAGGTTAAAACACTGATGTCACTTCTGACAATGTCCTTTCTACCTTCTTGAGCCTTAAATATGATAGCTGCCTAGATAAAGTTGCACTTAATCAAAATAATTTCTTAATAAACTTAATCAACTTAAATAGCATCTTCTAAAATCTGACCTGCCTCAACAAATATATTGCTTAATGAAAATTGAATATGAAATATACAGAGCATGCAACTGTAACTTGCAGCTAAGAACAGCTATTCACCATCACCGTCTAATTCATTTACCATATCAACACCAACGTAGTATCCAAGACTCTCATTGCCTGGCAGTAAGTCACAGAAAATAACAGTGCCCCGTTCCGGGCCTTCCCGTGTCTGCACCAACACTCGAGAGTTGATCTCTAGTGGCGGTCCTTCGCCTTCCACTTCCGGGTCATTATCCTCTCGTGTCACACGTTCCACCTCATCTTCCCAGAGCTCAAGTTTATCCAGAGCAACAAAGACACCGCATTCTTCTTCGCAACGAAACAGCTGCTGTCCCTGATAAGAGCCCTCAGTGAAACCTTGACCCCGGCCCTCTTCCTGAAAGACAGAGATGAAAAGGACATTATTACACCAACACAAACATCAGAACTCACATAAATAACATTACGCATGTGCCACGAAAACAAAAGACATTGTTGACGTCTGATGGTAGGTCTGAGACTAGTCTTCACCCACACAAGCAGCCTACAGGATTAAATTATGTTCTTCCAAATCTCCCAGCTCAGCCTCAGAGACAAATACAGCTTTGTTCTGTAATGATCACATGCTCAAGAACCAGGTGAACCCAAAAAAACAGACAAACAGTGTTGCTCACCAGCAATTCAACACCAAACCAGATACCGCTCAGAGCTCTGTCAGGCAGCAAAGCTCCTTTAAAGCGGACTACACCTGGAAGGGGCTCATCGCCAGACCTCAGCTGCACTTGAACTTTAGATCCACAGTTGATGTCCCGGGCCCTGTCCAGGCGTGCTCTGTTGCACAGCAGGCTGTAACGCTCTTCGCAGTTGGTGATAGGGAACAGCAGCTCCGCAAGTTTCTCCTCAAGCTCCATAACGTCCCGTTCATCCACGCTCACCACAACATTGGTCTGGTCCAGGATGCGTAGGCTGCGCTTACCCTTGCTGGCCGGGATTGTGCGACCCAAGCTGTTGCGTTCCTGGCAGGCCTGGCCGAGGCTGCCACGTGGGATGCGCAGCGTCTTTTGGCCCGGCTTTTCCACAGTGCACTCCTTCACCACAATGTAGAAGTGCCAGTCGTCCCGGAAACTGCCTGATGGCTTTTCCTGGCTCCATAGCGCAGAGCTCATGGCTGCATAGCAGGAAAGGGTTAAGGATGACAGGAACACACGTCAAAGGTCAGTGGGTCGTCAGGGGTCAGTGGGACTAGGAACAGGGAGCTTTCATGACCTTTTCAATGGGATGGATGGACTGAATGGACATAAAGAGCTGGAAAAGGAGAAACAAAAGAATTAGAGAGTATAAAAGTTTAAGAACAAAGTTTTGTTTGTCATAGTTAGCAACAGCGAAAACCTGAGCAACTCCAACTTAATATGGTGAAAACTGGAGGGGGTCGCAGTATACCAGTATACACTGTGATATTTAAAAAGAGTGCCAGTAACAAGCGATGCCTGAAAAACAAACTGGTGTGATGATATTTCTTACTAAATGAGGCCAAACTGAAGTTTATTTGAGTGCCATTCGGGACTTTAAAACAGCTTGCCAAAGGATACTTTACAAAAAGTAAATGTATTCTGTGGCAATGTATTAGGATGGTATGAGGCTCTGCCTTCTTTGACACAGAAACCTTCTCAGTTTTTTCTGTTTTCTTCTTTCATGTTCTATACTGTAAAGTAGCTTGCTTTATCTATAGATATCTATAGTGTAAAGTGCCTCCAGCAGAGATTTTCTTTTTTTACCCCAAAGCAAAGAAGGAAAAAAGTTCACAGTAAGTATATCAGGACATTATATCAGGCTTTAGACACCCCGTCTGCAGGATATGCTGATCATCAATGAGCTCTTTTGTACAGTTACAAACACTTCTCATATGTTGAGTGCAATTCATTGGCCAATTTGACTGATAGTACTTTCAAAAATAGTATTGTTTTAATAAATTCTACTGATTATCGTTTTGTTAAAATCTGAAATGTGCCAGCCCTAGTGGAAATCATAAATGCAGGAATAAAAGTCCCGCTTTACAGAGCACCTGTAACAGACCTATTATTTACATTTGGCCACTTCAAGCGTTTTTACCAATCAGATAGTTATGTGATATGTTAACAATTGGCCAGATATATAATTAAATATATATATATATATATATATATTTATTTTTATTTTATTTTTTTTCATGTCAGCAAAAGCAACTGCTTCTGAAGGCCATTTACACCTGGTCCTAAACTGTAAGAGAAAGTATGAAACGTTTTAAAAGGCCCTTTGTTTAACATTCAGGTTGCTGTTTTTTAAGATTAAATAAAATAAAAAATAATTTTTTTTTTTACATAATTTACAATAATTATATGTCTGATTTTATTCAAACGCATTATTGATATACAATGATGATAAACAGAGAGCCTACACAGATTTTATCTTTTCCATTCAAGGGGATAAACAGGAGCTGCACTTGCATGGCTGGAAATAGCTCTCTGGAGGTGTTACAATTATGGCTGCTGAGTAAACTGACTAGCCTAAAAGGGAATTTGGTATCCTCTGTGTTGCCACCTAAAATTACCAGCTCTGACCAATCCTTCCTGCTCCCTTCCAGGGAACTAGCAGTGACCCACTAACGTTTGCCATATTATTACAATAATTAGCAAAGTCAGTGGCATGGCAGGGAACATTGTGCAAGGATGCATACAGACTCAACTACTGCAGATATGCCTAAACATGACATGAACTGAATTAATAGAACAGCACAATATCACAAACGCTGTCAACACCTATTAGAATAGCACTGTTATATACTGTCCTTATTTTTCTGAATAAATAAATAATAAATATGATAACCATTTTCAACATAATTTATGGAAATTAATGAAAATAACTGAGTAAAATGGAACTCAAACATTCAGAGCATGTTGAATGCTGTTCTGTTTTTAATGCACAAATTTGTCCTAAACAGCAATGCATGAGTGAAGTGATCTGAATGGAAACACCTTGGCGTCAGACAGACTGTTACAAGACACTGAGAGCAGTCTGATTCAACCTCTCACACACCACAAGACAGTCTACCTAACCCACCTCTGCTGTTTATTTGTTTGATTGTTTGTTTTTCCCCATCCAACATTTCAAGGCATCATATTTTAAAACAGCAGCTCTTAGTTCACCCAAACATTTCAACAATGTCATTATTTATTTACCTTCAAATTATTTCAGTATTTGTAAACCACAAAAAAGCATTTTAAAGATGTCTCCGTTTTTTTGTACACAAAAATTAAAAGGTCTGGTTAAATTACAGTTTTCAGCATCCTATGAATATCTTGTTTTGTATTCTATGGAAGAAAGTTAGGCTAAGTCATGCAGTTTCAGCACGATATGGGGGTTAGTAAATGAGGAATGCATGTAGGTAAATTATGGGTGAACTAGCCTGTTCCTTTAACCAACATCACATGACAAACACTGACTAGGCTAAATGACATACTTCGTCAATATCCACTACACGACAATAACCAGTCAAACACACTTGTATCAACACACAGCTTGTGTGACTGTTCGGTTTTTCCCCCAGCAGCAGGGGAATTCATGCAGCAAATTAAATCTCACTCAGAGCTTCCTGTATGCACAATAAGAGTGCAGAAATACAACTACTGCATAATGACTAATATAGAGAATACAAAACGAGACAACGTGACCTTTTTCTGATATTGCACGGCATCTCCTGTCTGAAATGTATAAAAAGAATTCAACAGTTCGGGTCATCTGGCAGTGTTTTGGGCCATCCCAAAAAAGGCTTTTGAAAAACATAACTCCTTATCCTATCCATTTATCGTCTGCCATGCTGGTAAATATAAGGAATCTGGGCGGATGCATCAATTAAGCCTACTTTATTTCAGGCCAAAAGGATCAAGAAGGTCAATAATACCTGGACGAAGCATTCCCATACATATCAATGGCAACTGTTTGCATGTAATTTTGAATCAATCATCTGAGCTGTTACTGGATGAAGTGGTTGAGAAGAAAATAAAAGGTTTTATCGAAGACCTATGTGTTTTTTCCCCTCTCCCTCAGTCCCTCAATCCCATTTATACGAGTTTGAATATTCAAAGAATGTTTTCAGACCATTCCAAAAAAATTATTAAATATTAAATATCATGTATACTAGATGACTCATTAGTGATTGTTTCTATGGCAACTATATGTAAGCCGTTGCCTTTATTGCAATGGTCAACTTGATGTCATTCACCATAGTAATCACTGAATATTTCCCTGTGCAATCTTAAACCCTGTGATACTTCATACAGGAACCCCTAAAAACCAGGGAACCACAGCTCTGAAAAATAACTCCAGGGGCCTGTTTTATAAAACAAGTTTATCAAATAAGCCATGTTTATTTCAGTTAGTCTGACTTATTGTCAGTTGATTTGATTCAGAATAAGCCTGGCTTGGTAAATCTGTTTTATGACACAGCCCCCAGATTTCATCAGCCAAGATTACGTTTACTATTTTTCCTTCCACATGATCCTTCCTTTAATATTTAACATATCTGATAAGTTGATGCCTGGTCAATAGGAAAAAAGAACTACTGTAGGTAAGGTACACTAATACTAATACATTAGCAATATGAACAAGCTTTAGGAAATGCAATTACTTAATTCATTATGTAATACATCGATGCAAACACCACATCAGCGTTATGTACTGTATCTTGACAGTGATTGTGACTGCTGGGTGAAGACGATGCAGCAGAGATGGACAGGCCCTACACTAAATCATGACAATGATCAGGTACAGGATGCAAACTAACAGCTTCCTATTTAGCTGCTATTCCTAGCCCTACAGCTCGATTTAGATATAATGCCATCGCTGGATAACGCTATGTTGTCATGTACGATCAGTGGATCCTGTTACAGTAACAGATCTAAAGCTGATCATGTATCAGAGTCAGACTCTGGAGGTAAACAGGTGACATCAGCACGAGCCGAGCAGACTGCTCTTACCTGAGGTTTAAATATCTCGGTATTCACCCGTCTGTCTTCTCTGGCATTTGGAAAAAGATTATTCCAGTGAATCTCTCGTGGCGCTGCTAGAGATGATGGTGTTTATGTGACATTGTCGGATGGGCTTAGCTGAAGCCAGCGCTGGCTACACTCCGCATTACTACCGGTTAATGGAGGGGCGGCCGCCTCCTTCGTGCACTTTAAAAAGGTGGAAAAAAACCCGGCGAGACTCTGAAGCAAGCGAGAAAAAATCCGGTAACGTAATGTTAGTTTAAGCCGATGCCGTTGTTTCATTTGAAATCAGTGTGAGTATTATTTACAGTGTGTGAATGTGTCCGACGGCTCAAACAAACATGCTGCACTAGTGGAGAGAAACTTGCTCTCCTATTGGCCAATGAGTGACAGATACAGTTTTTATTGGTCATTTCGGATGTCTTTTATTTTGCCCCGCCTCTTGGGGTTTTCCAGTGATTTTGCCGAGGAGTTTAAGGAACTGACAAAGTGACAGGTTGTACATACTGTAACAGTTGAGTTCTTCCAAGCATTTAGGTCTAAATGTTTATGGCTAATATAAAACCATATTTTATTAAAATGTAACCATTTTTATTAAACATCATACTTTTTACAGTAAAAAAAAAAGTATAAAGAATTTTGTGTCAAAACAAACACATCTATGGCTAATATGTCATAGAATGTGTAATTAAAGCCAAATGATTCAAACCCATCAAATGAATGGTGCAAGAAACAGACCTTAAATAGATTAAGAATATACAATACCAAAAAAAAACTTGCATTTTAAAATAAACGAATATCTATGTACAATAAATGTAAACTGACAACGAATGCAATAAATTCAGTTTGTGTACCATGGATTGACAGTTTAAATGTTGCTTATTAATTTATGAGGTTTTCCTTTATACAGAAACTGTAAAAAAAACATTGGATCTCAGACAATCATTGTCCAGCCCCATGTGACGTTCTGGGCTGCGTTTCCCAAAAGCATTATAAGCATCATAAGTACATAGCAGACTCATTGCCACCAATGAATCTACGATCGAATTAGCCTTATGATGCTTTTGGGAAACGCTGCCCTGAATTGGTATCTTAGATATTTTGCTCTTAGACTATACCTCAACTTCATATAAGCATTTTAGCAATAAGACTAGCTAAACCAAGGACCCCTGCATGTGTCTGCCTCAGCTAGGTCCAGTCTTTTTTTTTTTTTTTTTTACAAAATGATGAGCTTTGGATTTGGGAGTTTGATGGCAGGCATTATAGAGCCGTCTTGCTCTCAGAAGGTCAATCTGCTTTCTTGCTTGCTCAGCTCCTCCTCTTCCTCTGGGCTAAGATTATTTCCTCTCAGCCTTTAAGAGCACATAGCAAAAAGCCTTTGTATTAAGGGCATTATTCACAACACAAACCATTCTTTGGCCATGGGTATTAATGTAATAATGCATTTAATTTCTATTGAAACTGAATGGGTTAATTGTCAAAATTTTTTAAATGTCTAAGATTAAGGTTAGAGAACAGGGCATGTAAAACCAACATGCAATACCACTCTTTGTCTGACTGGACTTTTGACTTAAGTAAAATTAATAAATTTATTGAGCAAAAACAAGCACAAAGAGTCAGCTAAAATACTAAAAGAAGCGCCTTACCAGACTTCTTTAACACTAGAGTTCATTTTGAGTGCCTCTATTAGACACTCAACCCCTTCTCTGCTGATGTGGTTTTTGTTTAGCCTATAAGTAAAAAACAGGACATGTAAATCTCTAAATAAATAAATAAATTAATTAATTAATTAAAATACAAAAAAAGAAACAATGTGGATTACTCACCACAATTCCTCTAGAGTTTTGTTCTGACTGATGAATGTAGCCAGAGCGCATGCACCTGCACTGCCCACATCATTATCCACCAGACTGAAACAAACAAAGCATCATCACTACCTACACAAACCAACACATGCTGCATAGCGTAGCTCAGCACTAAAATTAACTTGATCTCATCTGACTGGGCAACCTTTTTCATTGTTTAGAAAAAACTAGTAAATGTTTATAATACAAATTATTATTTTTCATATTTCTATATGGAATGCAGAATTATGGTAATATAGGGCTATGTAAGATTACCTTAGCCATATTAGCGTTGTGCTATTGGTCAGCGCAGCTGCCAACGCCTCAGCTCCCCTATCCCCAATTTTATTACCCCATAATCTGAAAATTAAAAGTCAAAATGGAAATCCAATTTAATATAGGCACAATATTGGATAAATGCAAAAATAAATTCCTCTCATTGTTGACCTCACCCAAGAAACTGCAAGGACTGATTGTAGCTTAGACCTTCTGCCAACTGTTCTGCTCCCTGTGACGTGATGTTATTATTTCCAAGCCTACAAAGCAATTATATATTTTGCATGGGAAACGTGCTTCTACATGTGCAGTAAATCCTAAATCATCAGCATCCCAAAGGCCAGAAAAAGCACATAAAAGCCTGACCTAAAATAAGCACTGACCGTAAAGATAGGAAGTTCTGTTTTGACTTTAACAGCAAAGCAAAATGTTGGGTACAAGCATCTGTGAGGTTGTTGTTGAAAAGCCTGCAGAAATATTGAAATGTGATTCATTTAAGTACCACAATAAAATATAAGTTAAATATAAGTAAAATTAAAATGAGTTAAGATGTTTAATATTCTCACGCTATTTTTTGGAAGCTTTCACACTTTATTCCCTTTTCTAGAAGTTTCCGGATTCCTTCATCCGATATGTTATTGTTCCTTAAACTGAAAGATTCAAATTGTTGTAAATCAATTTGCAAAGCGGTTTTTAAAAGAAACTTCTTGCACTGTATTGGCTTCCGTGTTCCACAATAATCCATACAGGTTTGCAATGACTTAAAAGGTTACATAATTGAAAACAAGATGATTTTTAGTAAACTATTCCTTTAAGCTAAATTTCAAATGAAACCACAATGAGTTAACTTCTCATCTTACTAAAGTGAGTGACAAATATGTAGACATGGAAGAAGTTGCTCCGCTCCCACATCTCCCACTGAATTGTTGTCCAACTGCAGCCCAATAGGATTCCGCAGGTACTTCAGCACATAAGCCAGCGCAGTACATTCCACAGGACCAATGTTACAGTAGGTGAGCTTCAGGTGTTCAACATCCAACTTAGCCATGGAATCTTGAGCAATACTGCTGTCTTGCATTTCATAGATGCACTTAATTAGCCAAACAAAACTTGGCATTGCATGCATGCTCTTCTTTTCACCCTCTACAGGACGAGGAATGGACTTGAAATGTCTCTGCATACCTTTAGACAAAGACTTCACTACCTGCTTCACCTTGCGTTCCCGCACAGCAGTAGTACAGCATTCCAGCAAAAGGTTAAGGTGCCGATGGGATAAAAGTCCTGACACAAACTGAGCTGTAATCTGGAGGTTTGGTGTCTCTGTCACAGTGGACTCCACCTGCTCTACAGAACTGTCAATACAGTGTCCCAGACATCTTTGAGACAGACTTGACAACTGCCTGTTCTGGGGCTGAAAGAGTCTGGAGACAGCACATCGGTCACTGTTACGACTGAGAACGACATAGAGAGCAGCAAAGAAGCATTGTAAGGTGATGTGCAGAAATTCATAGCGTTTACAGTCTGTAACAGATAGGTCATTGCAGTACATCAGGAAACCAAGGCTGACATCCTGTTCTGTCAGCTTATTTCTTTGCAGCTCATATCCTGAAAACACATAACAAGAGGCCTCCAGTCCTTCCAGCGCCAGCTGTCCAAGTTTTAACACTGTGTCCAAATGTTCCTCCAACCAGGCCTTTCCCAGGACTCCTTGGGGTTGAGATGACTTTCGCTGAAAGAAATGCTGTAAGACCAGGAGGTAGACATCGGTGATAGTCTGGGGAATACTATCTTGACCACCCAGAAGCTCCTGGTAGCACTTGGTCACAATCCAGCAGAAGACTGGAATGTGGCAAAGACTTAATAACACCATGTTAGACTGGAGGGACACTATGACACGTCTAGCTATAGCAGGGTCACTGTGATGTTTCTTAACAAAGCAGTCAATTCCTCCAGGAGAAAAACCCTTCAGGAGCACTTCTTTTTGGAGATAGCGCTTTAGTGATGGGCCCACAGCCTGTGGCCTGCTAGTGACCACCTTTGTAACTCCCTTCATTAGCGTACCCTGCAACAGATTGAAAAGCAAAACAGTTATAGGCACTTGCTTTGTGGGGCAGCAGTGGCGTTCTTCATCTGTGAAACCCTGTTTAAACTCATCAAGCCCGTCAAAGGTAAAGAGGACCAAATTTGGATGGTCTAGGATGAACTGGAAAACCTCATCCTGACCTCGATCAGGCCAGCAGCAGTGCAGGAAGAGGAGGTCTTTTAGCGACAGCTCTCTGTGCTCTGCATTCAGCTTGCGGCAACTGAAGGGGAACAGCAGTAAAGTGTTTGTGAGCAAAGATTCTCTTGCCCAGAGCAAGTGCAGTCGCTGAAGCAATGTGCTTTTGCCACTTCCTGCCTCCCCAGACACAAGAACGGTGTCAGCATCTTCATTAAGAGTCCCCAAGGGACCCACCACATCCTCCAGCTTTAGTGTAAGAGTTTCACCAGAGCCATCCATCACTTCAAGAAGTCCGTCGGTGTAAATGTCATCCAAGGAGAAACGTCCTGTCCCACCATAGCTGCTGAGGAAATGTGACTGGGCAGCAACAGAGCTTCGCAGCTTCTTCTGGTAGTGCAAACAATCTGGAGAAACAACGTAAGGAAAAGACTATATATAGTTTGTATTCAATACATTTACATTTATGTTTTTGAGTATGTAAATATGAGAAAAAAGAAAATAAGGGAATGTAGAAAATTGTAAAGCATATTTATTATATTTTATAATTGTTTAGTATAGCAATGACATAATTATAAGTGGCAGCAACATTATGCCCATCATGGTGCAGTTGAAAGACAAACCGAAGACAAGACATGCAAAGATACCCTGTCCACAAAACGGAAAATATTTCTCATACTGGCAGAAAGTTGATTTTCTTTATCCTCAGGGTTTGGGCTGGTTGTCTCAGTTTGCTCTAGATATTGTAGTAAGGTCTTTGCAGCAGTTTCACCTTTAAATCTCACTTCGTCTAACAGCCTCCGAACCTGCCACAATTCAACACGATCACTGTCTATCCACAAGGAATGGACATTTACTCTTAACAAGCTTGAAATACAGTGGTGAAGGCCAAAATTATAACAACAATTGGCATATTTAAGTGGTTTCAGTTGTTAAACTGAAAATAAACTGGATCTATTGTACATTCAGAGGAAAGCTTTGGCTTGAGTTGCAAAAGGCAGGATAACATGTTCTCAGACATTCTCAGGAAATATACTAGCACTATGCCAGAGAGATGTGATGCTGTAATTGCTTCAAAAGGTGGAGAAAATCAGTAAAAATCACTTCATCTGCTATTTGTTGTGCTCAGAGGATCTGTATGTTTCGTGAACATGTTCTAACAATTTTAGCCACCACTGTATTTACATGCCAAACTAAGTATGAGATATACAGTACATCACAATGAGACAAATTTCATTTGATGTTGGTTTGAAAATTGTTAAGTTATTAATTCAACGGTCAGTACCATGGAATAGTCATGGGAAAAGTTACATCACAGTTAGTCATGGGACACACATCATTTCAGGGATTTTAAAACACAAAAACTATGAATTTAAGTAGTATTCAAACAAGTTACCTGTTGTGAGGGTGTGTATACAGGTAGTTGTACTGCATCACAATCTTTAACAGTGAAGCAGCCAGTTGTCAGTAAAGCATTCAGTGCTCCGTCAATATTATCTCTGAGCTTTCTCACTAACACTGGCCTGTCAGCCAGTAATGTTAAAGTTGCAGTGTCTGATCTGTTCTTGCCCAACCCAGCACATTCTTTCCCAAAACACAGGCCAGCCTTCTGCTCCTCAGGTAAGACCTGGTTCATCGCAGCCAAGAAAAGGCTGCATGCGTCTTCTCCTTTGTTATACACCACATCTAATAGTTGCCTGATGTTGGAACACAGAGGTTTCTCCGCCACTCGTATGCTTAGATAATCCTCCCAGACAAGAACCTCCCAACCCAGGAGCAGGTCCATAACACAGTCCAGAGGTTCGGCACTGCCTCCACCACACAGGACTGACAGAAGCTCTGCTCGTTGCTTTAGGATCAACTGGTGGGCAGTCATTGTGGTACGCAGCCTAGTCTCAAAGCCAACAGCCACAATCAGAACCCTGCTAAAGAGATTAGACGACACAGTCTCACAATCAATTTGTATGTATTCGTACGAGGTGCCAAATTTGTTTTAGACAAATCGTACAAAATTGTACGTGTGAGGTTGTACGATTTGTCTAAAACCCTGTGACGGGTATGTTTAGGTGCGGGGATAGGTTTAGGTAATTCATACAAATTTATACAAATTGGCAATTCATAAAATACGTACGATTTAGAAGAAATCGTATGAATTCGTACTAAGGAAGTCGTACAATTTTGTACGATTTAGCCACCCCGTAAAATATGTACAAATTGCCATGAGATCAGGTTGGATGAGATAGTGAAGACCAATAATATCCAGACTTTTTTGTAAATGTATGTAGTGCCATTTATAAAACATCAGTTGGCATGCATTGTATTGCATACTCTGAACAGCTACATTTAGGCCACATTTGTGCACTCATTTCCTCCTTTTTCCAAAAAGCGTTCTCTCCAAATGTGTTCGAGTTGTTTATTGAAACTTTCCTTTAAGTTAGGGTGTCATGATTGCACATGTAGTTCAGTCAAAATTGATTTTGTTAAAGGCCATTTCGCAGACATCAGGGAAAGTAATTTCAAGAAACACTTACCAGACAAGGACTAAAATATATCCTGCACTTCATTTTTCCCCACTGGCAAAGTTATCGTTTCATTCATGATCATACCTGTATCAAGAACCAACGCGTTATTTGGATTTTTCGAAACTATTTCGCAAAACGAAACATGATAACAAACGCCAGTGTACTAGATATTCCGTAACTGTTGAAAATACCTGGGGTATATGAAAACACCACAAACACATGCTTATCTGTCCTTACAGACCGTTTAACCATTTTCTGTCAATGATCGTCCGAACTGAAAGTGAAAGAGGAGGCGCTGCTGTTCGATCTTCAGGAAGTCCTCACTGTCAAGTCTTGTTTAAAGTTGCTACATAGGAGACAGCGGGTGTTGTGACACTTTGTTTACATTCCAGTACGTGATTGTTGTTTGGCAAAAAAAAAAGAAAAAAAAAAACTTTGATGTATTATTCACGTAATCTGCTTCCGTTTAAAAACCTTTTGAAATATAGGCTTTTTCACGCATACTGCGGTTAGTTAGTGTCAAGTACAAAGAGTGTTTTTACTATTTACTTTTTGTCCTGTAAACTCAGTAGCCTATAACTTGTGCTGTCACCTCAGGAGGAAGGTGCTCCCCCAGACTCCCCTGCACAGTTTCCTGAGCGTTTATACACGGAAGTGAAAACTCTAGTTAAACGAGTTCTCTTTCGCTGACTGACAACACAATAAACGTACAGCGTCTCTGGGCTGTGAAAAACACACTTCACTTCACAGTTGTACATAGTCATGCAGAACCACCCTTCAAACACCAGAGGGAAGTCTAACATCATGTAAAACGTCAGCCAATGTGTTCTTAATGGAAATTAAATAGAAACGGGTCTCACAAAATTTAGGCTACAGTTATTCAAAGAGGACATTATCCCAACTGATGGCTTCTTGCCTGGGACAATACGTTTTCCCTGGATAAACTATTACATATATGTTTAGCCTGAGTCGTTATATAATATATA
>JAUYWG010000040.1:14169406-14213306 GCA_034779775.1 Enteromius afrohamiltoni
TATAAGCACGAAAATATAAATCAATCTATTTAAAATGAGTTTTGACCATTTAGATGAACATCTCAATAACTTTTATAGTTCAGTCTTATGTTAAATTCTTGTGTTCGGACTATGTATTTTTTAGTTCTTGCAAATACTACTGTCTGTGCACAGTTTGTATAATTTATTAATAATGTTAAAGAAATATTTTCAGAAAGTAATTTAGATATTTGTTTCTTTCTTTGCTTGCTTCCTTGCTTTGACTCTGATGTTCTGTAGACTCATACCATAAGCAGTAGTTTTTTTTTAATTTTAGTCTACAATCCTAAATTGTCAGTCCTGGAGTTTAAATTGGTCAAATAAAGCAATATATTATGATATCTTTTGATGCTTAGTCCCAATAGTCATTTGAGGAAAATGTAACATGTATGGCGTTGTGGGCAGTGGAAGGTGCTGTGAGGGTTTGGTGTTGATCCTGTGTGGGGGCTGTTTGGCTTTGATGAGACCAGAGCTGATCAGCATGATGTCTTCATCTCTCTGTAGCTCTGTCATCCACAGTGTTAAAGACAGAGTTTGTTTGGCCAATCTAAACAAACTTAGATTTTCTAATTTAAAGAAATACAGTTAGATATATTTCTTTGAATTTCAGTTTATTTGAACTCCAACTTTACACCTTGCTCGCTCCCTTATTTTATGCTTTTAATTTTAAAGGGTTACTCCACCCCAAAATGAAAATTTACCCCTATGTTGCTACGAACCCAGAAAATCTTTGCTTGTTTTTCGAAACTTAATTGTCCCATTGAAGTAATGAACACTGTCAAGGTTCAGAAAAGTACGAAAAAATAGAATCAGTATTAGTCAGAAACAGAATAGTCCATCTGACATATGTTAAATCTTTACTTTGGTACCTTGGGTCATTTTCTAACACGAGGGAGAGACAACCAAATTAGCTGACTGACTCTCTTTAATATCTCTCAATGAACTTGTCTATCATGCTGAATGTGGTGCATTTCTGGCATTGCTTTGGACACAGAAGAACAGTCATGCAGTGGCCAGCTGACATGTGCTGACAGTGACAACACAATTAGTCAGTGACTCAGAAACAGAGCAGTAGTGTGCAGACAGACATTGTAAACAGATTACCTTCAGCTTTCTTCCTCTAGTTGTTATCAGTTTTTTAGAAGTTGCACTATTGTACACTCTAAATTCTTGAGAAAAAATAAATCAAAAAGGCTTTAGAACTAGAAAAAATAATAATAATTTTAGCATAAAAATCCTGGTCAAATCATGCTTATTGGCATAATACAGTTGAACAGTTGAAAAAAATGCAAAAATATTCTTTATACCTAAAGTGTGTGTGTCAGAGATATGTGGCTTCTCCAGTCCGTCTTTGATCTACATAATAAAAATGAGGGAAATAGAGTTGTTTTGTTCCTTTATTGCCTGTTGTTTTGTCATGATTGCTTTATCTCATATTTTCTCATGTGCCATGATTAGTTTGTCATCTTATCTGCGTAGAATATAAAGCTCTGATGAGCCCAACAATGACAGATGTAATGACAAACAGTGAGGTTGTCATGTTGATTTTTCACAAAGACTGTTGGGGTACAGAGAGGAGAGTTCTGACAGAAATGCTAATATCCTAATCAGAGAAGTATCGTGAATTGAACTCCCTTAGCACAACTGTTTTTGTCATTCCTTGTCATTTCACATTTTGTAAAACTGTGATTTGTACACCAATTGTAAATATTGAAAGACAGGAAGAGATGCAGGCCTCAGCATTATGGCGTGATCATATGATAGACTAACATTAGTGGATGATGGATGTGGATTGGAAGCAGCGATGTGCATAGTCCTAAATCAACATTTTATACAACAATAGCTAGATTTTAATTCATTTATCACACAACAGACCAAAATGTGTTTTAAAATATATAAAATAGAAAGAAAATCTTCTCATCATTTACTGCCCCTCATATCATTCCAAACTTGTATGACTTCCTCTCTGTGTAATGTAATTCAAGATATTTTGAATAATACTGGTAACCAAACACTTTTGTTTCCATTGGCATCCATTGTACGGACAGAAAATTACATGGAAGTTGGAACTGAAAAGGGAACTGAAACTTCAAAACATCTTCTTTTGTGTTACGCAGAAGAAAGAAATTATTACGAATTTGGAACAACATGAGAGTGGTTTTCTCGACCCAATCTCAGCGTTTTTGAACTGTTTGTTTGGGAATCAGAATACGCTGGCCATGCTCAATGTTTTTGACTCGCTAAAAAGAACCAGTTTGCGAAAGTCATTTATTCAGAAATCAGACAACACTAGTCGTGCTTTATGTTTCTGACTCACTAAAAGTCAAAAAAGCTTTGGGTATCAGGCACTGGTCACACTATGTTTTGGATTCATTAAAAGAACCAGTGTTAAAGGGCACACTGGTATAAGCTACACATTTAGCGTCTCTGACACGTTTATACTCTAATTACAAATAACTGAATTAATTACTTCATTTAAAGGTTATGTATTCCAGCTTAAATTTCCTTAAGGGTCTCACTTCACCACAGGCAGACATGTTGTTGAGCTTCACTTGTCAGAGAGTGGTCACGGCTGCTTTGAAGGGCAGCACACCAGGGAATTTTAGGGGGTAGAGGGTTTCCATACCACATTTACTCAAGAGAACATGAAATGAATATCCACTTTTCACAAGTCTAAAATAGCCCTCATACTTTCTGTATAAAGGATCTTTAATGCTAGAGTCTGGTCTGCACTCAAAATGTAGGACTGTGTTCTCCCGTTTGAAATATTTACATTATTAAAGAAGAGGTCTGCTGCACATCTCTTTCATCCATACAAACAGCCATGAATTCCCATTTCTGTTCGCCACCTTTATGACAACACAACTTATATAAAATCAAATTTTATCAAAATCATCAATTAAGATTCAAACAAGTTTGTTCTTCCGTTTGATCAGACTTCAGCTGCATTCAGCCTAACAACACTTCATCACACATGCATCGCAGGACGTTGTCAGTTCGCACTTTTTCTCTGAAATAGCACATCAAAGAAATAGGTGAGTTGACACTGTTTGAAAGTCTGATGTAAAACTCTGTCAGCACAGCGGTGGACAATGGCTTCAAACAGACAGGGGAGGCAAGCCGGTAAGCGATGTCCTAATTGAGTCGAGTCTTGGTGAAATTGGAAGCCAATTAGCGCGGAGCTTAGAGAGACATGCTCTGTCAAAAAGAAAGAGATCAAATGTCTTTTAGATATAGAGAATGGAACAGTAGAAGTGCCAGCGCGTGTTATAGCGCATCTGCGACCGCAGTCGCAGGCACAGGCACGCGCCTTTATCTGTGTGTTTGTGCGGTTGCTTTGTATCGAGTTTTAATTGACGCGAAGATTAAAGCTCACTTCTCGGGAGTTTTTTAGCGGACGGCTAAAAAGAGAGAGCGAGGGAGTGAGCGATAGTAGTTAGAGGAGGAGTGTGGGGCGTTGTGTGCGTCGTTGAAGGTTAGCTCTGGCTCCCGCTGCGTGAGCACTGCCTGAGATGGGCTACTTGTTGGACATTCATTATCAAACCCTGTTTGGTCCTTTCATCTGCTGCTCTGCAGAGCCCTCCTCGCAAACTACAGAGGCACCTTGCAGCTTGACATCTTTCCATTCACTCTGTACCTTAAACAGCATGCTGCCACATCAAAGCAGACACAAGCCCTTTGATGTTGCAAAAATAAAGAGCCCCAATGATCTACTCAAAACCAATGGAACTTTTTGGTGCCTCTCTCTCCCATACGCACTCGTGTACTATCTCTTTCTCTCCCTTTCTCATTTTGCATCGGAGTTTGAGAAAGATATCCAGGACTATGATAGCCACGGCCCATTTACACCTTTGAAAAAGTGTGAACAGCGTGTATGCGTGGAATTAACATATCAAGGGCTATATGTACTGTCAGATAAGCAGAATAATTGGAATGTAATTCAATTAAACTCACACTGTGAAAATGCCATGCACCAAACCTAACTACACCATCTGGACTATTAACTGTATGAACTGTAAAAGTTCCACATTGTTTGCTGGTTTACTGTGGAGAATTATACTTGTTCAAAACATACAGAGCAAACATTCAAAATGTTAAACAGAATATGACTGAATATAATATTTACTTAATTTACTTCAACCTGACCAGAGGAATTTAGCACACTTTTGAAAGTAAAAATGCTAATTTCTTTCCGTCAAAATAAATAAATAAATTAAAGCTTTGCACATAATGGCATGTAAAAATATACACATCAAGGATTACCAATTCAGGTGGACTCATGCAGTTTTTGGATCAGTTAAGTCTAAAAGGTGCAAGTCAACACTTTCTTGCTTATCTCAGACGGAGTCATGAAAAGCCTCCAGAAGAGTAGGTAACTCAAGAAACTCAAGAGGAAACAGGTGAACAAGTTACAAGTGAAGGATGGGGCTCTACGGTGGGATCACAGGAGGAGACACTCAAGAATGGGATATGCGAGTGATTCATAATAGATCCTGCAGACTTTTGAGAAAGTAAGTGGCTTGAGAAAAACAGAGGAAAAAAAAGGCAGATGTAATATAAACTGAAATAATTCTGTTTTGTCGGGTCCGATCTGGTGCCGGGGTCTTCCCCGGGAACGGGGTCTGGGCCTCTCGGGGTGGTCCTGGTGGAACCCCTCGATCAGGGCTGGATCCAGTATATCCTGGGTATTTATGCAGGATTGTTCCTCTGGCCTGTATCCTTCCCAGTCAATTAGGTACAGCATGATACAACCCCGACGCCGAGAATCCAGGATCTGTCGAACTCGCCGTCTATGATCAGGGGAGGGATGTTGGTAGCCGCCTCCTCGTCCTGGTCCCTCGCACCTCCCGGCTCACCAGCGCATTTAAGAAGTGACATGTGGAAAGTGGGATAAGTATGAGGCAACTCTAAAAGAAAGGATACAGGAGTGATTTGTTGTATAATTTTAAAAGGACAGACATACCTAGGGCTTAGTTTTCTGCAGGGTTGACGGAGACGGAGATCTTTGGTTGACAACCACACCCACTATCCAGGTGCATAGACCAGGTGCTGGTCCTGGTCGACGGCGACGGTCCACCTGTTCCTGTCCTCTGGGAATAGCTCTTTCCAAGTGAACATGGGCCGCATTCCACGTCTCCTCGCTACGTTGGAGCCAAGTATTAACTGCTGGGAGCTTTGTGGGTTCTCCTGACCAAGGGAATAAGGGCGGTTGGAAACCCAACACTACTTGAAAGGGAGTCAGCCCGGTGGATGGCTTGCAGAGAGAATTCTGGGCATACTCTGCCCAGACGAGATATTTGCTCCAGTCACTCTGGTTTTGGTGGCAGTAGGTGCGGAGGAACCGGGTCCGCTCCTGGTTAAGGCGTTCAGCTTGGCCGGTAGACTGGAGATGATAGCCAGAAGTTAGGCTTACATTTATATTGAGTTGTGAGCAAAAAGCATGCCATACCCTTGAGGTGAACTGGGGACCTCGGTCGGTCACAATGTCCTCGGGGAGACCGGCAGTGGGTAACTTGGTCAGAGGGACGAAGCGGCAGGCTTTTGAGAATCGGTCCACTATTGTGAGTATCATGGTATAATGATTGGAGGCTGGCAAACCTTTTGATCATCTATGGTAACTCTCTCGAGACCAATGATGTAACTGAGAAAGGCAACTTTGCTCTGATGAAATTCACATTTCTGAAGCTTGGCATACAGTTGATGATTGATCAGACGTTGCAAGATGGTTCTTTTTCATGGCTTCAGTTTCTGGTTGTGATAGAGGGAAAAAATGGCCCCTGGTGGGTGTAGTACCTGGTAGCAGCTTGATAGCGCAGACATTAGCTCGATGAGAAGGGTCTTGTGGCTTTGTCCTTGCTTAAGGCCTCTTTGAGGTCGTGATAATCTGGTGGTAGGTGCACGTTTCCCTCTGTGAGTGGTGCCTGGTGATTCATTGTGGGTGCGGAACGGATGAAACAATTTTCTTGACAGTGTGTAGACCAGTGGGTTATTTGTTTGGTGCTCCATGAGATAGTGGGATTATGAGTCTCCAGCCATGGCAGTCCAAGGATCACGGGATGTGCAGGGGAGTGAATTGTAAAGAAAAGGATTGTTTCCTGGTGCAAGGTGCCCACTTGCAGGGTGAGATCCTCGGTGGTGGAGGTAGTTCTTCCAGAGCCCAGGGGCCGACCGTCTAGGGCCTCCACTGCCACCCAAGGGTTACATGAAACAAGAGAAATACAATTTGACTTAGCAAAAGACTCGTCGATGAAGTTCCCCGCTGCCCCTGAATCAATTAAGGCTGAGGCAGTTAAACTATTAGTCTTGGTGATTAGAGTTATAATCACAGAGAAGGCTTGGAGAGACAAGTTTTCACTCACCCTGGGATTCTCCTTGCATTCCGGTGGTGTAGGACAATTAGCAAGGATGTGCCCCGGTAGACCACAATAGAGACACAACCGATCTCGAATGCGGTGGTCCCGTTCCTCCTGGGTCAGGTGGGTATATCCGACTTGCATTGGTTCAGTCGTGCTTACAGGAAGAGGAGAGTTGAGGGTTTGCGCTGGGCGTTCCCCGTGACAAGTTCGCATGAGGTTGTCAATAGAGATGGCCAGGTTAATGAACTCGTCCAGTGATCACCCCTCGTCACGACAGGCCAGTTCCGACTGCAACTCCTTGCTTAGAGCATGGCGATAAAATGTTTTGAGTGGCTCGGCTCCCAAGCCCGTTTGAGCTGCCAGTGTTCTGAACGCCAGTGTGAAGTCGGCTGCTGTCGAATTGCCCTGCTTTAGAGTCATCAGCTCATCTCCTGGTGCCATGCCGCTCGCAGAGTGCTAAAAAACAGCTCGAAACTATTGTAGAAAGTCGTGGAAGGATGGGTAGGTCATTTGGCATCCATCCCAGGTTGCTGTTGCCCAATCAAATGCCTTGCCCATCAGCAGCGAGCAAATAAGTGTGAACTTGCTGTCGTCTGTCGGAAAAAATTGAGGCAGCTGACTTAGTACATTGCATAAAGAAACCCTTACAATGACCTGTCAAATTTGTCTGGCAGCGATAGGCGAGTCAACATGGCAGCTGCAGGTGTAAACACGGGCTGAGGCCGTGGTGTTGGACTGGCAGCCCCGCCGGAGGCACTTCCGGCAGCTGGCATGTTAGCGATGAGAGTTCGCATGGAGCCGCTTCATCCTGCCGCTTCATCCTTTTCTGGCAAAGTCTTCTGTAAGGACTGGTCTGAGTCAATCGGATCCATTTGCGTTAGTTTTATTACTGAACAGACAAGCACAGTCGAAACACCAGCAGACAGGTACACACAGGCAATCCAAATCAAAGTAAATGTCCAGGCAGAGGTCAGATCACATTCAACAGGGCTTACACAGATTTTCCAAATCGTGGTCAGAGTCCAGGCAAAGTTCGGGGCAGGCAGCAGAGATCGTGAATAAGGAAACTGAGCAAGGTCATACACAAGTAATCCAACAGGTACAAAGAAGATCGCTTGGAATTGTTGCATAGCAAACAAGACTTTGCGAAGAGTCAAACAAAGTGAGGAGTATTTATAGTGGTGGGAATGAGTGGCACCTGAAACCGATAATGGTTCCGGGTGTGCTGGTAAAAAGGGTAAAAAACCTTAATATCCAAAAGGTATGGTGACAGTTGAGTTTAATTCATATAGGAAGCCTAGAACCTGGTCTCAGAAAAGTAACTAATGGCATCATGTCATATTTTGCTTCTCTTATCAGTCTTAATTTGCCATCCATTTTCTCTCTCTTTCCCCTTTTTCTCGGCTTCTGAATAATTTACTACAGTTCATTAGCCCTTGGGTTCCTGGCTTTAATGTCTCCATGTTACACTACACTTTCCAGTCACACTAAACCCTGGGCTGATAAAGAGATAGTTATGATGGAGCAATCAGTCCAAAAACAATATTACAAGTAGTTGGAGGTCATTATCTGAATATGTTTCTCTGATGTATTTCTGGACAGTTAGAAATCAGCATTAAAAATGCATTAATTAAATTCTTATGATTTATGTTAACTAAATAACTGCATTCTTCAGTTGTATCAAAATGTTTCCACAGACAGTCAGATATATTCACAGTGAGTGTTATTTTAATATTACTGATGTAATATTATGTTTTTTTTTGCTTTTAATACTTCTATTTAGCTTCTAAACCAAAGCTGAGATAAATTTTTATATAATATATGAAATCTTATTTCAGCTTTGATTTTAATTTGTGTTTTAGCAATCATTTTTAACATATAGCACTGGTCTCACCAATAACAACAAAATAGCCAAAGCCATTATTTGAAAGGGATCCCATAAATTGTAATAAAAAAGCAACAACAGTAAAATCAGATACATTAATCATCAGTTCTTTTTATTTATTCTTTGTGTACTCAAAGACCTATGCAGCCAGTCACATTCACACCTCCATTACCATTTCCCTCTCAGCCGTCAAACATGCCCTTGTGATTACAGCAGGATGCGCTTAATCTCAATGACTGTTATCTCATCATACCCTTAACAGAAGTTGCTGTGGAGCAAATGTCAACAGGCCACCGAGACCTTGAGTGCTACAAACAATCCTCAAAGACATAGAGGGAATGTGAACTTTAGCACTCTGCGAGCGTCTCGCCTAATTCAATGAACTTGACAGTTAATAAAGTGCTTTATTTTCGCCCCGTCTTCTCATACATAAAAGCCTGCCACACCAATTAGCTTTAATTTGCTTTTTTTCTCCTCTCTCTTTTCTTTTCAGGCTGCAGAAAGCGTTATATTCCAATCATTTGCATTATCCAGAGAATCTGCTTTGAAGTTGTGAGATACTGTAAGAAAAAGGGCTCCACTTATCCCTCAGAAAAAAGAAAAAAAAGCGTTCAAAGCCTCTAAATACTCTGGAACAGATGTACATTATCATTGGATTTGCGTTTTCGCCTCTTTGCTCCTGTATGGGTAATAGTGTACCGCATAGTCGCGTGTCCCTCACATCCTCTGTGTTTAGCATCTCCTCTCAACAGAAGCTAGCACCCCACTGGGCCAATCCGCACTTCAAAGCACTGTGTCTTATCTACAGGAGACAAAGCACACTCCACACATATGGAAGCAGCCTCCTCACTCACACTTGAGTCAATAGCATCATTCTCTGGTTTGCTCGCTCCATGTCTGTTTGTTTTTGTGACACAAAGATATGGCTCTTTCACACCTACAGTCCTCACCATCCTCACCACACAGCTCCAGCACCCAATGTGAACCTGGTGTCACTTTTATGCTCTTGTGAGAATATTTGTTGAGACAAGGAGAAAAAAGTCCTAGGAGAAAGGAAAGTAGTTGTGTTCTAGTAGGTCAAATGTTGCTGAATGGTCATGGGTTTGATTCCCAGGGAATATGCATGCTGATAGGAAAATTAGGGTGAATAGACTATTTGCCTGTGTGAACAATACTGGGCCATCAACATACTTGTTCTGGTTAACATTTACTCATACAAAATATTTTAAGAATATCAGTAGAGTACAGTTAATTGGTATAGTCTCTTACAGCACATTTTATTTATGCATCATAAAATAAATGACATAATTTACCTTCCAAAGTCTGAGGTCTTTCGAAAGAAATTAATCCTTTTATTTAGCAAGGATGCATTAAAATGATCAAACTTGACTTGTAATAATTTCTGTTTCAAATGCTCTTCTTTTGAACTTTCTATTTGTTCAAAAAATCCTTAAAAATATCTAATGGTTTAATAAATTAAGCAGCATAGCTGTTTTTACATTGGTTAAGAAATGTTTCTTGAGCAGCAAATCAGCATATACAAATCATTTCTGAAGGGTCATGTGGCACTGAAGTCTATAATAACTGATGAAAATGAAGCTTTGCCATTAAAAAATAAATAGCATTTTAAAATACATTAAAATAGAAACCTGCAATAATATTTTACAATAATGTCATTCTTGCAGGATTTTTAGTCTTATGCAAGAATTATTCCAAATCTTACCAACCGCAAATAGTAGTCTATGTGGAGACTGAAATGTGTTAGTAGCTAGCTGTAACCTAAAACTTACAGGACTTCAGTGCTTTCTTTGGCCATGTGTTAAGACTGCAGCTGTGGGAAACATTTGAAGCAAGACATGCAAACAACATAGATTAGCAGAGAACTCACGAGCAGAAACTGATCTCTGCATGATGCATGCAAAGAAATCATAAGAACATTCTGAAAACCAACGGCCAAAGAAATCACAGCAACCCAGTCAGTAAGCAACAGTTCAGCTTTTAATGAAAGGTTTTCTCTTGGCACAGGTATGCTATTAAATAAATAAAGCAATTATTTCCATCCATCTATGTAAACTAAACAAAAAAAGCATGAAAAATTATTAGGAAAAAGTCACAAATTATCTGGACTAGGTTTTGGGTGTGGCATGAAATGCTACCACATCGTGTTATTTATATACAAGCACCTCCATGAATCATTTGCTGCGAGCCTGAGTGTGTTGACCTACACACTCGCTCAATCACACTAAACAAAAGCACAGTAGAAATCAAGAAATGTTGTAAGTACAAATGGCACTATACAAAATAGCCTTTCATCCAGATAAATAGTGTCCGTCTTAACATACTGATATCACCACAGCTGTCCGCTCATGATGTATTTACAACCATCAGGCAAGTGAACCTATCAAACATCTAAACAATTTTAGTGTGATGATTCGTTAAAGGATAAACAAGAACACTGTGGGACAATAATGAAATAACTTTGCAGCTAGATGTTTTGCACTTGAGCCACATTTTATTTTTTTTATATTTCCCATGATGTTATGGATCGATTCTTTTTCGTTTTGTTTTTTGTTAGCAGCAATATATGTTTTTTAAAAAGTCAGAAACATTTAAAATGGCAACATCTCACTAACAACAGAGAGAGAATGAGAGGGACAGCAAAACTAAGGGAAGGTTGAACGTCGCTGACTTACTAGCTGTGATGAGACAGAGCAGTAGAGTAAGCTCCCATCTTACTCTAAACATATCAGAACAGGTTCTAACCAAACATGATTGACAATTATTTATTATAATGTTTTAACTGCTGTCCATATCGGGGCTCAAAATTGCAAGTGCATTTTTGTAGCTTTAATTTTTTTTTTTTTTTCTGTGTATGAAATCATCAAAAAAAGAGATGAGAACAATTATATCGCACAAACGTGGAGTATTAAAACAGCTGCTGTGAGTTTCAACACACACCTGCTTTGCTGAGTTTGAACGAAGGCACATGCACTCATTAACTCTCTGTCAGTGGGGTACTGGTGAGTTATGGGAGGACTGGAGACTTCTAGGCGGCGATACTGTCATCCTGCCCCTGAGGAATGAGGCAGCTGCCATACACACTCACTCGCTCCCTTTAGGTGACTTTGGATACATCAAACCTAAAATAGATTCATAATGTACTATTTAAATGCTGTTTTAAACTGCTGCATGGGAACAGATGAAATCCTATTAAACCAGACTTGTTTTCTCACTACCTACCTCGCTTCTGCCAATTCCGAGCTAAAGGCACTAACATACTGTCTAAAAGATCCTAATTCAGTCTGAGGACATATTCTTGGATTCTGAGAGAAATTAAAAACTCTAAATGGGGATTCTGTACCAAAACAACAAAAACTTCATTCCAGTGGTTCACAGCTCCCTTCAAAACCAATAACATCATCTTGTCAAATCAATGACTTGAACGAACGTGAAATGATCCTGAGAAATAAAAATACAATTTTTCCTTGGCAGCGCAGATTCCTTCACACTTTAAAACTAAATAAGTGAACTGATAAGAAGGAAAATTGGAACCACAATTAAACAATAATCTCTGGTATAATATTGTGTCATACAATATAAACTATATTCCAATCATTTAATTAGACCCATTTTGACTTGCCATAAACCGGACCGGAATATGTTTTTTTTAAATAAATTATTTTTAACAAGCTTCAAAACATTATTCTGATTTTAAGATTTCATATCGTCTGATACACATAATTACACTATACACTCTGATGCCTAGTGGTCTTAGAATGCAATTAGCTTAAACTTACAGGGACAGGAAATCACAGAAAAACAAAACAAAAAACATATATGAATAGAAATGTTTCGGTAATAAAGCTTACAATGGATTTGTAAATCCGATACATCTTGACATGACTGCAGATTGGTGGCATATAACAAAAGACAGACAAATAAAAAATAAAATCTGAATAAAAAATTATGTCAATAATACAGATAATCATAATAATACTAGAGGTAGCAGCAGATTATGATGCTCTGTTTTCTTCATGTAGATTGGTAGAGTGTAGTTCTCATACTGTCCTTCAACAAAGTCCTTTTTTTGACGGTTTGAGCATCTTTACTGGCTCTTTTATGTACATGTGTCCTGTATTGCATTTTTTAAGGTGTTGATTCAGATCTATTTCGGAGAGAGAAGCTCTTCATATATAAAGTGTCTCGAATGCAATGGCACAAGAAGTGCTTTTCAAGTGGTCTTCAGTGAAAAAAAAAAGAAAAATAAAAGCATAAGAGTAAAAAAAGACACCTTAGGCACACATAGATGCACATGCCGTGCGCGCACACACACACACACACACACACACACACACAATGTAAGTTACAAAACCAAGGAATCGTATTCCTTCAAAAGTGGTTTGACAACTCAATTCTTCATTTAACAGGGCTGACCACCTTTTCAATCAAATAGACCAATCATATTAGAATTAAGAGAGGGAGAGAGAAAAAGACAAATGAGGCAGACAGAGATAGAGAGAAAAAAAGAAGAGAAAAGGGAAAGATAAAGCCCTTACGTAGTAAGTAAACCTCTCCTTCTGCCAAAGACAGGACTGAATACATCAGCACACATTCAAACCGACCCACACAACCTCACACACACTTATATATACATATGCGTACATATTGTCTGCCACTTTGGCATGAACATGATGCTTTGTGTCCTTCTCAGCCTCAATGTGGCCATGCAAGAATATTTAAGATCATTTAATGGTTCTGTTCATCGTTGTTCTTCTTATTAAGATCCTTTATGTAGCCTGTCTGTGTTTTGCTCTTCAGGACTGATAAAAGTGATGGTAGTGATGATGATGTTCATGATGATGATGATGCTCATGTCGCTGGACCACCTGAGCTAGTCCTCCTTCATATAGCACCAGACTGGGCAGATCCCTCACATGCTCTTTCTCCACGACTGGGCCAGACGTCACGGTCGGCCCAAGAGCACGATAGTGCAGGCCATCTTTAGGCCTCTGCTTGTGTCGTCGGTACGGGCCTGAGCTTTGGTGCGGAGGGGTCTGGTTGGGGACTGCTGGGGGAGGGGGAGCTCTTCTTATCACCCGTCCAGCAGAGGCCTGTGTGGGAGGTGTGCGGTGTGTTTTGGGGGAACGGAGTGCGTGTGTGTGCCGGGAGAGGATGGCAGGAGGATCTGTGGAGATGGTCTGTGAGCGTCGATTGTGAGCAGAGTATGCGTGAACATTCTCGGGTTCCTGAGAACGTGAGCGTGTCTGATTGGATGAACGCGTGGTATGGTTGGGTTTTGTTGGTTCTGTGGCAGGAGCGGCTAGAGGACACAAAATAGAATTTGTTGAAGGGTTGTTTGTATAGATATGTTTTATTAGTATATAAATAATTCTGCTTTTACCAAAAAACAAAACAAAACACATTGTTAAAGGGATAACATCTACAAAACACAAATTAAGATATTTTCTATGAAATTTCAGAACTTTCTCACACTCCATAGACAGCAACACAACCATAGTGGTTCAACCATAACTTCATAAAGCTGCAGGAATACTGTTGTGTGCAAAGAAACAAAAATAATTACTTTATTCAATTGTTTCTTTTCTTCCATGTCATCACTAAATACTGACATACCAAGTACTCCAAAACACTTTCTAGGCTTAAGCTAGAGTCAACTAAAAGAAACTTGCACTGACTGATCTTAAAACATGTCAGTGCCTTTGCTTTGTCTTAAGATGTACACCAGTAATGCTTTTTCTTAGGCATGTTTATAAAATTACTTAAAACATCCTAATTGAACTATGGCCTAATCCTGGCCTAGGCTAAAACCCTGTCCATGAACCCGGGCCTTTTGTGACCAGATTACTGAAATCAAATTTGGAGTCAATGACATTTATCCATTGATCTGGGGGTTTTACACTTTTGGTTATTGTGCAGTTTTTTAAAGAAAAAAAATGTTTATATTTATAACACTTTATTTTTTATTTATTAACAATTCATGTTCATTCATAAAATATGAGCTAATGTTATACAATTTAAAATGTTATGTATGTCAAAAATTATCATTGTATAATAAATGTCTTACGGAAAAGTAAAGCAATTAATTTTAACAAAGACTAAAAAGTATTGTTCACTAGCTGGTATTTTACATTAGTAATTGCAACTACCATAATGTTAATAAATAGAACCTTACATAGTAAGGTGTTACTGATGAATGTGACGCATCAATGTTTTTGGGCGGACTGGCTGTAACTGGATCACACAGGACTTAATCACCAGTTGTGAGTAGGGCCTAAATTGGAAAGCTCCCTTGCCTCTATTTATACTTTTTTTTTGATTAACATTGTACCTGTTCCAAAGCGGGATGTGTAGTTTTCAATGCCGGCCAGGTCAAGGTAATGGTTTCTTCTCTCCAAGTTCTCATCCACACAATGCCGCTGGCAACCTTGCTGGTTGTGGTGATCAGCATGGTAACGCCTAATACAACAACATCATACTGTCATGACTGCAAGTACATTGCTCTGAGGATGTGTACACAAAGGAAGCTTGAAACAATCATATATAAGTTTATATATAGTAGTTTTATGTAACAAATGCAGACACACATATGATGTGGTCTGTTTATGTAGCTTAATTTCAAAAGTACCTAAGAAAGCCTCTTGACTTTTTCTCTGAAGTCTTGGAGTCCTCAATGCACTTTTCTCCCTTATGCTTGGGATGGGGAGTGTCTGTTGGAGACAGAATGAGAGTGAGAGAGAGAGAGAGAGAGAAGAGGGGGTATTTATCAAAGAGAACGGCGTTGAGTTGCACAGCATCACACACACGCGCACATATACTGAAGCAGCTTTAAAGACCAACCAAAATAAGAAAGAAACCTTTGTTCCCTGCTTTCTATTTACTTTGAAGGTTCATAAAAGAAGAAAAAACAACAATGCTTCATTTATTCTATTTTGAACCTCAGGCCTCATATAAATCTAAAAAACACACACTTGTGAATTTGCATGAAGACAGCTGCTGTTCAAAGGCTCTTCTCTTTCAAATACATGACGGGTATAAATAGCCCAAATGACAGCACTAAACAAACAGAAACACTTCTGTTTCTTCAGAGTACTTTCTGTTCTCCTTCACATTGTTTTTTTACCAAGTAACACAGTTAGAAAGTGGCTAAATGTAGATTTATTTATTTTTCAAACGGCAAAAGACTAGCAAAGAGGGATAAGATAGCACTTTCCAAAAGGAATCCAAAAGCTCAGAGCTGCAGAGGTTTGGGTTTTTTCTTCTGCCTTTGACTATGAACTCATCTTACAAGAGATGCAATGACACAGAAGACAGGGAAAAGGAGGAGGGCAATAGTGTAGGAGACAGCATAACAAGAACTTAGAGCTCAGAATTCCCCAAAATTCTGTCATCTTTTACTTGCCCTCATGTCCTTGTTTTAATGTTTTGTTGTATTTTATAATGGAACACAAAATGTGGTATATAACATAAAATTTGGTATTGAACAAAATGTCAAGAATGTACTTGTCTAATGAAATTAAGACTGTAAAGTAAAATGACACATTGAATCTACACATTACAGTTTAACCATCACACAAATCTCTCATCACATTGACTGCTTTTAAATGTCTGATTAATCCAGTTATCATTCACTAGAAGTGTATGGAAAAGAGCAGCATCGACATTCTGCTAAACTCCCTCTTGTGTTTCATGGAACAAATAAAGCCATTAAGGTATAGAACAGAATGATGGCGAGTAAATGATGACATGTGTTTCTGAGAAAACTCTCTCCATGTACCTGCGTTAGTCTGGGTACAGTTCCTCCATTTCTGGCTAGAGTCTGGAGCAACAGAGAGCTTCACCCTGAGGGTCTTACTGCTGCTGGGGGAGTGATTCACTGACGCATCCACCACCTCATATATGGTGTGCAGTAGACTGGTGATGTCCTGGACAAGAGATAACATGACATGAAGAGATCTTCACTGACACGAGAGTCTTATTTAGTGTTTTATATGCTGTGCAACCCTGTACGTGATATATGATAAGATACATGCATTATTTATAATTCAAACACAGAGATGTCCATAATAATGTGTTAATCAGAGTCTCTTTAGCCTCAGGGAAGGAAAGGCAGATGCACATGTGCACACAAACATGAAACATGCACTACATCTGAAGCTATTTAGCAAGTGGAAATGAAATGTAAATGAAGAGCAACTATGAAGCTGAGGTAAACAGGAACTGTGTAGTACGGTGGAAGAAAAAAGGCATAATGAGCGGCATCTATTCAGTATGTCCTGGTAGTCTTATCTCTGTTTCTGGGCTTTCCCATGACAAAAGACATCAGTCACTGCACAGATTTCTCAGACTTACCTCTCGTGTGACCTTGCCATTGTTATCGAAGTCGTAGAGGGTGAAAGTCCACTCTTGCCTGTTATCTTCTTCAACTGATACAGCACACTCCAACTCCTGATTAATAAACAACAATGGATAATCATTGTTTCAATAACACTCGTTTATAAGACTGGTCAAACTGTTTTTTTTTTTTGATGCTGCATTTATTTGATAAAAAATATAGTAAAACAGTGAAGTCTTAAATTTAACTAATTTAAAAAATAATTTGTTCTTCTGATAGTGAAGCTGAAATTCCAGCAGCCGTTGTGTCAAATGATCTAGAATTGATTTTAAATGATTTAGAACTTATTCTAATATACTTGCTTGGTGCTAATGTAACATTTCTGGCTATTATCAATGTTGAAAATAGTTGTGCTACATATTTTTTCTGAATTCTTTGATTAATAGAAATTTCAATATGAATTACAATTCATTTGAAATGAAAATCTTTTGTAAAGTTATGCCTTTAGTCTTGTTTTATACTGACCTCAAACTGTAATTGTTTGTGTGGACCGACAGAGGCAGAGCCTTCAGTGTCCTGCATTCTCTCTTCTGCACTACAGCTGTCCGTCTTCTCAGGGGGCAGGGCCACTGCAGGGGGACACACGTTCACAATGGTAAAGAAATCAAATCAAATGTTTAAAAAAAATGTAAGAAATTTCATGCTTCGGAAATGTTGTAATTGCTGTTGTTTGTTTGTTTTGCCTTCATCTCAATATTGAAATGCAGCTATATGGGAATATATAACCCCATATATAAAAAGAAAAAGTAAAAAAAAAAGAGTGCCTAGGAAGCACACAGCTATTTTTGAATGTAGCCAAGTCATCTCTGCTACTGCAGTCACATTATACTGAAGACACTCAAAGTCTCATAGTATGGGACAGAAAGCTTCAGCCAAAATTTGCAGTCAGTCACACCCTAAATACTCATCTCAGAAGAACATGCTCCTCTACACACTTTCTTTGAGTCTTGGAAAGTCATGATGGATGTGACACACACATAGCTCTTCTCCACATCTCAATTCAGGGCAACTTTTTGTGCAGTGGCAGCACTTTCAGAACAGATCTTCAGAAAGCTGATATTCAAAGAAGAGCATCTTACATTCCCCACTAAGTGAGCCAAAGTCAGCACTGAGGCAAAACTCTCTAAGATGGTTAGATGGGATGCGAAAGAAACCCAAGGAACTAAGACAGCAGATCAAAATGTAAACAATGCGACAGTAATGTCAGTGATTTTAAACGGCGTTAATTGCCTTATTCCAAGTTTAATATGTCACAACTGAGATTTGGGTTCTTTACCTCTTTGAGGCTTCACAGTGTACATTGCACTTAACTGCCTTCATACAGGTCTGGAACAAGAAGACAAACAAATCTTTATTTTTGGGCGAACTGTCCCTTTAAGAGCAGACTATGGGAAATCAGCACTATGCCTTACTAAAGCTGCAAGTATAAATGAAATCACATCCTAAGGCCAGGCTTCACAAACATCCTCGATATCCTATTTGTGTTTATGTCTGAAATCACAAGCAAATTTAAAGTGAGTCGCAGAGAAGACGAAGTCTAACAGCAGCCCGTTCTGACCAGGATTAATCCTGAACTCAATACCCAAATTTCAGAGGCAGTTTGTCTCTTTGTGTATTGTGGGTACTAAGATGGAGATGTTTTAAACGAGAGCAGATCTAACGCAGCTCAGTGAGGACACGGCTCAGCACCAGGCTGGGTCCTGCAGGCTAAATCCTCCCCCCTGCCCCAAATCCCTGTGCTTTGAAGTTCCATTCTCAAACCTTTTGGCCCAGGATCAGTCCGTCTGTAAAACAGAATCTCTAATTAATTAAGCAAAGTCAAATCTGAAACAGTGTTTGTTGTACGAGCCAAAAGGATAGGCAGACACAACAGTATCTCTCTCTGTCTTCTCTCTCTCTCATTCACTTCTCCTCCGCTGATCCGCTCAGATCAAAGAGGACCTGTCTTGTCCCTCTGCAGCGAGAGGCAAGGGAGGATGAAAAAAGAAAAGAAAAGCACCAGAGGATGAGAGCAGTCGTCCCAGGGAGCTTTTACAGGTTTTTTGGAGGGAAACAGCGTCAGATCAGGGCTTTTGATCAGGGCCAGAAACTCAAAGGCAACACTGAGCTCCAGGGCCAAAGCCTGCTTGCCAGCCAGCTCACAATATACAGGAGCTGTTTATCTAGAGGACTAACAAATGGTCACAAAGAAACTATACACACACACACACACCATACACACAAAGGAAGTGCTAACTCTCACAGCAATAGTCAAAGTCCTTCCCCACAGAGTGATGAGACAGCCAAACCCGCTACAGAGCTCCGGTGACGGAGCTTAAAAACCGCACTATACAACACAGAGGGCAGCTTGGCAGCATCCCAAAGGTGGCTTTGAATCTAAAGGTTCACCTGGAGTTCAGCGTAAACTCTGTGGTGACTGGTTAATAGCTAAAGCCCAGTGTGTTTCCTCACTGTGAATGCTTGGTACAGGGTACAGGATAAAGTGCAGTAAAATTGTAGTGATCTTTTCAAGTTTTATGGTCAAAACTTTTTTGCCTAAATAATCTTTTAACATGCTGCTATGAGATGAATCAGCAAATTATGACATCCTGATGATGAACCGAGCAGGTTTAAGGCAAACTATAAAACTACATTGCTGTCATTCGATATATCTTTCAAGAATTTAAAAACACTCCTACCTGGCTTCTGTACGTGTTTACATATGACCACTTTAAAAAAAAGGTGCCAAATAGAATTCCAGAGGTACCAGACACAATACAGTTTAACACCTGACTATGAGGCAACAATAACACCTAGCCAGTCACACCTCTCCTTGACTGACCTTTGACCCACACAGATATGAGCAGACCACTTTTTAAGCACGTATAAGTTGTAAATGTACAGGATTCTGACCTCTTGTAGCTCTTAACGAAGACCTTAAATTCTCAGACAAATTATTCCATTTTCTTTTGCCTAAACACTAGATAAGAAGCTCGATCCCCCAAGCAAATCTTTTCATTACAACAACAAGAGACGGAATATCAGCTAAAAAATCTTGATTTTTGGACATGCTACTATGAGTTTAATTATCAAATTAGGACAATCAATTTATAGTCAAATGACTTGAAATACAAGAAACAAATCATACTATGCAAACACTGTTCAAATGTTTTATCAGAAGAAATAATGAAACTGAGCAAAGGAATGATCAGGAGTATGCAAGAGAACATCAGTTGCTCAGGGATATAGTAAGATCATTTACCCTCCAAACGGTAATGTTCGTCACTGATACCTTCAGCATAACCTTCATCCAATGGATCCTGCAGAGACAGTGGAAAAGAGAGTTAGGCCTCTTTAAAAGAAAAAGACTGTAAGAAGATAATATGACACACTCAAACAATGTTATTTGAGACATATAAAATCATTTTTTGTTCAATTTGTATTATAAAGATGGGAAAAGGGTGAATATGAATGACACTTGAGCACCTCACAATACGTGCAACAGATAAAACTGATGTGATTCTGACTACACATCCCTTAACAGACAATTGAAGCAGATGTGGATACCAAAAGTGTCTCATCTAAGATATTAAACCAAGCTACACACACACAAGCAGCTTTCACAATGAACACTTCAGTCATGTTCCAAATCAGTCTAGAAGAAGACTATTGTCTCGACACACCTGCTACCTTTGTCTAATTTCAGCACTCCAACTGTCTGCATACTAACAATTCATTTCTGCACTGACCACACAGTCTCTGCCGAAGCTCTGCAGCTGCATGTGTGTGTGTACACACTGCTTCTGCCAATGAGGAGCTGCTTTGTCTTCATCCACATTAGACAGGCACACTAAATGTCTTGCTGTAGCGCCTCAAGCCATACACTGCCCGCTAGAGACACAAAGCCGCGCACACAAACACACACGTTCACCACAATGCTCGAGAGGTTAGCCGACAGCATTACGCACTAATTATGCCTTGTCTGGATGATGGATGGGCTGCATTATAAATATATAAATTCATTTTTTATAAATTCTCAGTTGGTTGAAATGAGAATCGGTCAGCAGAAATTCTCAGTCTCTTATTTATTTATTCTTTTTTTTTGGTTGTCTGTATTATTCAAGGTCAAGTTTAGCTAAAGCACTACTTGGCCCTTTCAAACGAGAGTGCTGTGTTTGAGAGCGTGGATACGTGGCTATGCGCAGGACATTGAGGGCTGTGAGAAACTCACTAATCCCTGAACTTTACCACTAAGTGGCGTTTATCACAATCACTGTGGCATCTGTCCGCCCCTCTCAGGCACTCTTAAAAAGATCTATAGAGGTCCCACCCACCCCCATATATTAAAGCCCTTTTCTTGCTTCTTTGCTCCAACAAAGTGCAATATGTCGGAAAATGTCTCATACAGCCCTTACAACACTAATAAACATTTTTAGAATTCCTCACAGTGTATAAAAAATAGATTAGACCTATAATGAATTTATAAATAATAGTTATAAAACAATTCACGTTATACAATAAATATATACATAGCATACGGATAAACTGCACTGCAGTGACCTTGACCTCTGAGACGGTTGCATGTTTTTGTACACTTTCCAGATAACATCAGAGGCTAATTGGCTGTGGACAGTGTAATCAATAGAGGCTGATCTCTCTTCAGCAGTGTAATGAGAGGCTGAAGAGGGATCTGTACACACTTAGCATGTGTGAGGGTGACCATGTGCTTCAGGTCACTCACTAATGTATGGAGACTGAGTGCCATTTATAGCGCTAAGAAAAAAAAAAGGGACGGAGTTTGCGTGCGAAGAGTAAAAGAGAAGGACAGGGCTTTGATTAAAAGCATTATCTTGTAATTTCACAGATGAAGTCTTGTGAGTGACATTGTAAACAGAATAAAAAACATCTGAGAGAACTTGCGTCCTGTGACTAACTGCTGGTATGAAAACATTCATGCCCATATTTGTTACTGGCTTGTGTTTATAAATGTTTATAACAGATGGAACAATGACATTTCTGCTGTGGGTCTTTTGCCTCAGCAGCATCATGAAAAGGCCTGTGAAACATAAACAAGGGCTTCACTCAATCTGTGCCAGCAACCAGAAACTCTTTCCCAGACACCATGTTTCACACTCTGTGGAAAACCAACCAGATCTTTTTGTTTTAACGCAAGCCAAAACAGGAAAGAAGAGAAGTTTGAGTACTTTACTACAAATGGATGCCCACAAAACCCAGTGCAACACAACCCATTTGCCAAAACACATAAACACATACATCAAGAGCTCCAGTGCTATGTTTTTGTTGGCCCTGTGATCAGTGGAAGTAGCCTAAATGAATCTTTCAATAAGAAAGGACAAATACAAGAGTGAATTAAAAACAAACTGAAAGCAGGAGAGAAAGATGACTGTTCACAAAGCACGGTTTTTGTTTGTCGACAGACTTCCACACTGTGCTACTGTGATGAAAATACTTTGAAAAGCATTTAAAATACAACGGACTAATCTAAATTATCTAGAAGCCAGATCATTATCTTGGATGCATATGCCTAATGCTATAGAGTTAAAGCTTTTCTAGGCAACTCCTTTCATTATACAACTTAATTTAAAGATTCTTTTTGGCCAAGTATGTGGTGTCTGTCTAGATTAGGGGTCTCCAACTACAATACCACAGGCCAAGCAGTATCATACAACTTTTCAGATGTTAATAGTTTATCCTTAAACCCTGTCTGAGTGCCTGTAAATTAATTTTCACTTTGGTTTGACCTGTATTGTAATGCTATACCATACAGTCTAATAAAAGCTACATACTTTTCCAAATGGCTTATTACAGGCCTAAGACATAATAACCTTTCTGACAAGACCTATTGCCTCTCATTGATCTAAAGATGTGTAAATAGATACCAGTTCTGAATGAATTAATACTCATTAAATAAATCAATTAACAAGCCGCAGTTCTAGAGGAAATATAACAAAATACATTGCTTTCTATTTAAACTGTTCAACTACTCTGAAACACCACCTGGCTTTAGTATGGTGCCCACCAGGAGTTGGAGACGCTTGGTCTAGCTGTTTTTAACGAATAACCACATCTTGAAGATAATGATTTGTGTGCAGAATGCAGGAACACAGATTAGGTCTTGCCAGTTTAAACCTGGAAACACATTCAAATGCATTGGCAAGTGCCTGTAAGTGTGTATAAGGGTCAACCCAAAGTGTCTGGCACATTAATAGGCAAGCACTGTGAAAAAAAAGCACAGCAAAAAATGCAAAGAGAAAGCCAGGGGGATTTCTCAACCAGGTTAAGTATGAGGATGTTTGTCTAAATTAAATTACACATATGAATGTGGCCTTGTTCATTTTGTCTTTAGGGAACGTGCGTGTCTGTATCTGTACGTTTTAATGTATGTGGGTAAGGGAGTGTGTGTTGTGGAAAGTCCCACACAACTCTGTGTCTGTATTTTCTGTCTGCTCGCCACGCCACAAGGGCTGATGGACAATTTACGTAGCTGATGACAGTTCTGCATGATCACGGGCCAGACACACACACACACAAACACACATAAAACACACAGACACGATCAGTCGCCAAGCTTTCACTAGGCCACAGCCTTGGAACGTCATCAAACCCGGGAAAACCTAATTAAGACTGTCGTCTCTCTCTGTCGCCTTCTAACTCCTCTGTCACCTTCGGTTTTCACACTCACAGACCATAGTCCTAATCATATTAAAACAGGGAATGAAAGACGGAGGGTTTCATCGCTCTGAACCGCAGCCAACCAGAACCACTTAATTTTTAAGACAATTTAAGCCTTCACAAAGACACACACACCTACGAATGCCATATTTCACCAGCGAGACAATCAACTATGAACATATAGTCACGAGCGTAGACAGAAAAAGACTCGCAACTGAATTCCTGTTTAATCTTGTGTGTCTGTTATCTTGCTTATGCGTATACGGTTACATGTGCGGGATCTCAGGAGAGGGGATGTATATGCTAGTGCATTAAAACCGGTCCTCGCTAGCTACAGGGCCAATCCAAAAATGACTCCCTACACTCCCCCCAGTACCCTACATACTTTCCTACGATGTGAGGATGAAAGAGTCCGGAGTGCAGTGACCTACATAAGCACCTCATACTTTATAATGAGCAAACCAGGCAACCCAGACAACCTGAACTACTGACTGGAGTGTCATTATTTCACTTTAAGTGACAGTACATCCAAAATTCCATCATTATTTACTCACCTTCATGTTTTTCTGCACCTGTCACTCTCCTGCCTTTTGAAAATGTGTGTTTTTTTTTTTTTGGTCCATAAATTGAAAGTGTATGTTCTTTTGGACCCCACTGACTTTTATTGTAAAAGTCATGAGAAATAAACAAATAAACCAATGTCTCAACTGCCGCTATTAAAAAAATTGTGGTTCTGTCACACTCACCGAAAAGACAGGAAGAAAGGTAACAAATCAAACAATTCTCTCAGATTCCCTGTCATGTATTGCAACATCCCATTTGGCAGCTTAGCAGTGTGAAGGAAGAAGCACATGAAGACAATTGTATTAGAATGCAAATCATGAAGCGACGTCACCCTGTGAAAGCGTGTGATGTGTATTTGTCCCTTCGGGGCTTGCCGTAGAAAGTATATGCTCATGTGCGCCGGGAGCGCTTGTCAGCTTCACAGAGAAAAAGATTTACATTCTTCTTTCTTATTGTATTATTCATTCAAGTTTAAGCAAATGCCAAAAAAGTGCTCAGTGAAACAGTGTTTTCAATGGATTTGTGTATGTTAGGTTGCAAGAAATATGGCTCTTCAGCACGATCTGGAGCTGTGAATTGTCAATGCCAAAGCGAGATCCCACTCAAGTCAGTTGGGCCATTAACTCTGCAGGAAGTTGAGTTGGAGGGTCTGTAAATGCTCACCTGCTGACAGACACGGTCATGCACATCAACTTTGATTTGCTTTGAGTGATTAGGTATATGATGCCGCTGAAGGCTGAAAGTAAGCGGAGCAATCAGTTAGTGAGCTCAAACTGTAAAAATCTAGAAAAAAACAACAACAAAAACAAAACAAAAATCTGGTGTAGAAAAAAGAAAGATTGGTAAAAGCTGAACTGCTTGTGATTGAATCAAGGGCTATTTTAAGCACAATGTTTCAAGTATTTTAAAGTTACGAGTTCTGATAATTGTATATCCGCCCTGACACAAAAAGCTCATTCCATGCATCCAGAATCCAAACACATGCTGCTAATTTACTGAATCACAGGTTTCTAAATCAAGTCAAGCTGAGCAACAGAAAGGCAGTAAATGAGCTTGTGTATCTGCGTGTCTGTTCAGATGGTTAGTTTGCCTGAAGGCAAAGATAATAGAAGAATTGCAGCATAATTAGACATTTGCATTATATGTACCACTGATGTCTTTCTCTAGGACAGAAAACATCACTTTAGTCTCTATATGCCTTTCATCAAACAGCCACAGAAACCGAAAACAGGGACCGATTAGAAAAAAGTGAGAGCGGGACTATTTACACACAAAAAAGTGCTGGTTATTGTAGAAGCAAAAACAATAGATGCCAGCATTGATGAGTATTTCTGTGAGATGTTAAAAGGTTACTCCACCCCAAAATGAAAAGTTTGTCATTGATCACTTACACTTATGTCGTTCCAAACCCATAAAAATAGTTTGTCTTCGGAACACAACTTGAGATATTTTAGATAGAAACCGGGAGGCTTAACTGCCTGGTAAATAGGGTTGGGTACCGAAACCCGGTACCATTATAGCACCGGTACCTAAGTAACCGGTATGTACCTAACCGAATCAAAAAGCGGATTTCGGTGCCTCATTTCGATTCCGTGCCTAAAGGACAAACCCAATATATCTATGGCGGCAAATCTATGGCATTAATAAGCGAGCGCACCACTTATGCTGGCGCGCGCAGTAAATCATTTCCGCGACAGGAAAACGGATCTATATGCGAAGAAACTGCAGCCCGCGAGCTCATTTCAAACCTCGTGTGCGCGTGATGTCATCTGCCCTCGATTATTCTGGCATTCGATCTTCTCTCACCTGCTTGCTCAAACATGTTTATTTTTGTCAGACTTGAATGCCTGTTATAAGACGATTTATTCACTTGACTTGAGACATGGCATTGGATCATATGTCAGTTATTGTTTCATAAGCTTAGTTTATTGATTAATTAATGATTTTGTCTTTATTTAATATAATGTAATGTATTGTTCATAGAGTCAATCTTTTTCAGATACTTTATGAATAGACTTTTTAAACCTTTCATGCAATTTCATGATAATAATTCAAGTGAACAGTTGTACAATTTCATATTACTTGCATATTGAAATGAATAGTTCTGTATCCTCTTTGTTGTTTTTATTTGCTCTTTTTGGATGATAACGAGCCTTAATTCGCCTTTGTAATAGATATGATTACAAATCCAGAACAAGGCATTTATAGCTGTATTTAAACACTGCTTACTAATGACTACTAATGTTGGAACAATGCTTTCTAAAGGATGAACCGACTGTTTAATGCTTAACTAATGATTCAAAGTGTGCAGTTATTATAAAGTGTTACCAAAGTGTTTATAAGTATCGATTCAGGCACCGTTTAGGCACCGGAACCGTTTTAAAAGTATCGCTCTGGCACCAGTATCGAAAAAACCCTAAACGATACCCAACCCTACTAGTAAACTACACTGTCAAGATTTAGAAAACTATGAAAGACATTTTCAGAATACTACAAGCGCCATCAGAGGTTTAACCATACTGTTATGAAGCAACAAGAATCTTTTTGTATGGAAATAAAACAAAAATACATGACTTTATTCAACAGTTTGACACTGTAACATCCGAATAGTGCCATTTTGGTGAGCATCGCTGCACGCACTGTTCAGTGTCAGCCATGACACAAGGATGCACTGTTTATGTTCAAACCGTAAATACGCATTGAAAACCTATCACGGCTGACACAGAAGAGTGAACAAGCAATCAATAAAGTTATTGTCTCCCAAAAGAAAGAATCTACTCTGAACAGCCTAAACGAGTCATTAGTAATTTGAAACCCACTAGCCGTCACACATATGCATAATTCCCACAGTTCTACGTTTTTTCTTTTAAAGATTTCTTTTTTTGCATTTTGATAGGCCAGTGTAGATGAGACAGGAAGCAGAGTGTGAGAAAGAGAGGGAGGCGGAATCAGGAAAGGTCCTCAAGCCAGGCTTCGAACTCTTCGATGTCTGATGGCAGCCCACAAGGCTTTTGGCACCAACTCAAACATGCCATTTTAACCGATGACTGCTTGTCTAATCGTGGGGAGTTCAACGCAGAATTCATATAATGCTTGCTCTTGAAAGACGGCTTAGTACCCAGTTTATTTAGACCAGCTGGCTCCAATGAATCACAACCTGCAAGTATGATGAATAATACATGTTGATATTTTCTATAAAGTGTCCAAAATGTAATGGGCTGTACAAAATTGCAACAGACTGCTGTCAGAATGGAGTAAACTCATGAAAAGGAGGGATTTAGAGAAGCTGAATCTGCTTAGAACTAATAGTTTTATAATGAACAAAAAACAAGGTGATATTAATTGCATATTCTAAGAAAATGAACCCATTTTTTGACCTTGCATGCACGTAAACCTATTGTGGGCAACTCCCAAAACAACACAAGAAAACCTAAATATAGCATAAAAGAGGCACTTTAAGAGATACTCAAAATTCTAGTTTAGTGGGTATAAGTCCAAAGAAAAATAGCACAATAGACAAGTGTTAAACTTTCTATTATATATCCAGTATTAGCTGTTAAAATGGAGTATACCTTGCTATGTGCAGCCATATACGTTAAGTGTTCACATTTTAAACGGAGTATACTTTTTACTTAACTAAAATCAAATGTATACAACAAATCATAGACAACAATTTATTAAATAAAGTACACGTGTATGCACATAAACATGTCAATTGAGTGAAGTATGTGCGTATTATAGTGTGTCCATGTGAACAGTTCACTTGTATGGCGTTTATAGATACTATAAAACAATACTGCTCAACATCAGCTCCATTTTGGCAGTCGCAGTGTTTGGAGAAGGTGTTGTGTCTGGTATCCTCGATACTGGTGATCAGATAGTAACCTTACACACGCGTCTTTATAGTTTATGCTTCTTTTTTCATTTTCGTTTAAGGTGGACATAAAGAAATCATTAAAGTGTGTGTGTGGGCAGCTGCTTGTGCCAGTGTCTGAGGCTCCTAGTAATTTCTCAGATGAGATTAACATTGCAAACATTTCCTCACACATTACCTCATACACATCAAAGCGCTCTACGCTGATGTCACCACACACTTACTGTCCATTGAAAACACACACACATGCACTCTGGCCTCTCATGCACTCACATACACACTCTCTGTCTCTATAAAGATAAAGGTAAATACAAAAAGTTCAACAAAATGCAGATTTGTGAAACTGGGTTTGTTTATCAAGTCTGTTTGATCCTGTATTTTTGCGCATTAAAAACCATCAAATGGCTTGACAGTATCTCCTAATGAAACAGGAAGTTAGGGTAGGACTTCAGATTTAAAGAAGAATGTTGCAGCCAGTTTTAAACTCAAGAGCCTTTACATCCAAACACAATATATATTTTTCACAAGTAGTCTAACACAACATCCTGTATCATTTTCACTGACACGTCCAACTGAAAGAGCATGTTTGCAGAATAGTTAGTGCGAGATAAAAGCATCAATCTTATCGCTTTGTTGGCAACAACGGGACACTTATTGAGATAAAATGAAGCAAACATACAGTACTGGTGAGGCTACACTCTCATTTACTAGAGACACCTTTAAAGCATGAAAGCTGCAGAGTGAGAGAGCGCTTTGAAGCCTTGAAAATGAAGCAGCGCTCCCCGTTTGTTCTACTCTCTCTTCCCCTTAGGTGATCCCTCCTTTACCCTCTCCCTATTTCCCCTCTTCCTTTTCTCTTTAAAGACAGAGAAAAGGAATAACTAAACTGCCCCAAAAACACAGAGAAAAGACTTTTCAAACATTGTTTGAAACTCCAGCCTGTTTCTCTCTGAAGGACTTTAAAGACCAGAGTAACAGAGAGCTGGAGATTTGTGGAAACATCAAGTAAGAGATTTACCAAATCCTTCAATATTACTATTTAATAAGTACTCAAAACACAGATAGACCGTGATAAAAACATGAATTAAACATTAAACAAAAAAAATGAGATTTTATTATTTTTCCTATTATGTATCTATGTGATAATTATACAATGTTAAACATCTTTTACTCTCACCAAAATATTCACTTTATTACTCACTTCAGTAATATTAAGAAATGTTTTATAAAGTTTAAAGTGTACTTAGTTTATTCTTGTGAAGGTGAATTTTCAGCAGTTATTACTCCAGTCTTCAGTGTCACAAGATCCTTACATTTACGGAAAAAAAATAATAATAATATTTTTGTTTATACTTGTTTCTTCTTTGTTTACTTACATATAACAAATCAAGAATCTTAATCATACCCTTTGAAGTACAGGAGAAACATGAATGTGTCAGAGCAGCTGAATAAATAAGTGTTTTGAGGTGGTTGGAACAACACTGTCCTGAGCTCTTCTGCTTGTGGAGTGTGTGTGTGTTTAAGGAAATGTAGAAAACACAGCCCGATTCTCAGCTGTTAATCCTGGCAACTCAGTCCACACATTCCCACCATGCACTTTGATCTCTAGAGCACATCCGGACAGACGTGCTTTAACGCACAATACACACACACACTTTCTCTCTCTCTGATGAACCTAGCCAGGCGCCACCCTTGCCCCCAGCACACCCCCATGCCACACATACCTAAGCACTATTTTTACACACATACTTATACACTTGCATTACACATAGCTAAATGGAAAAACACATAAAAACACGGGCAAACCATTTAAATCAACTACAACTGACATGACTGCAATGCTTTCTGTTTGTACTACAAGCCAGAGTTGCATGTGTACTAACCAAGAGTAACTTGAGAGGAAAGTTCAGTTACCTCAGACATGCCTTTTAAGTTTCCCATCTCATTACAGGTTATCTGAACTTAGATTTAGTTCATGTGCTGCTATTCCTGGATACAGGCTCATTCATAAACCTCAATGAATGAGTTAATGACAGTCAGTGTATTTTACATAAAGTCTTTTTAATTAAGTCCAAATTAAACTTTGCCAATCCTTTTTTTTTTTTTTTTTGCAAAGTCAGACTACCACACTATATCTTATCAGACTCAGTTTGCCTTGATGATTTTTAAGAAAATACTTTTGTGTGTATACTGTTTAAACTGACAGTTGATCTTTATACGTTAAAGAAATATTCAAATATCAAATGATTGTTGTTTATTGTTGTGTATTATCCCTATATTTATCCCAAAAAGGCAACAAATAATCAGCATGTTCAAATGATTTCTGAAAGAATATTAAATAGAAAAATGTTGTTTATATTTTCACATTTCCCAATATTACTATTTTTACTGTATTTTTGATCAAATAATGGCAGCATCTGTGAGCATAAAAGACATCAAAAAAAATATGAAAAACTTTTAAAAGATAAAAAAATAACTTAGATTTAATTTACATATATATAATTTTATATTTTTTATAATTTATTATTATTTTTTATTTAATAAACATACTCGGGTCTACTTATTTAAATTAGTTTAAAAAATGAGTTCATTCACCGTTTGATATAGCCTGTCCTGGAAGAACAATCTACTTCTCCTCTGTTCCCCTCCTACCTCCTCGCCTCTTATCCTCTTTTCCATTCTCATAGGAGCCCCTCAACAGCCCTACACTGGAGCCAGGTGCTGTCCCACTCCCCAGAGGCACCCTCTTCCCTTTTCTTTCTCTTTTATAGAGAAACATAGCCTTTCCCTTCCGCCCCCACCCTCTGTCTTTCAATCTCTTTCTGTCATCCTTTCTCAACCAGCCCTGGAGAGACATGGTAAACCTGACGTCTAGAACAGAAAAAAAAGAAGTCTGAGGGTAAGTGCGTGACAACCACACTTGAAGCTTAAAGTGAAAGAAATACTTGGATATTGGGAAGGGAATAAAAGAGACAAAGGATATAGTGCATATACTGTCACTCTTTGTGCTACAATAAAGAACATTCTGTAGTAAAGACAGCAAGAGAAAAAAAAAGTGTGTTGGTTGTCAGGAAAGGTTTAAATAGCAAGTCTCAGAATCTGAAAAATTCCCTCCAAAAAGTTCTGAAATTCCAAAAGAAATTATTTTTAGAATTACAGCTCTCTATTTGATCGGGGCTTCAAAGTGTTTGGTCTCTGAGTGATACTACACACGGAGTGATACAGAATGCTTTCAAAGTCATGATCAAGCCTGGTTTATAGTTGACCTATTGGCCGCTTTTGACTGTGCCGCAGATTGTGTTTAAAGCTGTGATGTTGCCTGGTTTGCCCTAGTTTAGAACTGTTGTGCCAACTGGTTTCAGAGTAGATTTCAAAAGCCACATTTCAAAGCAGTAACATCTTCTGGTCTTGGCACTTTGATTCTGACTGATTTTAGAGCTATGATGTTGAGTTTCTTCTTTGATAGTGTAATACGGACTGGTTTGAGCACTGAAGAGCTAACCAACTGAAAAATGCAGTGTAAAAGCAATGTGGACATTGGTTAAGAAGAACCGATCTCAGTTTAACACATGACTATAGTGACTGAGGTTCAAAACAGCTAGGTAATGGGATTAACACACAGAGAAAATCCAGTAAAGACTATCCAGTAAAGAAAATGCTACAGTAAAAACCTATTAATCGGTTAACGGTAAGTTCCCCTACAACATACGGTCAACAACTATATTGGAAATTGCATGCAATTTCACGGCAGTACACAGTTCTTGTAAGTGTAAGCTACACAATAACAAAGCTGCACCATGTGACACTTCACCAATCAATCACCGATAAGAAAATAAGCGAATCACTTCAAACTAGAATGCAAAAAGGGAAACAGCTTCATATAGAGGACAGGTAATGATGGCGCTAGACTTAAATTTAAACTGCCAGCGTGAGAGTCACAGTGCAGCATGCTAACAGCAAGACCACAAATCTGACCCCCACCTCTTTTTGAACAAGAACTTATAGTGTAATTTACTAATAGCACAAGGCCTATTCAAACTGGAAAATGTATTAGGCAGAGCTACATAAAGTCTTGTGTGTGAAGGCCAGTTAACACAGCACAACACAAACACACTCATCAAACAGATGCCTGAGTCAGACTCCCCACCGTCCATACCATCTGAACCACATTTTCAACACAGACACACACAAGTGTCCGAACTTAAGCACAGCTGCTGTAAATAACTAACTCTCCAGGTAGCCTCTATTAGTCCCAGTATTATCAGCCTGCATTTATGAGTGAGGTTTATGCTTTCTTCATGCTCAGGGAGTGAGGTAATTCATTGAATTTCATTTAATAAGACAATCAGAAATAGTAGATCGTTTAATTTAACTTGTGACAAGCTGTTTTTAAAAGATGCGTATTACGTAGTATTAACATCTAAAGACAAGGAAAAAGGTGGTGGATGTATTAAAGAAACAAATCAATTCAGATAAAGACTCCACACACTGATCAATATCTCTTAAATGAATACAAAAAATATTATATAAAATATTAAATTGTCCAAGAGATGCTTCGTGTCAAAACAAAATGATTATTTCTAAATAAATATTTATAAAAATACCTTCTCTCATTCTTTCATTCTCTGCAACGCTTTCAGTTATTTAAAATTGTTCAAATGTTTGAATTCGTTCAGCAGAGATCCTTTCCCAGCCCGGCCAAATCACTTCACACCAACTGGAAAAACACACACACACTCACACACTCCTCAGTACTGCTATTGTTTCTTAAACTCCTCATTAGTACATCAGAGGGAAAACAATCAGGTTGTGTGAAAACAAACCCTGCTTCACATTATCATATTTAAGTAATGAAGGCAACGTTAAAAGAGAAAAGTAAAAACTTTATGACTTTACAATGTTGAATAAATATAAAACAGGTAACTCAGTGAAGTCATTCCAGACTTTGTAACTGTTGTTCAGTGCATTATGATCTCTCCAGCTACAATAAAACCTTCTCACAGCAGAGAGTGAAAAAAGTAATAAACTTCAAACTGTGTGAACTTTGAACCAGGCAAGAACTATGTGTTCCACGCTCCTTAAACTTTTTTTCTCCCCTTCACACCACAGGATCTAAAATACACACCAATGTGGTTACAATTTCTTTGCTTGCAGTGCAGTACTATGCATCTTACATGCTAAATAAATGTTTATTGCTGCTATAGAGAGTTACAAAAAAATGCAGCATTTCTCCAGCAACACTTTGGACTCCAAAGGTTTAAGAGCTTCAGGTATGTGTTTGAATGTCCACATATGTGGATTGGGTTTAAGAAGTTGGGATTGCGTTCTCCTGCTGTTTAAGATGGCTCTTTAATAACAGCCTTCTGGATTTTCTTTTGCTTTTTCTGTCACTCTCAGCTTCTCTCGCTATCTCTCCAACCCTCAAAAAAGTCTTTTGAGACTCTGCAACAGCCCTTGACCAAAAGAGGCTTACTCTGAGGTATTTCCAGAGGATTTCTTCTCTCCTAAACGACAGTGCTCTTATGTGTTTACTAGGATGCCAAATCTGAGACAGACTGGCCCTCCCTCCACCCCTCTCTCGACTTCACAATACAGCGCTGTCACCAGCCTGTCAGCCTGCAATGCTTTCAACCCGCCGTGATCTATTACCTACAGAGAGAACTTGCATCTGTTCCTAGCCCTCACACAGTTCTTCCCACCACGTTCAAATAAACCATTTACCCATGTGAGCCGCCAGTGAAAAAGTTGACACTCCTTTTGTCTAAACATGACTGCTAAAACATTCTCCTTGTTGGGCAAATTCAAGATAGAAACGCATAACTTTTTGCATGCAAGAAGAAAAGCGATAAAAATCCAAATATATGCTCTCAAACACACATGCTGCCTTTAAGATACCAAACCTACTTATTTATTTGCCTATTGATATTTGCTCTCCGAATGATGTGCCTGTCAGAAATAAGCAGTCTGAACCTGTCTGGAAACCTGACTTTTCCTCTTCCTATCATTCAAAGGAATAACAACACAAAATCTCCTCCTCTGGCTTCAAAGGCAGCAGCTGAAACCGTGGAGAGCGTTTTAACAGACATCATTAAAGGGAAACGTGTATTCAGAGAGCGTCTCGCCTTTAATCACTTCTGGTAATAACGCCTTTGGCTTTTATAGTTGGGCTCAAACTACAGAGTGTTTCCAGAGAGTAAACTATTGTTCTTGGTGACGTCACACAACAATGGCACGATCGTTTTCAAAGCGCGTGAATTGGGTGGTCTAGAAGCGCGTGTGGCCTCTAAAAGCAAGCTACGATCATTATGCAACGCGAATATCGCTTATACACGCTTTTACCCTTTATAACCCAGTAAGGTGCGTTGACTTGTAATGTCCATTAACTTTTCGTAATTTTACACGGACTTTAAAATGTACACAAACGTAAAGAACTGTATGTTTTTTTTCCAATGCGCAAACGAGTTTTCTTTCGAGTTTCTCACTAACCACATTTTTTTACTTCACTAGTTCATTTTAAACAGTTCTGTGACGCAACAACTAAATTCTTAAATGTACAAACATTCCATTTATTCTATGTGCTAATATGAGGTCATAAAATATAACGTATACCATTACAGAATAATTGGAATTCTTTGTTTAAAATAGTTTTAGATCCTTACAGCGCGTCACCCCTCTGACACTGCTTGATATTTCATGTCAACTACCCATGAGCTGAATTCATGCAGAACAACTTAAAAGAAAAGAGTTGCATTGCAGTTTATAAACGAGGCGTTTATCGCAACAAAACAACGTTTTATCAGTTGAAATGCAAACTTTAAAGAGCTCCATGAACGCATCCCTTACTTCAAAGCGCGCAACATTTCACCAGTCAATAACTAAACACCCAAACAGTTGATAGTCTTGGAATTAAATGAAGGCGAAACGCAGACAAGTTCACTTTATCAAAGTCCAAACTCACACATTTAACATGCACGTGATAAAAAGCCATTAAAACCTTTCACGTACCCTTGGAGACAGTCCGCAGGTATTTTTCTGCTGGCAGTCCTGCTGATCTACACGAGAGCTCGAGCAGTAATACTTCTGCTTAACCATCCAGTCATCCAGTCCTTTCCTCGCCAAACACGCGTTAACTACAAAACTATCACCTTAAAATAAAAGCAAGAAAATACAATTTATACATAATACCATTGTGTACTTAGCAGCTAAACAGCTTTCAAGTTTGTTTCTAACGCTTTTCTTTTTGTTCACGCCAAATGTTCAAAGATGCCGCTTTGTTTTATTAGTCATTTAGCCAGCTCACCCGTTTTAAATATTATTTGTATAACAAATAAAGGTACTCACCCTCAGGACTCTCCCTCGCTTTACAAATAGCAGCTTTAAAAAGAAAAAAGAAAAATACGTCGAATAAATGGATTACTCGAAAGAACTCAAGCGCTTTACAATCAAAGAGATGCCGTCTTACCATGTTTGGAATGAAGTTTACCCATTTCTCTGCATCGGAGAGCAAGTGAGAAACATCAGAAATGAAAAACAATCCAGAAAGCGTGCGATATTTGTGAGCGTCCGTGGAGAACAGCGCGCGGGCTCCGTACACATCCAGCAGCGGAGGAGGATCGAGTGATCTGCGGCTCCAGCGGACCAGACGCGAGGCGCTGCAGCCACTCAGCGAGCGTGATTGACGCCTCGCGCAGGCCGCCTCTCCTTCAGTCTGATTGGACCGAGGCGGCACATGAAAGGGAAGCGGGATTCTTTTGGAGTCTCCAAATATAAAAAGAGCAGCGCAAAGCCCCCCGTGGGCGCCATGAGCAGGACGTCAGCTAAACACGTCCAGCCGAGCGGACACCAATCGCTGCTTTGGACAAGAACTGAATAACATTAGAGTGTGAAAAATGGATAAACTGTAAACTCCACTCTGGTAACAAATTACTTTGAAACTTTTTTTGAAAACCCTTTTCAAAGCATTATGTAATGTGCCCCGCGTATAGCGCACTAATATGTACACCATATGGTCTAGACTAGATGTGAACAAACCTCTATATCTATTAATTGAATGTACTGTCAATCGCTAACAGTGCTTTATCTACAGAATTAACCATTACAATATTGCAAAAGCCAATAAGGTATACTTACAACAAAATTATAAACACAATTTATTTTTTATTTTTTTAACAAAGTAGGTAATATATGACATTTAAAGACCATTTAAGAAAAAAAAAAGCCTGCATCAACAGTCGCTCTTCTAATATATCCCGAGAATTTCTTTTTATACAGCGCATTACTGTAAGAAGCCACAAGGGAAGAACAGAACAGAAGCCATCTCTCATACAAATCAGTAGCATGAAGGGCTTCTTTCTTTGTGCAGTGTTCTGCAGATGACAAATGAAAGGTCTGTATTTGTGGTGGAGCTCATGATGCTTTGGGGAGACCCATTGCTTGGTGATTTAAAACGATGCAGTAAAGTATTCACGAAAAACACATCCTGCAATTCTGCAAAGTCGACAAAGATCTTCATTTCACAGCCAGTGAAGGTGCAGACAACTGGCCATAAACAAGCAAAGTGTGTTGTAAATAAAGCACTGATATTAGGTGCCAAACATAAACAAACCAGTCATCCAAACTCCTTAAAGTCTTCCCAATGAAAGCTCAATGAGGTTTGAGGAAAGGCATTCCAGTGCATCAGGCTCTACTCTGCAAGGTGAATCTTTTCCAAGACAAGTCGTGCATGTCCGCAGTCTTGGAAAAACTCATGTGGATACAAACAAACATGCACATATGCCAGAGTGGGGCATCAGTGCCACAGCAGATTTCACATCCTGCTTCTCAAAGCAGAGGGTTCTGGCTGGCTTTGAACCTCCCAGACACACACGCATATATACAGGCACAGAGATGAGCATGTTATTATACCCTGCATACACATATTTTCTCTCTCTCTCTTTTGCTCACACACTAACACACACGCAAGGGCTGGGAACCAGCCGGCTAGTCGCTTTGACACACTTCCTGTGCTTTGAAGCGGCCAGTGGAGAGATGGCTTTTCCCATCATCGCCTTTGAAGCCTGCGTCAGGAGGAGGCTGTGTGTGTATACATGGTATGGGGGAAGGGAGGTACTGACATTAATTCATTGTAATTGCTCATCGGTTGCTTTTACTTTGCAAAACGATTAAAGCATCACGCAGAAAGTATTTTTTGTCTATCCCAATTTTCAGTTGAATAAATGATTCAATCTCATCACACATCCTGCGGTGTTCTTCTCATGATGTCCCTGCAGTAAAACTCTTTACATTCCTAAATGTCCTGGGATTGATCAAAAAACGTAACATTCTGGCATTTTAAATCACCTATAAACATTTCACCAGACAGACAGAAAGCAAGAGGAGGACATGGCCAGCAGCTGTGGGGTGTTCAACAGACATGTGACCGTTGCTTTTTTCTTGCGGGACAAAAGAGTGCAGGGTGTGTGAGAGGGCAGAGGGCAACAGTCCTGCAGTACAGTGCAGAGTCCTGGGATGGATGCAGAATGAGGCTTTGTAAAGACCCAGCATGCTGTGTGTCAGAAGAGGGGGGTCTGGGACAGTTGTGTGTGTTGGGGGAGGGTGGTGAGAGACAGCAGGCTGGCATGTGTGTAGTGTGTATGCCCGCTAGATTAGCACCATGACCCCGTTGTGCAGTGAGTGCTGACACCCAGTCAAAGACAGGCTGCTCACATGATGGGTAAAACAAGTCACCCTGTTTACTGCAGTATATACTTTAGAATTTAAAAAAAATCTTAAATAGATTATTCAATCATTTTTTTTTACCCTCATGTCATTCCAACCTATTTAAAAAAAATCTTAAATAGATTATTCAATCATTTTTTTTTACCCTCATGTCATTCCAACCTATACAATCTTCTGCTCAAGATAATTTTAAGAACTGTTTTATGTCAGTGCTAAAACAGCAATGTATTATATAGGGAGGAAAGTGGTATTTTTCAAAATATGTGGCAATGTCTGTAAAAACCCAGCTAAAGTCAGCTAAAACCTTAATGTCTTTAATATTGACTGAGTGCGGCCATGTCAAAGATTGCAATTATAATGAAATTAATGTTTGAAATCAACTTCAATCAATCTTGAGACTTTAGCCTGGATTTTTTGTCTTCACTGAAGTAAAATTGGAACGACACGACAATGCCGACAATGCTTACATTAAGGTGAATTGTCCCTTAAAGAAAGTTTACATAAACCTAATTGTCCTATCAGACGTAATTAAAATTACTTAAAAGACAAATAATTAAAGATGTATTGAAGCCCAACATAGTGTATGTCGTTCTCTAGGAGTAAAGCATCTTACTGGATAAGCTTTTTTTAAAGGTTCGTCCTTTAATTAAAAGGATGCTGATGTGGTGTTTTATCTTAAGGGCTCCTGGTGTAAAAAGGGGAAACTGTGGTGTCCCACTTAAGAATGCCGTTTTATCTGATGAGGCACACACAAACATCCGGATGCATACACATACACATACTCATGAAGGATCCTCATAATCAGGCATCACAGCTGAGAGAGTTTAACACTACACATTAACTCCAGTTATAAAGCAGATGCATTTATACACACTTTAAAAGTTTGATTTCGGCTGTACTAAAGTAATAACTCAACTGTTTAACATGCAGACTCTTTAGTTTGACTGAAATTGTATTGTGAGTGTTGCTTTTTGTTAAGTGGGACACTATGTCTCCTTCATAGTTATCGGTGGCCTTTTAGGTCACAGAGACTCAACACTCACAAAATCACAAAATCGATCACCGGGCAGCGTAAAAGTAAAACTTCTTTCAAAGTGGTTATCTGAGTGTGCGTCCCCTCTCTGTGATATCTGTGCCCTGCACTGGCTGGTTTTGAAGCAGTTGGGGGTTTTGCCCCATCCAAAATGAGGACACAATTAGAGCGCTGAGCGGAGAACAGTGGGGATCCCTCTTTGAAGTGTGGATCAAATAGAAGAGCCGCATGGTTTTGTTCAGAATGACAGAGCTGGCAAACTCACCACAGCACGGCTTATAGAGAGAGGACTTTATGATGCTCGTTAATTATCCTTTCTGTCACAGGCCATAGAGAGGAAGAGAGAAAGGAGAAAGGAAGGAAGAGAAGGACGGAGTATGAAAGAAAGCTACTGTAATGGCATGAGGTGAGTGGTAGACTGCATGCCGGGAGCACTGAGACGGCTGGAGGGAAAAGGAGAAAGACAGACATGATGATGAAATAAATGTTGGTAAGTACGAGTTTAAATAGAGTTTGGTGGTTATTTTAAATGGAGCAGATGGCCCGAGAGGGCAAACCAGAAATAATGACAACAACAACGAAAAAAACAGGAAGCAAAAGTGGAAGGAAGAAGCAAAGCAAAGAGAAAGGGAAGCTGGAGATAAACAGTTTCCTGAGATAAGAGGTGCCACCAAGACAAATCAAGGCTTTAAAGTGTGAGACGCTCCCTGGGGGCCACAGAACTGTAAACCTTTAACCACGGCTTCAGAGACTAATCCTGCACCTGATCCAAACACTGGCCATCCTGAAGCATCCCCCTTCTCGCTATCTCTGTCTCTCTCTGAGCTTATTGTTCCAGAAAAGTGACATGAATCATTCCACGTAGCTTAAAAGTGAATAAAACATTGAGATCAGCACAAAGAACTACAAAAAAAAGTATATCCATAATGAGAACATTCGAAGAATCCACAGCAATAGAAGTATTAAACTAATAGTACATAGTACGGTACATCATTTTCATAATCAGTATGGTCAGCTGAGAGTAATTATGAAAGCCTAACCATGTCTGTTGTTATCAAAGACAGAGGTTTGTCTAATACTATAACAGCAGTCTGATGCTTTATTTGAAGTCCGATATTTGACCTTTAAGCTTTTACTACATTGTGTGGACGAGACTGATGTTCTCAAATGGAGGTGCAGATGTGTGTATTGGTATTCACTATGTCATGTGGACTGAATGTCTCCAGTATAGTAAGACCAGTAAATGTTTACCTAATGGGACATTTTTGGTTCCCATGAGGAAACAAGCATGTGAATCATACAGAATGAAGATCTTTGAAAATCTGATCTTTCAGTGAGGGGAAGGGGATTAGAAAATACAGTTTGTACATTAGAACAACCATTACATCTATGGAAAAAAAACTGTGTGTGTGTGTGTTTTGAAAGTCCTTATAGTGAGCTTACTACAGCATGAAAAGCAAACGAGAAACATATTTAACTGAAATATTCTGACGAACCCCAACAGACACAAACCACTGAACTCCTAAATTTGATTTAAAATAAAGCCTGTTATAAATTCTAAACAACTGATCCTGAATTTATGTCAATAATCTTATAATCTGTGCACAAATTAAAAAAAAATAGACTTTTGGATCTCTTTGCAATCTTAACATGGTAATCTTGGCAGCATTGTTGCATTAACTTATAAGAACCACATCCAGGATAAAAAAGCTCATATACAAGACATTGTTGTTGCATAAAACAGAAAGCTTATTTCTGCAGTTGTGTCATGATCGCCAGCTGGAGTGCCCATGAACTCTATTAGAGGGCACTCCACCCAGGACTCAACTTTCTGGATTCAATTTCCCATGTGTCCCTTGCCCCTCATGTCACCATATCTTGTGTAACCTTGGTAAATGTGTTGTGTTCTGATTGGTTCCTTGTATTGCATGTCTCTTGTTCTCATTGGTTGGTTCTGTCCTGTGTTCCCCTCCGTCTAACTTAAAAGAAGCCCTCACCCTCTCTCTTACGTTGATTATTGTTTAGCCTATTTCTTGTTTGCTAGTTCCTGTGTTTTCCTTGTTCCATTGTGTTCTTTACCTTGGACTGTTTTCTAGTTTTTGGATTGTTTGCTGCCTGCCCTGAACCTTGCTTTGTTATCGGATTCGCTTTTGCCTTTGACTGGATTGTACACATTGCTGGTGTTTGACCCTGCTTGTTTGAATACGTCTTGTGAATAAAGTTTTGCAATTGGATCCCCACTTGAACGTCAGTTATTTCGTTTCGTTTCGTTTCGCTTCGTTTTTTTTTTTTTTTGACATTGGTGCAATTCAGGACAGGGCCTTGGCTCAGTTGTTTCTGACTTCAAAAAATTTAAAGCATAATTACTGTGTCTTTTTATGTTTTTTTTATTTGTATTTTTTAAGCCATAAAATTTTTTTAAGCCATTGTTCAAAAATGACAACATTATAACATAATAATAATACTGTAAACAAAAACTCTAACAACAATTTTGGTGGTTTAGAACATTTTAAAGCTGAAAGCATAAAGTTTGAAGCAAGATCTTCATGTCCTAATTCAAATTCAAAGACAATTACACTAAAATTTACACAGAATGGAACATTTTGTCAATGAGAACTAAGTAAGGGATTATATACATATTAAGGGTGGAGCCGAACCCGAATACGGTATTTGGAAAGGCACAAATAACATGTTTTTTATGAATATTTCTTTCAAACAAAATATTTGAATTCAGCAACAAGGAAAACTTTATATCAAAAAGCTGCATTTCCTCATGAGACCGCAGTGCATGCCCGGATGAGTGAGTGAGTGGTTGCTCCACACAGCAACAGAGAAGGCTCAGCTGAGTGAAAAAAGACTTAACTGCATCATTATTTTTGTTAAATATATTTTGTACCTTAACTGGGTTCCGGAGGCAGTTTATAACTTTTGGGAAGCGGAATTTGATCAGGAGATTATTCCATTATGCTGCATTGTTGACGTTTGCAGATGGGTGCTCTCATGTTCGCTGTGTTTACGTAGCTCTGTTAGCTCGGTAATTTAGACAATATGTTGACAGAGTAACTTTAACGTTCAGTAAGAAAAAGTTAAAACAATGTTTGTGCAGTTGAATCGAAGTGTATGCACTTGTGGGAGTTATGTGGTATGTTTAATTACTCTGTGTTTTGCAGACAGCAAGATGCAGGCTATAGGCTAGTTAACCTTAGCATAGCTTCTCGTCACTCATTAACTTAGCTGAAACTCCCCACATGGATTTGGGCAACCAAATAAAAAAAGAACGTGACTGCTGCTGAGCCATCATGTGGAGTTCCTTCTTCCACATGCTCCAGCGGCTGTTGGAGCAGAGACGGCCACTGACTACCATGAGTGCAGAGGTAGATCTGGGAGGTGTAATGTCACACCATCAATTGGAACTAGTGCAGGCCATTGTGAAAAATACTACAACCATTTGAGGAGGCAACATAATGGTTGGATAATCCTTACACAACCGTGTAAGGATAAGGCTTCTCTGTCTTCTGTTTTCCCTTGTGTGGTTCTCAAGACTGCATTAACAAACTTAAAGGTGGATGTGGATGTACAGAGGCACTTAAAATGGTGACTACATTGCAGTCTCAGTTGGCTCAGCACTTCCAGGCTGTCTTTGATAACTCCTCTGGTCATTACTTTAAAGCCACCCTACTGGATTCTAAATTTAATAGCTTGCCCATGTCACTACTTAGTACATCAGAGTTTGACAGGCTCAAGGCAGATGTGGCTGCAGAGGTGATTGCAGAACTCCAAGTGGATGTTGTTTCTGGGGTACCTGAAGCTGCCAGTTCATCATCAGTTGAGAGTGAGACCAGTGGGGAAAAAAAGCCTCTTTTGGGGGGTAATGCACAATCTTGCTAAACCAAAAGCCAATCTGTTCTCCACTTGTGGAGCAAGTAGAAGGTTTAAACTGAAGGCTTTATACAGTTGCATACGCTTAGTTTTATGTGTTGATCCGGTGTGTTGATGCGGGACCTCATCCTCTGCAAGAGGAAGTCACAATTTCCTTCAGGATTTAATCAAAACGCCTGGCAGGATCTCTCACCTCTACCCAGAATCCCTGCACCGCCTGAAACATTCAGCAGATGTGTGTTCCTTTACTCGCGTGCGACTCACCTTCCCTTTCATAAACCACTTGACTATTTGTGTGACTTTCTGTGAGTGTGTACGTGCATAAACTATACTGTCATGGCCTTCCATTGGCCTTCTGTGAGTGTTCAGAAGACCTTGAGGAAGAAAAACAAGCTTAGGCTCACGCACTAGGAAGTCTGGGCTGTATGCTCTCTGCCATTCTCCACTGATATACATGAGGACATTCAGCTCTACTTCTTTAAATAGCATTGTTTTTCGTCAGTACACCCAGACATTTTTTACTCAAAATTAAACAGCTTGACCCACTGCACATCAAAACAGGAAACATTGTTTAATTGTATTATTATACTATTTCTGCTATAGATATATTATATAAAAGTAAAATCACACTGATTTTTTTGATCTCTTGAAGTATACAAATACATATTTTTAAATTTCTATTATTACAGTACCATTAAATAAAATCCAGGTGTTCACACAGTTTCTTAAAACCATATACATGATAAAGCATGCAAGATATTTGGTAGTGGGAGAAGAGAACAAAAGAGGAGATGTCAAAGAATCAGAAGAGACAGCAGTGAAAAAGGGAACAGTGGGAATGGCAGATGTATGAACATTAGAGGAAACAAAGGTCTAGTGAGCCAGCTATTTCATGGCCTGAGAGAATCATTCATTCAGGGCATGTTTTGTTCTTCACTGGACAACAGATAGGCCTACTTCATAATGAATAACTAACCAAACCCAATAATATTATGTATGATTACATGTTTGTGATTGAGCGTTATACTGCTCACTGTAAAACTCAACCTTCTACAAAAAGTTAAATTCAGCATGTTTGATTGTGGATCTCTGAACTTATGTGATATGATATATTTAATTATATATTATATATTTCAAAATTGAATGGGTGCTTGTTTCTAACAGTGCAATATTTAAAAACCAACTGGTTATGTGATTTACCTCCACCCGTATAATTTGCATTTCTTCAGTGGCAGAAAATGAAAAATACTTTAAACCAGATACTCTCTCATTTTCTTCAAAAGGTATGAAGATAGTCTCCATTAACTCACTCATACCCACAGGGTTCACTGACCCTTCAAGGATAGGTCACCATGTGATGCCCTGATGTCCAGCATGGGCACACCCAACTGAGACATCCTCCAGGACACACACAAGAGAAGAGAAGAGAAGAGAAGAGAAGAGAAGAGAAGAGAAGAGAAGAGAAGAGAAGAGAAGAGAAGAGAAGAGA
>JAUYWG010000040.1:14221670-14232039 GCA_034779775.1 Enteromius afrohamiltoni
AGGTTTTCTTTTGGTATTGGCCCCAATATAAGGCACACCTGTACACAATGAGACCATTACATGGAAAACACAAAATGTGTCTTTCACCCTAATACAGTGGTTAGTTCTTTGACAGAAGAAGCTGCAAATGTCTATGTGAGACTAGTAGACAGAGCGCCAACATGTTCTTTTTGGCCGACATTAAAACCAACATCAAAGAAACAGTGACAACAAAAGCGACTGTGTTGTCTAATTTTTGAATGGTATTGTAGTGGAAATGAAAAAGTATCAAAAATGTATTTAAAAAAAACATTTGCATAGTTTGTATGCGAAAGCACTATGTGAAAGTTATTTAAATACATGTTTTATACCTTTGAAGCTTTGTTGGTGCAGCTAAAATCATCAAACTAGTTTAGTACACTAGTGACTTTTGACTGTGTTGTTTGCTTGCTTGCTTTACTTTCGCTCCTCTTCATGGGTACTGTTTCCTAAGCTGGATAAGCTGATTGATATGTCTCTGTCAATCAGATCTAACTGCCCAATGCTAATTCAACTTGCTCAACTGGCCAAAAAGCCACCAATGAGGTCCAACATGTGGGAGTGCATATGTGGACCACACCACAAAATCTGAAAGATGCTCAAACACAGCGAGCCGTCAAATTGGTACTGTATATCAGGGCCTATATGAACCAAGCCATCAGCAATTATTAGCAATTATTAGTGCTGTATTTGATATATTATACTGTACAGAAAGGCTTGAAAAGGAGTTTATAAATGTGGGCATGCCTCCAGTTCTAATTTCAGACGTCAAATGGTTGAAAGACCCACACTGAGAATGTTTAACAATGGTTTAGATTTCATAACTAATCTTTCTTCTGTATCACTGCAGCTCACATTGAGAAACACTATGTCCTACAACAGCTCAATGACAAGTTAACAAGAACGTATGAATGTATACTAATATATAGCTGAAAATTACTTGTTGAGTTGTACTTGATGGCCATCAGAATCTTTACTATCATAGCTGGGACACAAGGAATCTCTGAGATAAAAGAAAACAGACTATATGAATAAGGAAAATGACCACCTCATTTGAAAGTACCATGAGTAGTGTGTTATATTCCATAAGAAGCATATTAACCATAAAAGAAGGAATTTTATAGTACAGTAGAATGCTAAAATAAGAAACTGCTCCAGGAAGTGACATTATAGGCACAGTGGAGCAGGTTACTTATCTAAATGGCCTCCATCAGCACAGCTCTTTACTTAAAAGGACGGGTAATTTAAAACATTACAATGAGAATTAGAACAGGATGAGAGGAGAAAAGGCAAAACCCAAAGGCTAAATGTTCAATTGAGCCCAGAGAGGAGGGAGGGAGAGGGACAAGATTTCCAATCCTCTTTGATGTGAATTCTTTAACTGAGGTCTGCTCAGCAACTGCTAGACAGCAGCTTAGAATTACCTTCTTTAGAGTCGCTCTGCTTTGGCTGGTCAAGGTAATTTTGAGCCACTTGGCCTGCTTTGATCCTCCATGCCTCCTTCACAGATCCTAAGAATCTGGGGTCTGACTGACTTCATCAATACCGACTGAAGCACAGAGCTAGAAATCAGAGAGCGTGCTCATCTGCAATGAGCTGCCATGCCAGTTGACAGCCAGCACTGTTGAAAGCACTTCCTTATGCTGACAGTCAGTCGCAGTGACTAGCTGCTAATAGGTTGAACATTTCATTTTCTTTCTGTTTTCTCTACTTTGGTGCTTTTGAGGTTCTTTTCACATCGCTGAGCTGCAGTAAACACAAGTAAATAATGACAAGTGCTTACACGACAACAGCTAAGCGAAAAAAGTGGAACATCCTCAGTTGATAAGATTATTTATAAGGCAATTACTTGGTTGGCAGTTTTCTGGAAACCCAGTTTTAAACATATCAAAAACTTACTGTTCTTGTCAAAAGTATTCATTTGTTAAGCGCATCGGTTTTTAAACTAGAGACTAAAGTATATATTTTTGTGTTTATGCTCAAATGCATCACTTTTGTTCCCCTTTATTTTGGACTACAAAGTACCAGACATGTTGTTCACTTATTGTGGTGGAGTAAATTGAACTGTAACATATTATTTCGATGGTCCACTTTAGAAAATCTACTAACAGTAAGTAACTTTGCAACTACATGTCAACTAGCAGTCATTAGAATATTAGTAGACTATCTTCTAACACTTTATTTTGATGGGTCCAGAAACTTTGTCAACTTATTCTACTAACCCTAAACCTATCCTAACAGTCTAATCTGAAGTTTAATAGACATGTAGCTGAGAATGAATAAGAATTAGTTGACATGTATTTACAAAATTACTTATGGTTAGTAGAATGTCTTAATGGACTATCGAAATAAAGTGTATCCAACTGAACATATTCTGAATCAATCCTGGAGATTAGAGAAATATTCCATGTTCATTTCCATTCCAAATGCAAGTTAAGCTGAATTGACAGCACTTGTGACTTAATGTTGATTTTCACAGCAATAAATTAATAAGTTCATAAAAATAATGGACCACTGTTTGTATGGCATATACAAACACTGTATAAGCTAACATCATTTTAAAAGTTTGGGGTCAGTAAGATTATTTATTTATTTTATCATTTGTTTCACGAGTTTGAGATTGCCGACATCTGTAACTAAGCAAAGCTTGTTTGGCGTGTTGCTTGGGGATGAAACTCAGGGTTAGAAGGGCTGCCGAGCCCTATGGTAAATAGCCTTAAGGGCTCGGGAAAGGGAAGAGGTGGACAGCCGATTCCTAACCCTGAGTGCCCCCCAAAACAGCTGGATAATCAGCCACCGAAAAAGGTGAGCGTTCCAAAAAGCCAACAGAAGTAGAGGTTGCTGGAACTGAAAGAAAGAAGAATGGTTAGGCTCGGTGTAAGAGGGGATAGAGGCTGGTGCTCTGGGACTGGGAGCAATGCTCGGGGAGTGAGACCGATGCTCGAGGATGAAGGAGCTGCTCACATTTAGCAATCATCACCACCAGCTGTTGTTCATCACCACACTTTACTCATACTCAATATTTAACCGTCACACACAACAACAGCCCGTTCTTCCATTCTGTGATTGTTTGCTGCCTGTCTCGACCCTTTACATTGTATACTTGACCAAGCCTTTGCCTAGCCTACTTTGTTCCTGTCTGCCAGTGATTTTTGACCCTGCCTGCTGACCATTCATTAAAATCTTTTGCATATAGAGCCGAACGATTCCATCGCATTTCTAACAGAATACAGAAAACCTGGTTCCGGGGGACGACAATACACTTAAGGACTGTTTTTTAAGTGGACTCTACCCAGAGATTAGCCTCTCTCTGCCCTGGGATGACCCTGAGTGGTCTCTGGTCGAGTACATTGTCTTTTTCCACTGCGAGTCAACATTTACTGTAGGCGAGGTGATATCCCCTCAGAACCTCAACCAGAATCACCACCACTGCACAAGATGGCTGCCACACCTGAGCCGCTGCACAAAATGGCTATCACACCTGATTCACTGCACAAGATGGCTGCCACACCTGAACCATTCCATAGGATGGCTGTCACACCTGAGCCACTGCACAAGATGGTTATTTATGAATTATTTGTCCATAATTCCTCTTAAATAGGCATTTTGAAGGTTTTATCTCGCTCTTTCTCTCTACCTAATCCGTTGCCGGCTCCTCCTCAAAAAGAACCCTTTTGATCCACCCTGTTTCACCAAGGAACACAAAGCAGGTACTGTCTGGGCCATAAAGACCAAAACTAACCTCTGTAAGCTCTATGTTCCAGTCCGAATCGCCCTGGAAGGCGTCATTATCGCCAAAACCGCTTTGGGGGGCGTCTCTGTTTCCTGTGCCACCATCCCCATCAGTTCGGCAAGGACTCAACCCTCCATCCCTTCCCTGTGCTAATTACTGTCCCCCCCTCCTAGACTGGTTTTTGAGCATCTGGAAGCTGCTCCTTAGAGGGGGGGCTACGCCATGAGTGCCCTGAAGCGCAAGTAGAGGTATTACGGACGTCATATCCCATCATGCACTGCTCACCCTCACCTGTTCACATCTAGCAATCATCACCACCAGCTGTTGTTCATCACCACACCTACTCATACTCGATACTTCCCAAACACACTCACACACAAACAATTGTGAAGTATTGATTTGCTCAGGTGATCTTATAAATTCTTACCTGTGTTTTGTTTTGTGTTTTTGACCTCTGCCTGTTCTGCCACTTTGTAATTGTTTGCTGCCTGTCTCGAACCTTTGCATTGTATACTTGACAAAGTTATTTTTAACATACTTCTGACCCCAGACTTTAGTGTGAATCCAGTTTTAAACTATATGTGCCATGACGTAGCCTCTAAAAACCTACAAAAAGTATAGTCCTTTTATAAAATTACAGGCTTTACATTTCTGCTTTAAATCTTTCATATAGCTCTCATTCACTTAACAGACAAACAGACAAATTCCTTGTATAAGAAAACAAATATATATATATATATATATATATTGTACATGTAAGTGTACTAATGACACTTAAGCAGTGGATTTACTCGGGTTGAGGGTTTTTGGGAGTGGTCCTTGTTCCCACAGTTTTTCATTTTACAGAGAGAGAGACAGCAATGGAGAGCAAGCGAGACAGGGAGAGATAGGAATGTTCCCAGCCTCCCATTCAGAGAATAGGGCAAGGAGAAAAGAAACGCTTTAAACTTCCACACAAACATGCAAGAAATCTGAAAATAATTTGTGCGTCTCCTCTGGGTGGCATTTGCACATTATTGGCTAATGAAACTCTGCCGTGTGCTGCTCGGTGCTTTGGAGTGAAGCCCTAATGCTAATTAATTGATTCCTAACAAAACTGTATGGCAATTACAACATTCTGTAGAGCCGCGCTCCGGCGCGCCAACATGTACAACATTAATAGCATAACCTTCATTTGAAGAGAAAGAAGAATTTGAGATGTCTCAAAACAGCTTCTGCTCATTAAAAGGAAATCTGTTGAGTCTTCATTAAGGGATTTCTTCCCACCTTTTCCCTCATTCACAGGAAAGCTGACGGAAACAGCGAAGAAAGAGCATTTTATTTCCCTGAAGTAGTCTGTAAGTGAAAAGCTCCAAAGACATTTGTTTTAAGTTGTAAATGGTCAAGCATTCAATATTATTCTTTATTTTATATGAAAAGGGCGAAACTTAAAAGGCTGTTTTTATGCTAATGCAAAGCTTAATTGGCATTAGCAAAATTGCTGTGGCATGCTGAGGGGCTGTGAGATTAGCTAGAGAGAAAGAGCGAGATAAAACCTTCAAAAGGCCTATTTCAGAGGAATTATGGGTTTCCTTTGAACATCTTCCAAGATTTAAATACATTAAAAGCCTGTTGGCATACATGTAAATTAAGCAATACCAAAGCGTTCCAAAGAATTCATGCCGGATAATGCCAAGGGTGGGAGGACAAATAAGAAAGGGCCCGATCACAGGGGAAGTGAAGCCAGCGATCCCTCCACTGCCTGGAATCCCTCTCAGCTCATTCATTCTTCCTCCCGTTGTCCATCGCTCTTTCTCTCTCCTTGTCTGTCCGCAGGCCAAGTGGCTTAAGAGATGAAAAGGCAGCAGAGTGGTGAACGATCCCAGAGAGACAGATTCATCTGAACCCACAGCTCAATGACAGAGTATCAAAAACACACACATACACACACACTATCAGACACAAAAGCCCATTTAACACCACTCAGTCAAGAGCAGTCACAGCAAGCCTTGCAGTGAGAGTTCAAAACATGCATACACACACACACAGTTAAAGGACGTTTTCAAGCATCTGTTGTGAGTTACCTATTCTAAAGCCGTTGACTTCATGCAACTTGTGCTATGGGCTTCCACCCTTCCTACAGACAGGACCTTGGTTTCCTAATAAAATACAAAACTTGACTTTGGACCACTGGGCAGCAGTCCAGCTCTTCTTCTCCTTAGCCCAGGTAAGGTGCCTCTGGCGTTGTCTGTTTTTCAGGAGTGGCTTAAAAAGAGGAATAAGACAACTGTAGACAAATTCTCGACACGTCTGTGTGTGGTGGCTCTTGATCCCTTGACCCCTGTCGCAGTCCATTCCTTGTGAAGTTCACCCAAATTCTTGAATGGATTTTGCTTGACAATCCTCATAAGGCTGTGGTTCTCTCGGTTGGTTGAACATTTTTCTTCCACACTTTTTCCTTCCACTTAACTTTCTGTTAACATGATTGTATACAGCATACTGAGAACAGCCAGCCTATATGGCAATCAACGTTTGTGGCTTACCCTCTTTGTGAAAGGTGTCAATGATTGTCTTCTGGAGAACAGTCAGATCAGCAGTCTTCCCTATGATTGTATAGGCTAGTGAATCAAACTGAGATACCGTTTTGAAGGCTCAGGAAACTCAGGAAAGGTTTTGAGTTGATTTGCTGATTGGCATGTCACCATATTCTAATTTGTTGAGAGTAAATTGGTGGGTTTTTGTTAAATGTGAGCCTAAATCATCACAATTACAAAAACCAAAGACCTAAACCACTTCAGTTTGTGTGCATTACATTTATTTAATACAAGTTTCACAATTTGAGTTGAATTACTGAAATAAATGAACTTTTCCCAACACAGTCTCACGAGCAATTCGTACATATTCGTACAAGGTGCCAAATTTGTGCCAATTCGTACTAATTTCGTACGTTTTTTTCTAAAACCACGTGATGGGTAGGTTTAGGGGTGAGGTTATGTTTAGGTAATTCGTAAAAATTCATACGAATTGGCATCTCGTAAAATATGTACGATTTAGAATAAATGAGTGAGGTCGTACAAATTCATACGAATTAGCCACCTCGTAAAATATGTACGAATATTATAATTTGCTATCAGGTTGCCTTTTCCACAACATTCTAACTTATTAAGATGCACCTGTAATACTGCCAAAATATACTCCAGTTCAAGATATTTGGGGGATCTACATGAAACCTATACAGAGATGTGACTGAAAAAATAAAGAATAAAAATAGTTTGTTATGATCACATTTATTAGCAAGAACCTTACCACAGTCTTGCTAAATGTCGCAAATATACTAAATTATTATTTTAAGAGTTACTGCTAAGTCCTTGAGTCAAATACCTATAAAAAGTGACAGTGTGCAATACTGTTAATACTCTATTGCTATCATTTAGTCACGCAGATGATAGCATCTATTCAGCCATATCAGAGCATTTAACTGCAACTGTTGCATCATGTTGCATAGAAAGTTAAAAAGCTAAAGTTTTAAATCTCTCTAATCATCACACACCTAGGCATTGTACTTCTGTACAACAAAGACCCAGTGCCTTTAACAGCTAGAAATACTCCACATGTGAAGAATGACATCCTTAGCTTGTGACCTTTATCAGAGCCCTGAAAGGAATAGCATGCATTTTACGTCCCTGTGCTAACAATTACCTCACCATAACACTTCAGCGCTAATTTCACCAGGACAACAACAAACAGATACCTACATAAGAGGAAGAGAGAAAACATTCTTTTGGTGAGTCATTAGCAATACAGTAAACACCCAGCCTCATTCTCACACATACACATTGACACACAAATGCATGCTATGGACATCATTTGAGTTCCGGAGTTTTGTAAATGTGTATGTTCTTATACAAGGTTCTTAGGCTTACATGAGTCAAAATCTTTACTTTATTTCCAGACTTGCTTGAATCCATCAGATGAACACTGACACCTCAAGCAGGCCACGGCACTTAAAATAAAGTTAAGAAGATTTAGATCAAAAGGGTAGCGAGGAGAAAAAAGGGCAACTCAAATGAAAAACTTTTTTAAGCTGCATGAGTTTCTCGGCCAATGTAAGACTCTGTTGGTTTCTTCATAGCCTCTGAGACGTGAAAGAGAAGATTGTCCGGTAGCCAGCGCCACATTAGATTCTGCTCTGTCTGACCATGCAGCCAGCTGAGAGAAAGTCTGGCAGATCCATAGATGTGCTATGAGAGTGGCCCATTACAGCTGTCAAAGTGAGGGATTTGTATAATATTAATTATTTTGGCTTATGATGATAGGCCTCTGTGGACTGAAGCCTTGTTGTTTGACTCGTGTCAAAGCGAGGACACAGAGGACTGTGAGTATGCTTTCTTTTAAGACTTAATCAAAAGGCATTCTATGAACCTCATTTTCTTTTTCTCTTCTCTTTGTTCAGGACACTCGTTTGCACATTTATTTATTTATTTTTCTCTCCAAAGTACTCTTTAAAAACAGCTGGAGTGCTTTAAGATGTTCTCAACCACCTGGTGAGTATGAGACAGCTAATTGGTCAGCTCTTGCTGATATTTTATCATCAGCAAAACAAGCATCAAATAAAATCATATCGAAAAAGAGAAAAGCAAACATAAAGCAGCAAGCTGAAATGGTGGGGTATTTAGAAAGGAGAGCAGTACAGGGACTCAGCCGGTGCTTGCAGGTGGCTAATGGCTAAAGCAGTCTGGAGTCATATTGATACCGTTTACCGGCCCAGCTGTGCAAATGACAGCTAAGTTAATTAGCCCATGCCAAGCTTTTACGCTCAGCCAAAACATTTAGCATAGTAAGGTGAATATTTCTCTTTGATTTGGATGGATTTGCTAAGACTGCATATAGTTTGCATCAAATCTCACATTTGAAGAATGTCAAAACAAAGTGTTAATAAAAATTATAGTATTTACCTCATCTATGGATGAACCAAAGTCAAAGTTAAATTATGACAATTAATTTTTTTGGATGAATTAGCAGTAATAAGTAATGTGCTCCCTTTGAGTCTTATGGAGCCTGGTACTGAAATGGAAGAAATAGAATGTGCTGCCAAGCCATGTAGACCCTTAAAAACAAATAATGCCCTGAATGATTCTACAATGACTGGAAGACGTGCCATTACAGGAGAAATTAGAAGAGTCTTTTTCTTGGGTTAGTTACTAAATGCCTGACATATATATTTATGAAACTTCCATATGACACATTCCTTTAATATTGGCCCATTTTTAGTACATTGGTGAGATTTGTTTTTTAAACAACAGACTTAAAACTGTAACATTTAGAATAGACAAGCCATACTTTTTGAATAGAAACCAATCCAACAATTATTTAAAAGTAAAGAATTAAAACACAGCTATAATGGCTTATAAAAGCTTTTAAGACATTTCATAGAAATATTTGAAGATGCCAAAATATGAGAAGTCATATAGCAACCGATGAACTATTTTGTCAAAGCAAAATTCTTAGATCAGAGAGCAATGAGGCAACAGATAATTAATAAATTAATAAAATCTAATAAATGAAAGTTTACTTTCTCTGTGACTGTGAATGTTTCATATAGCAGATGGTATGCTCTGCTCAGTGCATTCCTAGTAAAAGATGTTTGAACAGGTCTCTCACAGTGCCAACATGTGTGTGGTCAGACATATGATACCTATACAAACACATACACACATGGGTCATATTAGGGTCAGTTAAAGGATTAGTTGAATTTTGTCATCGTTTACACACCCTTGTGTTTTCCAAACCCATTTTATATATATTATAATATATACATATAGTTATCAGGCAGCATAGCTGTGGATATGATGCCCATTCAGTTTTAAAATGCCTGTCTGTAACCTGTTCCCTGTAGGTTAGGCCTATAAGAATAATCTGCAGCAACTCCACGATGCTATCATGTCAACATGGAATGTTTTCAACACCTTGTTGAATCTATACCACGAAGAATTAAGGCAATTCTGAAAAAAAAAGGGGGTCCAACCTAGTACTAGCAAGGTGTATCTAATAAAGCAATATATATATTAGGGCCGGGACTCAATAAAAAAAAAAAAATCTAATATATAAATATAAATATTTGACCTGAGAACAGTGAGAAGTAAGTTTTTTCATATGGATTTTTAGTATACCATTGAATAATGACTGAATGCATAAGCTTAAGCTACAAAATATTGCTTATTTTTGTTCAACCAATATTGTGCCGTGCGTGATTTCACATTGAGCCGTATATACTACACACAGCCGTTATTTACGGACGAGCTGCGCAAAACCATGTAAATTATCAGCGTGGATTTGTGCAGCTCATCAGTGAACAAGGGCTGTGTGTAGTATATACGGCTCAATGTGAAATCACGCACCTGATGGTATTTACCGCTGATTACAGGACCTTGTTTACTTTCAAAACTCACAAACAGATCGACCGATTAGGATCGGGACATCCCTGTTCGGAACATTAGAAACGCTAGTTCGTGCTCCAGTGTAATCAGTTCGCCGAAACTTATCCAGTGAGAAATGTTCCGCGGTGCAAAAAATTTAACGCATTATTTTTGTGTAATAAATTAATCTTAATTAAGGCGTTAAAATCCCGGCCCTAACATA
>JAUYWG010000040.1:14234178-14256356 GCA_034779775.1 Enteromius afrohamiltoni
GTCTCTCTCTTATTCTGTTCCTCAGTCCGTATCCAGATCAGACGGTGTACCAGCTCAAAGAGATGATCTTCATCAGAGACCAGAACACCTAGATGAGCTCCGTGGACAGATAGGCGGATCCAGATGCACACACACACTATAAGTCCTTACACAATCTAACATGCGTTTAAAATTGAACTGGAAATTAGCTGCTGGGCATCCGGCCAGAGGAGAACTGGACCCAACTGGCGGCTCGGGCCATGGAGCCTCAGTCTTTATGGGGCTGGTTCGAGCACCTCAACCGCCTCTGGTGCTTCTGGTAAAAATTAATCAGGCTCACCCTCTTGCGCGGACGGATCTGGGCACCAGGGGTCCGGATCACAGACCGGGTCTGGCGGATCTGGCCATGTTGGATCCGGCCACACAAAACCCAAATCATTCAAATCATTCGACATTCCTGAACACGCTTGTGCCGGGAAACGGGAGTCGGACCTGTAACATGCAGATTAGGTACCGCAAGGACCTTCTGCAGCTCATCAGGCTGCGTGATTGAAACAGACTGGAGATGACACGACCCCTCGTATCGTGCTACGCGGCTAGTGCCCATTTCTGACAGGCTTGACACCATGAGGGCCTTTTGCAGTCAGTTTCTGACCATGTCCATCCCTTTATGACCACCATGTACCCATCCTCGGATGGCTATTTCCAGCAGGATAATGCACCATGTCACAAAGCTCCAATCATTTCAAATTGGTTTCTTGAACATGACAATAAGTTCACTGTACTAAAATGGCCCCCACAGTCACCAGATCTCAACCCAATAGAGCATCTTTGGGATGTGGTGGAACGGGATCTTTGTGCCCTGGATGTGCATCCACAGAATTAGTATGGTGTTCCTAATAATCCTTTAGGTGAGTGTATAATACATTTACTTAAGAAAATGATGTATCATGTTTATAGAGGGTTACTGATATTTGATACTAAATTAACCCACCACTGGCAGGTTCATTTTAGGGCCTGGCTACCTATAATAGAATGTTTTTCCTGAATGGCATAGTAATCTTATCATTCAGGATGCATGAAGTTTAGCCTTCACTGGCCCTGAAGGCTTTGAAATCAGGACACAAACAAACAGAAGATGTGAGCCTGAAACGGAACAGGAAGCAGAGCTCATTCTTTCCTTCTACCCCTCTGTATATGTATCCCACGTCCTTCTCCTTCCTTCATCTTTTTCTTACTCTGTCTAGTGCTTCCGTCTTTAAACATTGCTCATTTGAAAGGGAGATTCATCAAAGATGGAATTTCAGTCCAATTTGTCTTCAAAAGAAGGTAAAGTCTCTCATTATGTGGGCCGTTCCCCTTCTTTCCCATTAGAAGGGCTGAGAGAGAGAGACAGACAGAGAGAGATGTGTTAGTCATGGCCACTTATCTAGCAACCTTATGAGTGCAGGATTAAAAGATGAAAGAAGAGAGAAGGGTTAGTGTTATAGAGAATGTAAGCTGTTCGTGAGCCCTACAGACTCAGCCTTTAACTCTTTCACAACATATTCAAACATTGCACTGTCCCTATCAGTGTCACCCAAATGAGTAATAAGTGAAAGTATCAACTAGATTCTTCGGAGTACAACAGAGTGACACTGATTAGCAACATTAGCAAATTGGTAGTCGACATAAATTATGTGGTATGACATGCAATACTTCATCTAATCACTGCATAATAAAATCAACTTTTTCGTTTAAAAAATAGATAGAGAAAGCAGGAGCATCAGCTGTGTGGGTGCTTATGTTAATAAAAGCCTAAAAAAATTTTACAATAGCATATATTTTTCAAGCAAACCATGCAGTAAGATCATTTCAAATATAAAGGGAGAAAAACAACTGACATTTATTGTTTGTCAAAATTAAATGAATAGTTCACCCAAAAATGTAAATTTGCTGAAAACAGATTTGGAGTAATGTAGAATTTAAAGGGTCATATGATGTTGCTAAGAAGAACATTATATTGTATATTTGCTGTAATGCAATGTGTTTATGCAGTTTAAGGTTCAAAAAACACTTTCTGTACACATACTGTACATTATTGTTTAAGTCCTGCCTTAGCAGGTTGATTTAATAAGAAAATAAGAAAACTTACTTAAAGGTTATGAGTGAGGATCGCCAGACTGTCCTTGCAGAGGTAGAATTGCCTCATTTAATAGCCTCTGTGCACTACCAACATAGGCTGCTCTGCAGGTTTTAAATACGCTGAAAATAATCTGCTGTGAATACAACTTAATACTGATTTTAAGTTTCACTTTCACAATGACACACAGCGTCTCCTGAACATGGTGCCGACAGCATACAGTGAGAAAAATAGTTCTGCCTTCTTTCTTTGCGTAAACGTCTGACCAGTGTTGTGAAAATAAACCCACTCTGTGATGTAGAGAAATGTGTGTGTTTAAACAAGAAGTTTTAGGGGGAGTGGACTCAACTGTCATAAAATCTTTGTTTTAAAACAACGCCTTTTTAAAAGGGCTGGGCGGTTTAATCGTATATTTATTCATGCGTATTTCGTCAATAAAGCCAGATCTTTGATTAGCGGTAAATCTCAATCAGCTGTTTTTAATTGAGTGGCAGTTGATACACAGAGCCGTACATCACTGACGAGCTACGCAATATCTCGTTCAAAATTGGAAATTAATCGCTTCAGATTCTCAAGACGATATTGCGTAGCTTGCTAGTTGCCTTTGATGGCTTTGAAAGTGACTGAATTGCTAAGCATTAATTATGCAGAGAAATAGTTCAATTACACACTGAAGGAGAAAGAATAATTTATATCAGACTCATCTGTGAGGTGTGAAGCTTAAAATCATTATAGTAAAGTTCTCGGTGGTGTAGGCATTATAGCTGTGAAAATGATTAGAAAACAAAGAGAAAAGACAAATAACAGAAAGAAAGAAAAAATGCCACAAAAAAACAATAGAACAAAAGGATGTGGGAGGAAGGAATTTGCTTGTTATTTTTGCAGTAAATAAATAAATAAAATAAATGAATAAGCAACTTTAAAGGTCCAGCTGACCTTAGCAGCAGAAGGATTATTTCTGCGGCAAGGTCAGCTCCAGAAGGATTGCTGTACTGCTCTGTGTTCTTAAATGTGGTGTGGGGGCATGTTTGAGCGGGAGGCATTCTCTAAACAATGCTGAAGCTTTGAAGTGCTTCATCTTTTCATCTGTTTCAGCAGCCTATTTAAACACAGCTCTGAAAAGTGAGAATGAGGGGGAAAGATAGAGCGAGAGAGAGGCTGCGTGGATTATAAGAACTATATATATGAAAAAATCCATCAATTATGTTCAGAAACGGTCATCATAAACTATTTGCATGTTCACAATGGTAAATATATTTGACTTGCTGTCTATGTTGGAGCACATGAGCTCAACTACATGTAATATATAATGAAATAAATTATTTATGGAACCAGAAAGTTTTAGAAATAAAGTGAAATTATGGCGATAGAAGCCCCCCTCCAAAAAAAACGGACATTCATATATTCTTGTGCTGTGATTGACAAGAGTACTACCCCCACCCCCACCCCCATCCCCCACACACCCAATCCTTCACCTAAGAAAGTAGATACTACATAAAAAAATGATTTATTTAATATTAATGTAGTGTGCATTTTAATCTGGCTGTACGTTCACCATGTTGTCAACTTCCCTCACGTGGTCTCACAAAATAGTGATGCTCAGTAGAAGTTATCCTGAATTCAAACATTCCATTCGTCTGTATAATGGTTCAAAATAAGCATTTAAATCATGTTCACAAATAACTACTCTCTAAATGTTTAGCACATTCTTCAGTTTTTAGACCTATGTATTCATTTCATTGCCATAATCTAATATAGTTGTAGGTGAGTGTAGAAAAGACTTATATCCATCAATGCATCTTGCCAAAATATTCTAACTAAAATGTGAGTGATTTGGCTTTTAGGTATTACAGTTCAAAAGTTTAATCTGAGAGTTAAGTCAGCTAACAAAGATATTTCTTGAGCGGTCATCGCTGACTGTAAATTTGTGTTAACATGTTTACCCATCCTAGTCCATAGCATATTAGTGTAATCTAAACCTAATTGAATCCTACCAAAGCCACAGGTTAATGTTTACTTTGACTGCGACTGTGATTAATAAACATAAAAAATAGACAATCAACTCTTTAATGTGATAATCAAAAGCAGTGATGGTTTTCCAGCCCTATTGTATGAGTTGCATGAGTGACCTCCTCTGTAACACCTTCCTTAACTTCCCTAACTTCCTTCACACATTTTCCATCCACACCTCACCTTTGCCGTCCTCTTCCTCCCTCCCACCCTCCCTCAGCTGGGGTCCCGTGGAGTTGTGAGGAGATTAAAACAAACAGGGTTTAATCAGTGGTCCTGCTGCAGCTCAGGAGCAGCAGACAGAAGGAGCCCTCTCCAGGAGAGCAGCCTGCAATCAAGGACTGCTGCACCCCTCTTCCAGATCCCTATCACAACAACACAACCAGCAGAAACAATTATTTATTCCTTTTGATGTGGGGTTTTGAAGTTATCCCTCCATCCTTTTTCAGCCCCCCCCCCCATCAAACCTCTCACTCGCTCGCTTTTTCTCTTTCTATTTCTCTCATCTTCCCCTCCCTTTCCCTCCGTGTCTGTGGTTTTTTTAAACACTAAGGAAACAGGGTCATGCTAGCTTATTTCGGAGAGGGGATTTGTGTTTGAGTGAGCCGAAATCGAGGCGTTGTGTCCCGCCCTGTTGGATCTGTTAGGAAAGATAGACTCTCCTATTCATTCAGCACCAATTAGAGCGAACATGCTTCACTATCTGCTCCTCCATGCCGTGATCTGTAGTGTGCAGTGTGTCGGATCAGTTTCCTCAAAGAAAGTGGAATGAAGACCTGTGGAAGTGTATGGCTTTGATCCATGACTGTTTAGACAAAGACCAAATGGTCCAGTAGAATCAGGCATGTTCATTCTCAGTAGAATTACATTCTGTAGAATAAGGTGTGAGCTACTGTAGCCAACAACAGGTCAGTTTGGTTACCTGTAGGTTACTTGACAAGGAATGTTCCAGGTTTAATACAAGTTACTGTGAGTAATATAAATCACTCATAATAGAAGTAAATGGAACCTATGCTAATATATATAAAAAAGTAAAATGTTATACTGAAAGAGTTCCAATTACTTAACTTGGTTAAATCGAATCTTTCAATATCACCATCATGATGACTGATGTGCTTATCTCTTTTCCATTGCCTTAATAATGTCTGAAGTCAAAACAAAAGCAGTCAATTCCCCTCAGCTGATACTGTCAACACCCGCAGATATTGCATCAGTAATGGTAACTTTGCAGATGAAATAATATCCACTGATGAAAATATTTATGTAAATGCTTTAACAAAAATATGAACTTAATATTTTGGCACTGATACTTTTTTCTGGGTCTAAATTATATGAACCATTGTCACCTTTCAGAGTTTGCAATGGAAATAAACTAGAGCAGGGGATGCTTCTAAACTGAGGCTTTGTAATCAGATTACAAAAATTAGGCACTTGTAATTATATTCAAACTACTCAAGCGACTTTTTATTGATTATATGATTACATATTATTCTTTCAACAGAAATAAATCATTCATGATTTATTGATTTGCCCTTATTCTTTTTTTATCTTTTAATTTTTAACAGAGCCTATACCACTCATATACTGTACAGTAAGAAAATCTTCAGGTTATGCAGTCACTAGTCAAGTGAATACAGAATTTAAGAGGCCACATAGCATTTGATCACAGGATTTCCAAAAATAATTTTAGTTTTTTAGTTTTTATTTGCATTTGAAACATTTTACAGCCTACATCCCTATACCCAATACCTAACTGTATTATACCCAATGCCTAAACTATTAATAAACAGCAAATTAGGAATTTCTTGTGGGAAAAAACATAGTTAATAGTAAATAAGTGTTCCCTATTGTAAAGTGTTACCAACATTTAAAATCAATCATCTCTCAAACTGGAGCCATATTGTTCATATGTTAACACATGACAACTCTTAACTCTGGGAACGTATAGAAAAGAAAGGGCGAGTTGGTTTTGTGATGAATATCCTCTTTACAAAAAAAAAAAGAAAATCAGTCTAACAGTCCGATTTCAACATTTGAGTATTCATGTCTCTCACAGGAAGGGGAAGCAATTTACCGACTGTATCACTTTTTAAATCAAGTCTACATCTGTAATGACGATAAAAGCAGTGAAATATTTCATAGCGACAAAAAATAACCTTTTGAGCTATTTTACAAGTCTCAGTCCCAAACATCTGCTGAAGCCATCGAAGCTCTCAGCCCTTCTCCAACAAAAGGCTTACAGGCAAATCCCTCAAGACAGATGACATTAATCATGTTTTAAACGCTTTCTGTTGGGCTTTGATGATTTCTAGTCATTTAATTAGTCTTGACGCAATTTTACATTACCACTTATGTCCAACAGACTCGTCGTCTAGTGAATATATACGCTCTCCTGGTAAACATAAGGTGGAACGTGGTCTTGGCTCGTTCATAGATAAGAAGTGATAATCTTTCATTGGGGATCTGTTTCGCAAATTCAGTCCTTATTTAACAAAATTACTTAACCAGATCTAATAAACTAACGACAGCCTCTAGCCTGTCTAGGCAGCAACTAAATATATATTGGTGTACCCTGGATCACCTGTCTCTAACGGTAGCTTTTCATAGTGCCATAAAACACATTCAAATATCTGTTTCGTATCAAGCCTTTCATTCTCAACTTTTGGCAAGTCACTGAGCAGACGACACATTTGATCACGCAGTATAATGGGGTTACGTAGCAGAAACTGATCTTTGGCAGTAGCTTTAGTAGGTTTAACCACTACCCACGTTTGTGTGTCTGAAATAAATCATACAATATGAGGCTATCCATCATGCAATTATATTTCAGCTGGCACCAGTGTTAACCGCACTTCACAGGCAGCGATCCATTCCAAAATAAGTCTTGTTGGCACTGGAGTGAGACAGCCCTTAAAATACAGCCTAACCCTGGTGTTTCCGAGAGTCATGTGATGTGCTGTGGACACAGCGATGACATGAGCACTTCATCTGACAGGAAACAGACAGACTGCAGCCAACTGCTTGCAATGGTTGACTCGATACATGACAACTCCCACCCTCATGTGAAATGCAGGTTTGTGTAAAGCTGTTCTAATAATTCTTAATAATACAGACTGCATACGATGGATTAATGCAATTGTCTCACACGCATGACAATTTGCACATGGGAGTGCGTTTACACAGCATACAGTCTGATTCTCGAAGCCATGGAGCGACCCTGCACGGAAATAAACCACAGATGCTATTATTCAATAAAAAAAAAATATTGCTCTTGTGTAAGTGAATTCTAAAGCTACTGTGCTTAATAAAATATTAATTGCCTTGCTCAAATTGTCTTAATATAACGACAAACATTTTAAACGATTAAATCACTTGTTTAATTAGCAGTAGTGAGTCTCGCTTAATTGTTCATTTAACTTCAATATCAAATTTAGTGGTTTCATACGGTAATACATTACATCTGTTGTGCATTTTCGATAAAGCCTATTTTCTTTTTTAATAGCAAGCGCTGGAAAGACGTGAAGGCCACAGGACTTTAAACATAAAACCTTTGTGTAAAGTTTCTGCAATTTCAATACAGCCTTGAAGGACAACACAGAGCTTGTAAAGCATTTAATTTCTGTTTTATAAGCAGCTTTATTGTGCCTCTCAGCCTCATGCTTCAAATCGCTCTTTAATTAAACTCTAGCTAATTACACAACTCTGGAATGGCTGTTGCTGCTCCCCAGGAATGAGGGAAGTTCCAAGAGTGGCTGTTTCTATAACTGAATGTCAGCTGACACCCAGAGATTCACTGCTTTCTCTGCATTACAGCCAGTGACTGGCTAGTGGCCAGTAACACACAGATTTAGATCAACAGGAGTCGAGTGAATTCACCCGACTGTAATTATGTTAAATTCATTTGCTGTAGGGAGTCGATTACTGTGTAATTAACATAAAACACACACAGTCTGCAAACTAGTAAAGGCCTGAACGCTTTTGGACACCTTCATCTTCAATTCTAATTTAAAACTGAGGTAAAGTCAGATGAGGGTAAAGGCTGTCTCATAATTTCAAGATTCAACGAGATGACTACAGAAGATCAGCAGATGAACAGAGCTGAAGTGAAGAGAAAGAAAGAAAGAAAGAAAGAAAGAAAGAAAGAAAGAAAGAAAGAAAATTGTAGTCTTAAGAGAAAATTAAATTCATAAAATGCAATTACCATAAATTAATCAAAAAAATATAGTCTTTTATAAGAGAAACTAAACTGAACTAACACAAACTTTGGAATATTTTCTCTAAAAACCTCAAGCGACTACACAGACTGTACAGTTTTCCCTTTTATTATGCAAATTTAGTCACATTAATTATATTATTATTACTATTTTTTTACATAATAACTAATTGCCAGTGTTAATTCACAGCATGCCACAAACACTGTTGATAGATCATTTGTCATTTAATTTGTGCTTGGTTTAAACTCAAAAGCTGTAAAATCTGTTCAACTATATTTCAAATGATCATAAAACTTTAAAACATGTCACATTACAGAGACCTTGTATATAAATGTTTCCACACGTTTCAAGTTCAAACTTGACTGCTGTTGTAAATGAAAGTCAGTTGAATGAGATGCGCATGTCATGGGAGCAGCATGTTGTGGCGTTTTGGTCTACATATTAGTTGTGGTCATTGATAAAGTAGTCTGAAATAGTCAGAAATAGTAGTCTGTGACAGTCTCTTATTCTATGCTCAGGATAGGAAATGTGCAGTTTAGTGATACCTAATGTGATATAGTGATACCTCTTTTTATTTTGCAGTAACAGTTTTGGAGGTTCTCCAGGCACCTGGTGATGTGTGCTCACTTATTTAAACAAGTAGACATGTTCTCTTTTAAGGGAACTGGCTTTTAAAATGTAGCTACTCTCAAAATCCCAAACTATGAAAGCAGAAGAAATGAAGGTGTTTGACAGGCTGCTGTGGGTCCATTCATCTGTCAGATGCTCAGGGGAAATCAGCCCCCCGTACACTTCCTGTAGAACGTGGTCTACTTGCCGTTAACAAGTCCCCTGACTCCAGTTGACAGGCAGCCACAAGGAAAGGTTTAGTAAAGGCAGAAAAGTCTGTGCTCTACTGAGTATTGCTCACTGATGTCCCATCTGAACAGGAATCAGAGACAATGGATAGCTAGACGTACTGTATAGTTATAATGTGATCAAATACTGGACTAAACAATTGTTTAATCTTTTAATTAAATGCTGCGTTATATATATATATATATATATATATATATATATATATATATATAACAACACAACCTATAAAACAGTTTATACAAAAAATTCATAAAAAAATCCACCATTAGCAGCTATTACAGCTCTGCATATTCTGGGCATCCGAGCTGTCAGTTTATTCAAACATTGACTTCATATAATACTCCAAGCCTCCTGGAGGAATGCCCATGTATATATTGTCATTAGGAAAAGAAAAGGAAAGGAAAGGACGTGACATGTGGCCAGGTATGGTTCCCCATACTTGGAATTTGTGCTCTGCATTTAATCCATCCAAGTACACACACACATCAGTGAGAAGTGATCAACCACACACACACACCACAGCAGTGGGCAGCCATTGCTCAGGGAGCTGTTGGGGAAAGTAGGGTCTCACCTCAGTCATATTGAAGGTGGAGAGAGCACTATTTACCCACAATCCCTGCCGGACTTGGGACTCAAACCTGTGACCTTTGGATTACAAGTCCAACTCACTATCCATTAGGCCATTTGATTATGCAATTACTATTGCTGGTCTTCACTGACAATGTCAAGTTACCTTAATGTACAGTATTTGCACCAAAAAATTATAAGGATTTCTGCAGATATAATCCAAAACCACAATTCATCAGGGGTGTTTTCAAACTTTGCGGTGTATATATATATATATATATATATATAACGTAAAGACATCATAAAGACACATGTCTAATGGAGAATACATTTTAGCTAATGCGTATTATTACATTTTTGGAATGAAAACAATTGTACACAGATTTTATACACAAATATGTACTCACACACGTTTAGCAAATGAGACTCACATCAGCTCTGAATCACTTTCATGTCTAAGCATGAAACAACATCTTGCACCGCTCCCACAAATGAAATCCTGGATACTTTGTTAATCTGCTAGCAAATTCTTGAAGAAACATCCTATAGGACATGAAATAATTATAGAAATGCACAACCCCACTGATTTTCCATTTTCTCTCTGTTTTTTTTTATCAGAACAGCCAGTGCTTGCTGTGTGAATGATCCCTTTATCTCAGTTTCATTGTGCGTGTGCCGCTCTTGGCCGGGACGGCGCGTCGGTTAGACAGTCACTTCCTGGTGTCTGTGATGTTCAGGCAGATTACAGAGATGCTTTGAAGCTTTGGCTCCTCATGTCTTTGGTGACAGAACGAACAGACCCCTGCCTTCTGCTGCCATACACAGAACCGAGCGGCTCACTGACGAAAAGGCCCCACGCTGAACCTAAGCTTCTCATCTGCGTTATATGTCCCTTTAGCTCCTGTGAACAATAAGGCCACACCTATTCAATCTCAATCCAGGGACTTTAGAGAGAGGGAAATTACATGCATAATGTGGGATGTCCAACGGAGCAAAAGAGGAAATAATGGCTGGTCAGTAATCGGCCTTAACTGCAGCCATCCGGACTTCGGTGTAGACATTTATCAGAATCTTCCACCTTGTAGCATGGTGTAGGGCTCACCAAGAAACTTGAAAGAAACACAGAATGACAAAGAGACTCAGTAGGCCGACTCGGACCTGGACTATAAGATGATATTTGATAATCAGGGGTTTGATCATCTGCCCCCTGGGAATAAAGCGGTGCTTTGAGCTACAAGAAACTGGAAAATGTCAGTCTGAAAGGTGATGATAACAGCTCGGGGACAAACAGATCTGTCCCCAACAGTAAAAATTCATGAAGCAAGCCTTCTTGTTTCTTATTTCACGCAAAGGTATTTACTCCACTAAGATGGGTAAGATGACCTGGAGCAATAAGTTCCCCCAGGGTAAACCTATCCCAACTGCCATCTGTTTTTGTTGCATATATAAAATGCATCTGATCTCATCTCATATAAAAATACTACATAAAATATGTATTCTGACACATAAGATGAACAACTGAATCATGCTATTGTCACAGAGATTTATATATTATCACTACGCAAATCTACAATTCTACAATCACTGAAGAAGGCCTAAGCAATAAAATATTTATTATAACAATGTGTAGCATACAATTTGTTTGCAGGCCTATAGTTTAACTGACATGATGTCAATAATATCTGCATAAATTGTAATAAATCATTTAAATAATAAAACACTAGCAACAACATGCCACTATGAACCTTCTGCCTCAGTTGTGAGGGGCACCAGGCGTCTCACATGAACTCTTCACTTCAAAATAAAAGCAATAATAAATAAATAAATATAAAAACAAAAAGGGGGGAACTATATTGAGATGGATTTCATTTAGTTACATCTGTGGTCAGGACACAACATAAACATGGTGGATCTAACCTGTTTTTTACTGAAATTAAAAAATGTATAAATATTTTTGATTCTGTTGTGTAAATTCCACACTCTAAGCTTGCATTATAGTGAATCAATCAACCTTCCTTAGGCTTATCTGAGCTTTAGACTTTTATCTGTGAATGATTTATGTGTAAGGCATTATATAAACATACTCATTCGTGAGTACTCATACTCATGCTCCGAACCGAGACAAGCGAACCGAATAGTTAGTTTTTTTTTTTTTATGAACCGTGCCACCCCTAATATATACATATATATGTTTTTTGGTGGCATATTTTGTACCAATAAGGAAGTATGTCTTGGATGTTGAAGGGAATCACGTGGTTTGCAACTTTTCCCTTTGAGGGTACTGATTATTTGAGTTAAAATAGATTTCTAACAGAATGACAGCAAGTGCCCTTTATAGTAAGAGCTGCTGGGGTCACAGCTTGCCTTTTCTTCTAATCTGTCTTTTTTCGTTTTCTTTTTTACTCTCTGTCCGTCTCTCCCTTATGCCCTCTACCTCTGCCACTTTTTCTGCCCTCCTCTTTATGATAAACACAGCGAGTCGCAGGCTGAAGCACACCAGAGCGTTGTGTGTGTTAAAAACGTTTCCCAATGGCAGCATCACAGTTTGTGTGAACTTTTCAAACGTCTCTGAATCTTGTGGAAGACCATCATGGCGCTCCTTGGCTTTGAACGGTTATTCTCCTGTGAATTCTCCTCTCCAAAGGGCCTCTGCCTTCAGAGGCTCACAGAGAAGAAAGGCCTCGAGCGACAGCTATCAGTACCCCCCACCCTCCTTTTCTTCATCTCACTCACACACACACACACACACACACACACACACGCACACAACCAGTGTGCCTCCCCCACAGTGTCTCTCATCAGAACAGGCCGTTAAAAAGCCTACTACTTTCATTATAAAGAGACCTTAAAAAACAGAATAATACATTAAAGAAGCTTAAACATCAGATATAGCCTGCTACAAAAACAATAAGTAAGCCAAATGAAATATTCATTAGAGTAATTGGATCAGAGAACAGCAGACTGTGAGAGAGTTACTGGAAATGGATGATGCTGACGATGACAGTGTATCAGATCCATGTGGCTAGTCAAACCTAGAAGTCTATTTGATTTCAGCTTTCATCATCCATTTCTCCTCTATGTCTTATGCCTAGACTGCTGAAGCCTGTTTACTACTCATGGAGGAGGAAAAACCTCAGTGGAATTTCAGAGGACAAAAGTAAGAAACGAAAATGCATGTACAAATAAATTAGTCAGGGAGAGGGAGTCCCTAAACATTTTCAGTGAAAAATGGCAGGTGGTCTCCTTCATCCCTAATGCTTTTGCTGTCATTAAAACATTATGCAGATTGTTCAGATTTATTTTCAAATTTCCTTGCGGTTTTCATACCAGAGCATAGGCATACAAATAGGAGAAAGGTCGATATAGTATTTCATGGCTGCAATGTCCAACTGTCCTTCACAGCTACAGCAGCAAGTCTTTGAACCTACCCATGGCGCTCTGGTTTGGTTCACTGTGTGCTGGCCAGATAAAAAGATAATCATTTCCTCTGAGCAAGGAAGGGGAGACCAAATATTTCAATTGAGTCCTTGCTGCAGCAAGAGGAAGCAGTTACCCATGTTTTTCCACTGGAATGAGACTTTTATGTGGTGCATGTGTGTTTTTGATTGTATCTTCCTATGTGGATGTCTCAGTCTGAATTAGGTACAATCTGCTATAAGATAGTTTACAGCAGTGCCAAAGAGGTAGTTTACCAAAAACTGAAATTGTACTCAGCCACGCGCCGTTTCAAATCTGTATGATTTTCTTTCTTATGGAAGTGTGCTGGATGAAAGTGAATGTGGGCTGAGGCTCAGAACTCAGAAAAAAGCCCCATAAAAATGGTCCATATGACTGTCTCTCTAAAGTCAAATGATTGCACTATGTGAAGAACAGAATCACTGAAAATGTTTACTTCATCCCACACTAGCTCTCAAATACTACTGTAGCTGCACGCCATCAAACATTGGACCAGTGGCTCTCAAACTTTTCGACTGCATGAATTACAGAATTGCATTGTTTAAAATGTTCAAAGGGGTCTATGTTATTTCCTGAAGTTTCTGTATTCAGTATTTCAGAGTTTGGAATAACTAGAATAATGTATATTCATTCTAAAATATTGTAATATTTTTTTGATTTTTCCAGTTCTAGAATCCCATGTTTTAAATGGCAGCACCATGGTTTGGTTTACCCCATTTCCCAGCAAATAAAATCACTTATTTTAATTCTTGTTTTGTCTTATTTGAAAGTCATCTTGAGACCCCCTTGGAAGTTTGCTGAGGCCCCCTAGTGGGCCCTGGTATAAAAGTACTGTATTAGGACTGATGCCAATTACAACCAATGGCATTTGATGTTAAATAATGTAATGCCATCTTTGTAGTACATTCAATTTCTGTTGTTCATTTCTAGATTTATGACGAAGGAGATGAGCAGTCAATATTAAATAATGTAAATAATTATTTCAATTTTAGTCTTACTGTTTGACATGTGTCTTGAAAAGGCTCAAAATATATAACATGGTGCTAACCATGCCAAAGTCGGAAAATGCATTGACTTGCGATGCCAAATGTGTCAAACTAAGTGATTTTACATATACTTTTATTTAATGGAAAATATGCTTATTTTCCTCAGAGAATTTATGTTTTACAGAATAAAAAAGTCGTCTGTAGTCTTAGTCACCACTGCTACTTATGGTGCAGCACAATGTATTAAAAAATACAAAATATGAATACAATCCTCTGTTAGACTAAAGATATTTGCTTTTGAAGTGTTATATTTATGTTATATATATGAATACTATAACTAATACTATGTACAGAAATATATTAGTACATAATAACAAATGTAGTTGTTATCAACAGTTGCTATGGGAAAATACTATATGGTATTGTAGGCAATTGGCATGAATACAGTGCATTATAATATATTAGATTTACTAAAATTAGATACTAAGCCTGATGTAGGGGAGGTAAATCTTAATTTTTAGCAGCAAAACTTAATTTTTGCTGTAATGAACCTCTCTGAAAGTTTAATTCTCTATCATTTGATTGGGAATGAGTTAAAGAAAGCTTCTCCTTGTTCCATGTTTTTGGAGCCAAGGTAAACTAAGTCTTCACAGAGCAGAGCTCTAAGATTTCATGTCAGCAGAGACAGATAATGCTCCTCGGGTGCACCTGATGAAGGAGTCTGTCTTCATGCTGGCTTAAGAGTACCAGACACAGACAGTTACCGTCCTAAGCAGAACCAGGACCCTAGCTTTAACCTGCCATGCTAAAACAAATCGCTATAAATCTAAAGCCAAGCCGAGCAGACCCACAGTTACCTCAGGCTGGACTTCAGGTGTTCTTGAAGACTTCAAAGAACACCTGGCCGAGAATCCTAGAAATCCATCAGAGGCAAATCCAGATTTTATTCCTTTCACTTATGGAACACGTCCAACATACAAAATGTATGTTGGACCCCCCCATACCCATACAAATCCATTTGAACAAGTCAAATGAGTCACAGAAGCAGTTCTTAAGAACCCAGCAGAGTAAACAGAGCAAATGGGTTTTACAGTTTAGGGATTTTTGAGAGATGATTGCGTATATTCTGGTGTGTCAGTGTAAATGATACATAATTGTGCCGTGTCATCCTTCTGGGTCCCTTTCATGTCCAGAGTTGAGTGAAAATCAAGACCAGCTCTGTGTTACATATTAATGGTAAAATGAATCACCAGAACAAATGTGATGATTGTCCCCATGGGTTTGTGGCTGCTTTTATGAGAAATGCGTCCAAGGGACGGTTTGTTGAGGTAAATGAAACTGACCCATCTCATTGGGCTCCTTTGCTCTTGGATCCAACTCTTCAGTGTATGGCCAGTGGTGGCCAGATTCCATTCGTAGCATAAGAGAGCAGTGCTGCACAGTATCACCGCATGTTCATAAATCCTGAAATACAATTCAAGGCATTAAAACCGTGTTTTTATAGAACAACCTGTATATTTCAGAGGATAACTCAGTTTTTAGTATTTTGGCTTTTATTCTGTCATTCTATCTAGATTTCAGTTTTATTGTTAAATAATTACTAATTATACCTATTTTATTTCATTTAGCTGACAAAGCAAAAAATGCTTTTGTAGGGGTTGTTTTTCTAAGGGAAAAAACATATACATTTAAATTTATCTATGAAGACAGTTTTTAATGAAAAGTATTTTAATAGATTTAGTTTACAATAACAACACTGGTAGGAGATAACGATAATTACTCCACACACACACATCTTGCAGTCTTTTGTTTTAAATACACAATGCACAAGTGAAAGGAACATAAATGCCATGACTTAAAAAGTAGATATGATAACATGACAGGATTTATTTCTAACAGTGATTGTTGTCATATTACTTAATAGTCATTCAAATGGTTCAAAGCAAGCATGGAGCCAGTGTGAAATAGCATTACAAAAACTATGTGATGGAAAAGAAGATTAAGTCCAACATGTCTATTCAAACAGGGATAGCTTCCCTCAGGTTTAAGGCCTGTTGCAAACAGATACAGCACAGCTTATATGGCCATTAAGTCAGTGTGTGTGTGTAAGTGAGAGTGGGTGGCTTTATATGAGAGATAAGAGCAAAGGCTACAGGATATGAGACGGGCTGAGAGGAGTTAAATCACATCACAGACTGCCTGAAGAACGGCCTGAGGGTGTTATAATGGCAGCTTTTGGAAAGCCTATGCCATGCCAGAGAAGGACTGATTGAAGGGTCATTTTATACATAATATGCAGGTTTGAATAAAGTTAGTGTTTAAATATGTCAGCTAAAAGTGCATATAAATGGCTACTTTATGTAATTTTTTTCATATATGATTCATTGTACGCTGTCTACACTGTTCAGTTTAATACATAGACATAAACTATATCATATACTGGATCATAATAGGTATGTTCCGTCCTAGATACATTTAACTAAATTCAAACTTCAACACCCGCATAAAATGAAGTCATGTAATACAAGCTGAAACATTGTGTTATAATTGGTGGAGCGGAGCAGAGCAGTTTATGTGCATTTGTTCTCCACCTTTCCTGCATGTACTACAGATGAAAATAAACGAGTAAGATTTAGTTATTTGAGTAGTAATGTGATGGCATTGGGACTTTCCAGAAACCCATTCAGAATCTCCCTCAAAAAGACATGACTAACAAACACACATATTTACTTGATGTCTCAGTATGCTGTGGTACATTGTTAAGCTCGTTTTGTTGAATGGAGCAATATTACAACGCTCTTACCAGTCTTGGAGTTTTGCATTGTGGGACTCTGCTATGAATGTTTAACAATTGTGCCTCTTAGTGGTATTAAGTGGTATTTCTAGCTTTGTTTATGTGTTTGTTATCATAAACATGATACCTGTGTTTGCTATATGCAAACAGATGTATAGACATAATATAAAAAATTGCATTTTAACTCTGTCATATTGTATTTAGCTATTTATGGAGCTGTAGCCGCAGACAGACAAACACATTTGGTGGCGTGTTGATTGTAGTTCACACCGCCGAGCACTAGGCGCCGCTGCTTGAATCCTGGAGCTCCGTAGAAGGCGCTCTGAAGTCTTTACCGACCCAAACAAAGAGCAGACTGGTCAAGCACTGACCTGACTAAACCACCAGCTTTACTTTAAATTATGGGCAAAAAGCACAAAAAACACAAATCAGAGAAGCATACACACGACGGTAGGTTACTCTCGAGTCCTTCTGCATGCCGGAGATTATTTGACTAATGCTATAGACTAAAAGCCTGCTTTAAAGTAAGTTACAAATGAGCTGTGAAGCAGCATTCAGACTGATGCTGTCAGAGAACGACTAACTTCTGCTATTACATGTTCACAACGCCAAGTTAATACAGTAAATGTTCAGATTTGAGCTGCTTTATATCGACTAATATGTGTTTTCTCATTAGTTTTATTTGAAGGCCACCATCAATCTGGCTAGCAGTTGTTTTGCTTCGGATAATTAGTCGCTTTTGCTTAAAACATCAGTTTAAGGAGAACGTTAGTAAAGTCAGCATCAGAATTAGTTTTAGGTTATTTTCCATAATTGTCATAAATGCACTTCCAACTAAAACCAGATGAAAATACATTGAGCATCAAGAATTGAACAATAGTCGAACCGTTATAGATTTGTTAAGGAAGGAGTAATTGACGACGGTCTGCTTTAAGATGCAGCGCTGTTATTACCTCGCTAGTGAGAAGTGTCATGTGTAGCCTTTAAGTTGCTACACTAGGCTAACTGATAAAATCGTCAGGGCAGCGCTGACAACACGTTTTTGCTCATTTCCGTTTTTACAGTTAACTATGCGAAGTGATATGGATCTGTAATGCGGTCAAGAGAGCTGCCTGGACTATGTTCCCCTGAAAATAACTGCACACCTCAGAACGTTCGTCAGCCAATCAGATTCAAGCATTCACCGGCCCCGTGGTATAAGTGGGTTTAAAAGAGAGGATATTTTAAACTCTGTGAGAAGAGTAGCTCTTTTCAAGAAAGGGAACTATTTGTTAACGTCAATGAAATAATAGATTTTCCTAGGTGTTTTTTGTAACAAATGCCAGAAAAAGAGACACATGATTTACCAGGTGTTCAAATCAGATTAATTTGATAACTTTTAGTAATAAATAGGACAGTATTAGTGAGAGTGGGTGGATTTATATGAGAGATAAGAGCAAAGGCTACAGGATATGAGACGGGCTGAGAGGAGTTAAATCACATCACAGACTGCCTGAAGAACGGCCTGAGGGTGTTATAATGGCAGCTTTTGGAAAGCCTATGCCATGCCAGAGAAGGACTGATTGAAGGGTCATGGGTCATTTTATATATGCAGGTTTGAATATAGTTAGTGTTTAGATATGTCAGCTAAAAGTGCATATAAATGGCTACTTTAAGTAAATTAAAAATGGAGCATTTCTTTCACACTAAATTCAAACTTTAGAATACTTTATTACTTTATTAAATTACAATATTGACATTAGGGAACTCACTTGTGTTTGGCCTTTCAGAGCGTCCACTGAAGCTGGTGTTGAAAGTGGCTGGGAATGAGGTCACCACAGGCAGCCCTAGCCTTGAGAGTGTTTACGACGACTCTGTAGATTACGACAAACATAAAGACAAGAAGAAGAAGAAGAAAAAGAAGGACGAGAAGGACAGAGCCAGCCCTCCGGTGTCACCGGTTGACAAAAAGAAAAAGGTGAGATATGAATTCTGTGTTTTTGTGCTTTACTTTTGTTGTTTATTTGCTAACTAGATTGTAATATATGTTATCTGTGTTTTATAGATGACCAAAAAAAGGAAAGGCCCAGACTCTGTGGATCCAGACTGGGATGAGCAGAGCAGAACTCCTGCTCGCTCCGATGTTTCCCAGGACAAGCCCCTCACCCCCTCACTCGCCAAAATGGAAGGTAGAGCTGCGCACCCCGAACTGATCTATTGTAATGATGTTGTTTTGAAGGACTGTGTCCTTGTGCTGAATATCTGTTGATTTATTATGGCTTTTGTAATTCCTCAGAAAAAGAGCAGACACCTCTGCAGGAAGCTCTAAATCAGCTCATCCGACAGCTCCAGAGGTAGGACTAAACATTGCTTACCTGTGGGCAATCTGTTTACACAGGGCTACCCTTAACTTAAAGGATTTTTCTGGTTAGATTAGTAGTCAACTAATCGCATGTTTATTAGTAAACCATCTAAATCGTTATAAGCCTTTAATTTCCTGCACCCTAATAAGTGCTCAAGCACACGCGTAAAGCTTGCCCCAGTGCAACGGCAGAATGTGCCAGTGAAAAACGGTAAGAGGACTGCATTAACATGTTAATATGCTGACTAACAAGTGCTTTCTCTGTTCTCGGTTTAAGAGATGAAGTCGAAGAAAACTCATCTCCGCAGTAGTGATGTGTCTGTATGCATGTTTTTATAGGGATTTCAAAATCTGACATTGTTTTCAGTTTGAAAGTAGACATTTCAATGTCTATAGATATATTTTTATGTCTGTAAGGCAAAGATATACACTGTGTTTTGTGCGCAAGTACACAGACAGAGACCACAGAAATTTGTTTGTGCACACAAATAACTGTAGACTCCTTACAGATTTGAAAGATGTATTTTTATCTGTATTGCCAAAAATGAGCAATATTTCCACCTGTCCTCTTGTCTATTATATGGTATATTCTGGACTCTCATAGGGGGCAGCCCTAGTTGTAGAATCATATGTAACTTAGGGCTGGGCGATATATATCGAACGATATATTACGCGCATCTCATCAGTAAAGACGGTTATTTGATAAGTGGTTAATCTTCGTCAGCTGTTTTTAAAAAGAACGCCAGCTTATACACAGAGCCGTAGATCACTGAGAAGCTGCGGCATTGGATCATCCGCGAAACAAACGGGTAGCTTGTCAGTGATCTACGGCTCTGTTCATAAACTGGCGCTGCATTTAAAAACAGCTGACGGAGATTTAGCGCTAATCAAATAACCTGTTTTACTGATGAGATGTGCATAATACACCGTTCGATATATATATATCGCCCAGCCCTAATGTAACTAATGTGCACTGATTTTCAGCAATTTTGTTATTAGTCAGATTTGTTGTGTGTTTTCACAGTAAAAACAGTAATATTGTTAAAATATATTACAGTTTAAAGTAACTGTTGTTTTTATATATTTTAAAATGTAATTAATTATTGTGATGGCAAAGCTGAATTTTCAGGAGCCATTACCCCGTTCTCCAGTGTCACGTGATCTTTCAGAAATCAATTTAATTCGCTGCTCATAAAACTTTAATCAAGTTATTGCATCCTAGATGAATAGATAACATAAGTAAAAAAAAAAAAAACATTTATTTTTCAAGTTATTGACACAAACTTAGGTGTATATACTATAATTCTGAAACACAAATGACCTGCAAAAGTAGTCTTTATCAGAGTTCCTTATCGGCCCAGTGTTGTGGGTCTTGTATCCCCGTGGCTTATGTTCAGAATCCTGTCTATAATGACTGTGAATAAAAGACGAACGCTGTTGGCTGCTGTTTATTGCAGGAAGGACCCAAGTGCGTTCTTCTCATTTCCTGTGACAGACCTGATCGCTCCAGGGTACTCTTTTATTATAAAGAGACCCATGGACTTCAGCACTATGAAGGAGAAAGTGAAGAAAGAGTATTACCAGTCACTTGAGGAGCTCAAGGTAATTTGATCCTCACAGCTGTTTCCAGAACACAGACTAAGTAGTTGAAAGACTGAATATGTCATCAGCAGAGGGTATAACATCTGAATCAGTCATAGAACATTTGAATATTGATGAAGTATTTATTTATTAAAAAGCATCTTGTTTATTCTGACAAATCAGTTGACTGTTCTGCACGGTTCTGCCCACAGCTGGATTTCAAAGTGATGTGTGAGAACGCTATGATCTACAACAAACCAGAGACGATTTACTACAAAGCTGCAAAGAAACTCCTTCACTCTGGAATGAAGATCTTGAGCACGGTGAGTTGGAAAAACCTGAACAATTTTAACGGAACTTGTATTACATTTGGAAAGTAGTCAGCAGGTATGGTTTGTGCAACCAGCAGAGGGCACTTGTGTGCTGTCTACAATATGATCCTATAGCTAGTGTGGTTGGAACCCTTTTCTGTTATACCCATAATCTGTCAGACAAAGTTGGAAATCTTTCACACATGGACGTTAACTATGTTTGTGCTTTTAGGAGAGACTGGACAGTTTAAAACAAAGCATAGAGTTCATGGCGGGCCTGCAGACATCCAGCAGTCATTCAGCAGAAGATGGAGAGGATGAGGTTGGGAAATCAGACGCTGCCAAAGAGAACTCCTCTGTTATGGACACAAGTGACAACTCCCAATCACCACGGGTCGGGAACAAAGATACGCCAAGGTATTAATCATTTTTGCTTATTGTCTAGGACTAGTTTGTCTAGAGCAGCGGTGCCCAAACTTGTTCATGGAGGGCCTTTGATCTACAAAGTTGAGCTCCAACCTTAACTGAACACACCAGAACCAGTTAATCAAGAACTTCAGATTCTTTAGAAACTTCAAGGCGAAAGGGTTGCTGCTGAAATAAATAGCACTTTAATGATTTTATTCAATATTTGGTGTGAACAAGCCTAAATACATCCTTTTCTTCGAAGGCCATCAGAGTTCACAGTTTGGAGAAATTTCCATCCAGTTGGCAGTTGCTTCCCTTTAATTGAACATAACGCATAGTATATGCATTATGCAAGACACAATGCAAGAATTTCTGCTGTGAAATTTGCTTTGACATGAGCAAATTAAAGACGCATCATGGAAAAACATCTGTCTAAACATGTGTGGGTCTTACAACACCTTTTTCCTCAGAGGCAAATGAAAGCACTCTGGATAAACCTCTCCAATGGAAACAAAACACGTATCTGAAATATTCCCAGCATATGGACATCA
>JAUYWG010000040.1:14256456-14285263 GCA_034779775.1 Enteromius afrohamiltoni
GTCTGATGACGGCTCACTCAGGGCGGGTCTGAAGTAAGACACCAGTTCAGTCTGTGTGACACGCTGCTGTCAATCAAATATTGTGGGTGTGGCCTCTGTCGGTGTGACGCCACACCGACATGCATTTGAGAATGGCTTGATTTCAGAAGAGGCAACTTATTCTTCTTTTAATTTAATAAAAATACTTGTTGATCTTTATCATGTTAGGATGGTTGTTAAACACACTCCCAACACACATTTCAGTCCAAACAGCTTGAAAAAGTGCATGTGGTATGACCCCTTTAAGATACTAAATATTTTGTGAGCACTAATTTGGTTTTGCCACCACAGTAAATTGTCAAAAATATTTCACTACATTAATTTTGGAATCAAATAAATGCAGATGATCAAGATGACTTTCAAAAACATTTAAAATATCTTACTGACAAACCTTTAAAAAGTATGCCTTTTTGTAAATTAAAAACACTACTGTATAACAGCAACATTTTTAATCTTTTATTTTATAGTTCACACTATAGTACAAAAATGTAAATACAAAATATGATATATATTCCGTTTTTGAGTGCGTGTCCACAAGGAGGCTAGCTAAGTTTGGAGAAAGATTTGAGGGGCAACACACACAGAAGACCCTATCAATCATCTAAAGACACTGACTGAAGTGTTTAGAATTTAACTCCTGCTAAGGTGAACGCCTTTTCAAGAGATGGCTTTTAACTCTACAACTCCACATTTTGAGCACACAAGTGTGAGATCTTGTTTTAACACAGAGCTGTAAAGCAACTCAAATAGACCAAATCTAAAATAGATCATACAGCGCATACTTCACTGCCCACAAAGCCAGAACAGCAACAGACAGCACTGAGGGAGAGCAGGTTTGACCTACCGAGTGGCAGTCAGTAAACTTTTGTAGTAGCTATAATTACACTATATGACCTGTTTGTTTAAGATTTAATACAACAGATGTGATACTGTGAATATACCTCAATTGACAGCCCTCTCCCACTCTAAATGCTCTGTGATTGTCATATGCAGCAAACCACAGCACTCCAAACCAAAGCACGATAATGAACTGCCATATCAAATATCTGACTGAAGCCTATAAAGAGCAGCTTGGCACCACTCCGTCTGTTATTGGTTAGGTGATTACATTACTGGACGGATTGATTTTGTGTAATTGGCTAAAAGAATGAGATGAAGGGATTCAGTGGTCATCAACTTATAATGTACAAAACATCTTCATAGTACAGTTAGTCCGGCACTGAACCTCAAGAATGTTTTTCTTACGTACGAGACGCTGCAAGATGCAAGACACTGGTTCAACAGTCAAACATGTCTTTACATTTGACTTTTAGAGTTATACACATTAAGAAATATTTATTTAGCTTTTGTCTTGTAATATACGATATATATTACAATATTTCTGCAAAGATATTTCATATTTTGAAAATCCCTCAGTAATGAAATCATTTATTATTTCGTTTTATTTCCTTGTTTATTTTGAAAAAAATTGATAAAACTTGCAGACATATTTGCATGTGCAAAAGCGTCTCCTTTACAAAACACAGCATTCCATTCGGTGGAAGAGACATCGCCTGTGTGGATACAGACACTCCAGAAAATCTCCGCAGGAGGAAGGGAGTATGCTACTCACGGAGCAGGGGTGGAAAAACTCAGGGGACACCAGAGAAGAACATCCTACACACACACACACACACTTGAATGTTTAACCTCTCTACCATTTATAGATCTCAAGCGTTAGCGAGAGAGATGGGTGGAGAACACGTCAAAGTTCAGAGGGGGTTCATGTGCTTCTCAAATTAAAGATAAGCAATCTAGCAGGTCTCCATTGTCTTGGAGAGCGATTGTGTCTTAAAGTAAGAGAGAAGAAAGTAATCATCAGTAACAATATCCAGAGATAGATAGATATACAGATAGATTTAATATTCATTTTATAATCAATAAAATTAAATAGCTACATTCTAAGGCATTGTAAGGTCCAAATGGAAAAGTGCCCGATACATACATTTTAACTCATGCATGTAAACATTACCAATAGTCTGACTACAATGCTTTAGCATGTTTAACATGAGGTTATAATTAACCTTAAGCCTGTAAGCACCTCTGTCTGCCTCTCACTTGCTTTTTAGGTTCCACACTGCTCTCTGTGAACTCTCTGTTCAACTCTGCACAGATGCCAACTTTAACTACCTTTTCTATTCCGTGTCAGTCTTTAACACACGTGTGCATCCCTCTGCTCATAAACAAGACCTCCTTCTCTGCATCAGCAGCATCGCACGTCAAAGAGTGAGACTACAAGTGACTATTTTAACAATGTACTTAATATCTTTCTGTGCTATAAAAGTGGTGGCTCCATTGCTGTCTATACAGGGTCAGAAAGCTCTCGGATTTCAGCAAAAATACCTCTGTGTTCTGAAGATGAACAGAAGTCTTACAGGTTTGGAAAGACAAGAGGATGAGTAATTAATGACAACATTTTTATTTTAAAGGGGGACCAATCTGTTTGAATACAATGACAAAACCCCAAATGAAACATACTAAAAACATTGTATTTCTAGCAAAAAGAGATAATTGCACCAAACATTTTTAGGCTCATGATGGCTCATGAAGGTGTCTTGCATTAGGCATCTCATGTCAAACTGAAACCTATATAACTCACTCAATTTTTATAGATCACTCACTCTCAAAATGATAGCACACTGGAGTCATTTTTTGTCATAGCACACTTTCAGAATCACTTCCTGTTGCTTAAACCCTTTCATCGACTGTGAGTGGAAGAGTTCATCTGTACAGTGCTGACTGTGACAGTCAAGTCAGGCTCTCTACCACAATGACTGTTAAGGACCTATTACACTTTAGTTGATAGGTAAAGGCGTGAATTTAAATGGAAATGGTGGAGAAGGGGAGGAGGAGGGATGCAAGAAAAGCGAGATGCGGGGAAATGAAAGCTGGGAGAATTTATGGTGAGGGGAGAAGATTTGATTGGGTGCAGTAAACAAGGGATGATTAGGTAAACGGGCTGCCGGCCATGTGCGATTACTCGTTCAGCGTTCTCTCGAAATAAGTTATTTGCAAAACTTTACTTTAGTTTACAACCTTAACTTTTTCTGAATAAATTAAGCTAAGACTAATTTAATGTCAATCTGTATTTTCATACACTGGAGCCAGAACGCAGAAATACTTCTGCTTTAACTTACCAAAATCAAAACACAGAGCTCAACAGCGAGTCTGACATGATAGCAAAGTCTGTATTTATACAGTTATTTTTAATAGTAGACGTAACAACGTCAAATTGGAAATTACAGAAAAACTATTCTTTTCTTTTATTTGTACTTATATGTTATTTTTATTTTTTTTTTTTACTTATTTGCAGCGTTTACAGAAGAATATAGACGACACTTCTCCATGTGAAATTTCCTCTTCAGTCACAGATTTAAAGGGTTCCCACCCTTTATGACCACGATGTTTCCAGTCATTCATGGCTAAGGTTTTTCTTTCTTTTTTTTTTTTTTTTTTAAACAAGTCTTAAAGATTGCTGGCCTAAAGCGGATCTCAACAAATGTATAAAGAAATCTCCAAAAATAATTAACTAAATAAACTTGTGCACACACCGAAGACGCTCCATATTTAAGAGAGGATCATAACCGCAAACATTTAAACCATCATTTTCCCAGACAAATTTCCTGATACTTCAATGCCTTTAATGGCCAAGGGGGAACCTGCTTCCAACACACTCTACACTACACTCTTAAAATCATCACAGCATTGCAAAACAAAGCACTCCCTTGTCCGGCATACATCAGTCAGTAACTAGTAGGCATGTAACATCATCATGTAAACGGCACATAGGCAACGGTAAAGATACTAAGTCATAATCCCAGACAGCTTCTACATGTCTCACTCAACTCTGCAGTCTCTACATCTTTCTAGTAAAACGCTCCACTGAATTCTACTCTACTTTTTGGTTAAGCCATAAGAATCGAATTGATAGCCTTGAGGGAATCTTTTTTACCATGTCCCTCTCCTCTGCTCGCTTTCAGCTGGGAAGCCCAGTGGTTTTGTTTGCTCAGAGTACACTGCATATGATAAGCCTCCAGTGCACTTAGATTCATACACCCTGACATATTCATTTCCTGTACCGAGACCACTTAAATCGAGAAGAAACACAGTAACTTCCACATCTAGCACACACAGCCTGAAGACTGCAGTTGTTCTGACTGTATTTGAAAGAAATCATTACCAGGCTAACTGTAGCCTACACCATGAAAAATGACAGTAACGCGACCATACATGTAACCACAGTTTCGCAGGACAGTGATGACGAACATGTTTTCACCTACATGATTCTTCAAACAAACATTTTCTGTCTGATTCGGGACACTGTCAGCTCTTTCGATAGGACCGGACCGCATTCCTTCCTCGTGTATCAATAAGACAAGAATGATACAGGTTTTCAGGCAGGAATGTTTACTCTGCGCCCAACTGATGCGCTACGGACACGACAGAGACCTGTAGATGAACCCAGACAACAGAAAAACCCAACATGTACTTGCATAAGTTGACTTACTTATATTACAATGTAAAACGAAAAAACAAAGACATCTCTGTTTCCCTCGAGAGTCCAGGTAACTGATCTCTACAGGTATTGAATCCGCTGAAACTTCACTCACCTGGCTGCTTAACTGTTGTTTGCTGCCAAAACCCACACGGCAAGACAGATTTGATTTTGGCCCTCAGTTCCGCGTTTGACTGTGTAAAATCTTGACTAACTGTTCCTCTCGCAGAGGCTCGAGCTCAAGCAGCTCGATCACAAACGGAAACTACCGCGCGCATCACGTCTGTTCTGCGCGCGCCTCCCCGTGTGCAGCGAAAACACTGAAGGGATGCGCTGTGTGAAACTTTCATAACTTTAGAAATAGATTTGTGTGTCCATTTTTCGTTAATGGATGTGTGAACACTCTTCGGTTTTTACTTTCTTTTTTGGCCTCAAAAGCATTGGAAGGCGTCTGTAAACATAACACAGCTACACCGCTGATTTTAAAGTGCATTTTATTATTTTAGAATACAGATCTTCCTTACAATTGAGTCCAAAATTGAGCTTTATTCCCCTCACAAAAATATACAAAACATATCGATGTCTTAATAGTAGGCTATAAGATCTAATTATATGAGTAACACAGTCTCAAAACAATGACCCTTTTGTTTTTCAAAATAAAGATCAACCATGAAATATTATATAAAAAAAAATAATAAAATATATAATTGTTTATGCATATTCAATATTTGCTTAGTTTTGGGATTACCGGTTTTTAACATAAGCATGACTATTGAGAAGTCATTAGAAACATCGTGAGAGCTGCAGTTCTGTGCTTTGTGCATATCAGTGAAGCAGCTGCAACTGCCTACACTTCACAGACAGGCACTACAAGTAGGAAACATACAAAAAGTATAATTAAACAGTAACTCTGCCTTTTTTGGATTATTTTTTTGACTGATTTTGGAAAATGTTCTATGACTGCTCAATCAGCAACAGTTGTTCCCAAATCACTGCCGTATCAACTTCATATATATGTACAAATGAATCACAGATCATATAAATAGCAAAGCATTATATTGGCATGCCAGAGACGATAGAGATGAAGATCCAAGTAAATGTCTGAGTCTGTGTAGGGCAAAGAGTCCCATCTAGACAAATGCTAAGAATAATTAGCTCAGTCCATCTGCACGATGCGTCTCCCGCAGTCAGTGTGTCGTTACAGCTGTGATTTTAACCAATTTAAGATCATTAACTCTTTCAGTGTTTTACCTAAATCTTGTGCGCTTGCAAAAAGACACATGGGGTGTTCTGTATAGTGTGCAGAATGGAGCTGCAACCAAAATATATCTTTTTAAATACCTCTTAATGCAAGGTAAAAGTGTTCATGAGTGGAACATAGGTTTGTGCGTCAAGTAAATTTGCTATAGCCAACGGTTTCCTCGACCAAAACAGAACTATGATGTTATTACACTGAGAGACACTTCGTCTTTCACAAAGTATCACAGGGTCTCGGAGAGATGTGATAATGTTAGGTTTAATTACGATGTTCTGCTGTACCAGCTGACTATAGAACACGTTTCATTGGCTTGGCTCAGCCGCTGGTATTAAGTTAAGCGCGCTATACCAAGACATTAAACAATATCAAAACTTGTCCAAACAACATTTAGTACACTTAACATTAGGAAAGTACAAAATCTATAGCAACTTTGCGAAACAAAAAAGAAAAGATGTGTTCAACAGATGTTATAGAATAGCAAATGTACCACCTAGATGTATGAAAGTTGTGCTGTCATTTTTATTGCATGGATGATCATGGATACATGTGAAGGAAACCTGTCTGGAGCACAGGCTGTGGCACTAATGATCCTCCAATTGTTCTATTTCTGCATTTCTCTCAACTCTATTTCAGTGGCATCCATCCAGTTTTAAGACATATTACGGGCTTTGATTCTCCATTTTAGCATCATATACACAACACAGGTGGAGCAACTAATATTACCTCATCAAAAGCCATCATCTCTTAAACTTACAGAGATCGGTGAAAACTATTAGGCAAATTTTAAAACAAAACGTCACAGGGGAATTTACAGTGTATGAAATAACCTTATGTTACACCACCACCTACTGTTTATCTGAAGAATTGCAATAATATTCATTTAGAGAACAGGCATTCTTACAATACATCGAGATCCAGTGGAATGGAGAAAATTAAATAAAATAAAAATCACACAAAATAATTCACCTCATCTCCTTTTAAGTAGACCAGCCACAAATTAAAATGTTTAAACCTTTTTTTTTCTTATATCTGTTAAAATGTACTTTCAGAAATAAACTTGGTCACTCGATTGTTATCGAAAAAATGGTATTTGACAATCAGAAAAAAAAAATTATATATCACACGACATGACGAGCAACAATCATGTTTTGCCACTCAGTCATAAGACAGAAAACAAAACATATCCGGCCTCCATGGTCAGTATATAGAAACCCACTGTCTTTCATAAAAATAAAAAACTTAACAAATACAACTTATTTTGTGATGGGCAGATCATTCAGAGAAGCAGACTGAAAACCACAGCTGTAGTGTTTTTTACATTTCCTTTCTCCTCCCGCTGACTGTACACACATACACTCAACACACACATTCATATGGTGCGCACTGAGTTGTGTGTGTTTTTCGGATATGCAGTCAACTACTAACACCTCTCTCACACTGCCCCACCACATCATTACAAGAACAGCAGAAGAGGCTGATGATAAGTGTTGGCAATTGAACCAAACCCGTACATAGCTGTGAAGAGCTGTTCTCTGGTTAATGTGTGTACATCTACAGCATGGCAAAAATTGAACAATACTATAAAAGTATTATGAAACCATTTCCATGTTGAATAATATTTTTGGTGTTTTTTTTCTTCCCCTTTTTGTATAATTGTACAAATATCTGTATAATCTGCGTACATGACAAAAAAGAACCACTCTTCAAAAAAAAAAAAAAAACATGCATAATTTCTCTTGTACTAATTACATTTTACATTTTTTTTTAACATTTAAAAATCTTTGCAATTTCAATATAACCTTTTTTTGTAATTCAAGTCTTTTTTTTTATTTCAGTTGTCCTCAGTGAGGCAAAAGTCCAGGGCTTCAGGTATTGCTCAAGTTGAATACTCTCTCCTACATTCTTCGGTCCTCCACATCTCCAATAGAGCATTGCAGCTCCCGTATGGGCAGTGAGCAGAAGCTGTGCAGAAGCCAGTGGAGATCTCTCACATGATTTCAATACCATGGCCTATGCCCCACTTTAATTATTCTTTTTTTTTTTTTTTCCTTTTTCCAGCTACAAAGTCACACGCATCCCTTAAACAGTGGGACAGGAGAGATAAATGAAACCAGCAGCACCCTTCTGTGGTCAGGGACATTAAGAGCAGGTGTGAGTCCTCAAGAACAGCTCCCCCTATCTACAGAAGTCATCATGCGCTACCTCACGCTGAGGTTTCCTTTTCTTCATGTTGACTTTTTGGGACTTGCCGTTTTGCTGGATCTTGTTGGGGTTGTTGTGTGGGGTTTGAGCACTTTTGTTAACAAGCTGTCGGCTCTGAATTAAAAAAAAAAACAAATAAAACAAAGATTTATATAATACTCGTTATGTTGTTTGTTAAAATCAGCTGTGATCAAACTTTATTTTAAGGACCAGTTCTCATTTTTAATTAGTAGCTTATTAGCTTGCATATTATTAGCATATTATTTGTTTATTAACACTTATTAGTCATATTAATGCCACATTCCCAACCCAACTACTTCATTAACAACAATCTGGACATTAGAAGATTTTTTTTTAATGGAAGTGAATGTGGTCTCTAATCTAAAGTGTTTCCATTAGCATTAGCTATCATAAACTAAAAACTTCCAAGCACTTATATTATATTGGTTATTTAATAAATATACTGTTGTTCATTGATAATTTGTTGGAAGCGTTCATTCAGAACACGCATGTTAAATCTGAATTAGGCAAAAGCAGAGAAGAAAAGCTAAATAAATTCTATTTGGACTAATAAATTCCTTTACTACCACAGATAAATTCATAATACCTTAAAATTGTTAACTAATCCCACATTAATTTGTTAACTAATGCTAATAAATTTAAGGTTACAGTAAAGTGGTATGTATAACTGAGATAATAAACAACTTATCTTCACTTTAGAATCACTTCCATGAGATTCTTACCTTGTTGCCCTTATTAGTGGGGGTGGGCACTGCCGCTGAATGATTATGTGACCTGTGATTGGACAGATTCCTTTCCGTATTCTCACTGTAAGAGTTAGAGCCCCGCCCCAAAGCTTTTGAAGTTTTATAGGGCGTTCCATCAGAGTCCTGGAGAGAGCCAGTCAAAATACATTTAATTATCATCATTTTGAAATGCAAATTATATTTTACAGTGTATATAAAAGGTATTTAGTTGTTTGCTTAAATCACATCTAATGATTTGTTAGTCTAAGAAAATATTTAAAGTATAAATCTTTTTTTTTTTTTTAAGAATAATTTTACCAAATAAAATAATAATAAAAAAATAATAATAATGTGAATATATAATTTTCATTTTAATTAAGTTTAGATAACTGAACATTAACACTAGCATTTTTATCAGGCTCCTGTATTTGAGGAAAACGTCAGGTTCCTGCTTATACATGTTCATATTCACATTATATTAGACTTGCTACATTTACACATATACATATATTAAACAAACTTACCACATCACTTGAGCTAGAGACTGTTGAAGATGGCGATGACGATGATGGTGATGAAGGGGAAGATGGGGAAGGAGAGGAAGAGATTGATGACACTTTGCTCCGGGGAACAGCAGGAAGTACCGCATTATCTTCTGAAAAGTTATTATTACACTCATCAAGCTCCTCAGACTCAACTAACCGCGTGACATCATTTGCTATGAAGAAATACAAAAAGGGATGTTCAGCTTTCTAATGTTAAAAACATTTCAAAACGAGCGCAGGGATAATGTCTTACCATTACAATTAAGGACTGGCTCATTGTTGCTCCGCTTGCCCCACTCTTTAATGATCCAGTCACGGTACTCTACTACTTCCGGTGTGACACGGATTATTCGACCCAGAATGCTGTGGGGGGAAAAGATAACACCAATCATGAATCCCATCCGGAGTCATTTTTTTACTTCTCTCAATGTTTGTCATTTTTAAGGCTTTTTACTGGCAATTACAACTTAGAAAAGTGAACACGCACGCATCTCTTTTACAGTCTCACCTCTCTGACTTGTTGTTGGGGTAGAACTTGGCAATTGGGGACACAGCGTGACTTAAGACAACGTAAGCATAATCAAAAGCATCTTTCACCTGCATCGCCCCATATGAACTTCGCCCTACATCATTTCCTTAGACACAAACACAAACAATGATAAGAACATCTTCCATACCATATTTGGTGACATGTTTGTATCAGTTGAGCTGCTTATAATAAGCCAGTGTTTGCGTTAGGGTTTGTGTTTGTACCTGGCTGCAAAGGATCCTCAATGTAAAGCATAGAGGGTCTGTACCCATCCAGCATGCCTTTCTGCACATCATCTTTGGCCACATACGAGCCACCATCTTTGATCCTGATCCCCGTCTTCAGGTAGTTAAAATGCCGTCCGTACAGCTCAAAAAACTCGATCAACAGTACACCGAGGTTTGGTTTTAAACTGCGCGCATCCTCTCTGTAGTGCAGCTGGGAAATAAAACAGCAATTGTAACTGTAGTTAAACTGTTGTATTAACAAACGTAGTTTGTTAATGTTAATGTTCACTCTCAAGGAAAATCGTATGAGGCATATAGCTTTGATAGCAAGCTAGCTGATATTCCCAAAAACTTGAGTTTTCTAATGTACGCTACTGTACAGCTTCAAATCTCTTATGCTCACCAAGGGTCTATAATCCAGCAAAAACAGTTCATATTGTGAATATTACTACACAACTGTTTTCTATTTTAATATACATTAAAATGCTATTTATTTATGTTATTACAAAGCTGAATTTTCAGCAGTCTTCAGTGTCACATGACTAACAGAAATCATTCAAATATGCTGATTTGGTGCTCAAAAAAACATTCATCAATGTTGTGCAGCAGTGCCAATTAATATTTTAGCAAAAACCATAATCCTACTCTATGATGAGTAGAAAGAACAGCATTTGAAATAAAAATCTTTTGTAACAATATAAAATCTTTACTGTCACGGTGCAGTGCAGTGAGCATGTTTTTAGTAGGACTTATCTTAGGGTACTAGTGAAGCAGTGTGTATTTGACGGATTGTGTAAGAGAAACTGACACCGTAAGAAACTTACCTGTAAGAAACTGACAACCATGAGGAACAGACTGTATGATCCGATTCCTCCTGTAAAAACCTCATTCAGCTCTCTCTGCAGTAAAAACTGCTTCAAAACCAGCACCAGGCATGGTAATACGGGAAATTGCTGAAACACACACAAATAAACAAGTCAGATAACAAATGTGCATAAAGACTGCCATCAAAGACTGGTTTGGTTCATTCGCACCCTTTTATATAAAAGTGAAACTGTTATCATCATGGAGAGAGATGTGTATGGGAGTGACTTGTTAAAATTGCCCTTCGTTTGTGTAGCGCAGAAAGCGCTACATATTAGTTATATCATGAATGTGAGTTGCTGCTATATAGCCTGCTATCTGCCCCGGTTTTAACTTAGAGCACCCGCCCCTTTAAATGTCTCTGCACGGCCCTGATGTGGAGGAAGAGTACGCAGACATTTAATGCTGAATTGCACAAAAAAGGGTAAAAGAACATGAAAAATAGGGTGCTTGGGAGGCATTTCACTTTTTGAGATGTTGAAAATCCATTTCAAATGAGTTTCTAAAACCTAAACCTCCAGTTAAAATCAGCTTTTCTGTTGCCCTCTTAACTTATCGCTTGAAAGAGGACATCTCCACACTCACCTGTTTAAAGTCCTTGATGAGGTTTGCAGCTTTAACACCATTCTCCACATTAAAGCTAATGTCCACTTTTACCTCAGTGTGCAAGTCTGTCAGTTTAATGATGGGGACCTACAAACACACAGAGTTTAAAAACACAGCAAGGGTTGTCTGACATCAAAAACAGCCACAGTCGCGTACGTACCGTTGCTTTGTCCAGAACTTTGACCGAGTTCTCATCTGCGATTTTTCTCTTGCGCAGTTCCTCTTCTAAAGTCCAGAGTGGTAAAGTCTCCCACTGACCAAAAACCACCAAGTCTATATCACTGAAATAAAGAGGTATTAAATAGAAGTTAACAAGAATGATTGTCATATTAATGAACGAGCAACTGAATCAATAAATTAATAAACTAAAAATAAACTTATGAAAGGGCACCAGAGTATGTTACAAATTAATTTACAGATGTTACAATTGAGTATTAAACTGAACCACTTCAACAACTAGTGTTTATTGGCACAGACCGATTTAATCCACTAAGCCACAGTTCAGTAATCCAGGTGGCATATAAACAGTATGACTGGTGTGAGTTTCGTGAGACAAAAAAAAAAAAAAAAAATTGCACACACTCGGGATCACAGGATAAGCAGAGCTAAAATTACAAATCTTAATCCCCGCTTTGCAAGCAGACAAAAAGTACACATGCACACACAAACGCATACACACATCATAGCATTACACAATTACAAAAATACCATTTTAGATCATATGAGTGGAAATCATGCAGCAAAAAAAAATAAATTAAACATTAACATTACCTTGTAGGTAAATACAATTCCGTGCTAAAGCTGCCAAACACCTGAACCTAAAAACAGAAAAGAGAAAAACAGGTTAAATTTGCCCTTATAAGAATCTACTTATGAAACCATTAGTCCCAACACCCATCCTGTACTCGTATTTAAAACAGAAAAGATCTGTCACATGCAAATCAGACAAAGGTATTCCCACGAGACATTCTGATGTTTGAGTACATGAGTGTAATTACTTGCAAACACACAAAGACTGAAACTGGCGAGAAAAATAAGACACACAACTGTAGGCTTTCAATCTGTGGGTTCTGTCAGTTAACATACAAATTATTCATTTTAAAATAATAAATACATAATGCTATGCAAATTATGTAACGTAATATGTATTGTTCATTATATGCTATGCAAGTCTATGGGGCAAATGTAAAAAGTGCAAAATATATATAAATAAAAAATAAATACACATTTGGGCCAAACATTAATAAATCATTTGAAACAAGCATTTAACAAGTAGTATACATGAAGTATTCATTCATACAGGGACTTAACGACATGTACATGGGTCTAAAATAAAATGAGCTAAATCTTCTTACACTAACGAAGACTATTCACATCATTTAGAAAATGTTAAGAAAGTGACTGAAAATAATTCATCTTCAGTACTAACAATTAGCAGCTGTTTGCATGTGTGCTACCTTCAGCTTACAGGAGAAATTATTGTTTAAGAATAGACTGACAATAAATATGCATTCCTAAATTATACCAGCAACCAGACACTGGCACTGAGGAGAGGATGCTATTTGGTTTCCTCAATGTGCAAGTGCAGGAAGACAAAATAGCACTGTGGCAGCCAAATATGAAAATACAAATGCATGCTCTAGCTGCAAGAGCCTTGGCTACTTTTTTAACAATTTGCACTCATACTGTATATACACCACAAGAAACATGTGATCCTCTTTCATTACACTGATTAGGTTTCCTTGAAACATTATCCTGCGATGAGTTAAATATAAATAAAACCAAATATTTTTTCCCTCAACACAAAGGTCAAATTAGGCTGTTTTTTAGCTCTTTATATATGCATTTACAAGTAGATTTTAGGAACAGAAATTCCAGTCACTTCCTGTCCATAAATAGATCTGCCATAATTTTATTACTTAAGAAATTAGATTATTAGCCAACAACTTTTACAAAATAACTGGACTGAGCAATGCAATATATATATATATATGGGTTGTAACAGTTCACAAAAACCATGATTCAGATACAATAGTGGTGTTTGACACAGCAAAAAAAAAAAAAGAACTAACTTAAAATATGATCTAGTTTTTTTTTTTACTTTGAACAACAATGGAGCTATACTTCACATATCACATTTTTTCTTAGCAGCAAATAAAACAAAACCTAATTTATAACCTAAAACAAAAGCTACTTATAAAAAATAAAATGTAATATTGTAGAAGTTATGAACTAATAGAAAGAAAATAATTTTGTTTTTAAATGGAACTCGTTTCAATCAATTTTTAAGGTTTTTTTTTTTTCTTCTAAGTTTAGAAAGATGAAGTGTCCACATTTTCTTCAGACAGCGCAGATCATGTCTTGTGTTGTGCTTCAGCTAAAGAAGGTCACAATCTCTCTGTTCTTTGCCTGGAGTGCTAGGAGGACTCAATAACATTTAGCATTTTCTTAAAACCAGCATTAAAATCTGCAGCTATAAATGTACAGATCGCTGTAACCAATCTATTCCTTTGCCCTGATCGAACCTGTTGGAAATGCCTGCTTGAATGCTGCGGGAATAGTTTGTAATGTGTGCGTTTCTAGTTTTCGTCTGTTTGGGGGTGGGAGGGGCAGTCAGCATGTGGTTTGGGCTGCCTTGAGCGTAGCACTGAAAACATTATACTTATACACTTTATTCTCTTTTTTTTTCTTCTCTGAATTGTTCAGTTTGTAATGTGTACCGAACCGAAAGCCTCGCACCAAATAAATACGCGCATCGATACACCCGATATTTATATATTCAGAAGAGTATTTATTGTATTTCCATTTCCAAATGGGGTTCCTCAAGGCTCTATACTTAGACCCCTGCATGTCCATGACACGTGTGTGTGAGCAACACTAACCTTGGCATTGGGCCACAAGTCCTTGATGACTCTGCGGATCCTAGTCACCACCTCTTGCCTCATGTCCTTCTCCTCTGGACGAGGAGAAATATAATCATAGAAGTCCTTTATCTCATCATGCAGCCTGGAAAGAAAGAGAGAAAAATTAAGAATTACATAATCAAAGAGGGATTGCATTACTGGCAGTAAAGCTCTTTAATGTTTAACACAAATACTACATGAAAGTGATTCGGTGTCACAGTACCACAAATCTTTATTGGAGAAAGGGAGTACCACTTTTGATCCATTTAATGCTCCTCCCTTCTGAGTAGAAGTATAAATTAATTTTAAAAAATCTTACTGACACCAAACTTTTAAATGGTGTTACATGCTGTCCTGTAAACGACGAGAACGCTGCTTAACATGACTCAGGGTAAGAAAAGAACAAAGAATCAAATTCACACCCTAGTTACAGGTAAGTATCCATTCAAAGGCAGGTTACTACAGCCAGGAGAGTTAGTGAGGCTTCTGAGTCAGGAAAGGGAAAGTGTGGCTACGTGACACCTGATTATTACACATATCTAATAATCTGAGCCTAGAAAGCAGTACATCAATTAACTCAACCCAACCCATCCTGACACAGCAGTTCAAGTGTATTCAAAACCTGTTACCTGAACACTAAATGTATGCATTTAAAAGTATGCAAGCTGCTTAGAGAAGAACTCATTCACTTAAATAATCTCATGGTGTCATGCTATCATCTCCCATTTTCTTCCAGCTCTTAAATGTCTTCTGGTGCCAAGTGCCAATCCCATGAACAGGGCTGAATCTGCACATGCCTGCCAAACTGGCCATCGACCATAGCTGCTGATGTAGGTGGGTCCATCATTCTGTACATGTGCTGAGTCTGCGCATGACTTAGGAAATGACTTCCTGTAGCTTAAACATTATTCTAACAACAGCAAGGATGGATTTGATTTGCAGGTATTGCAAGAGCTGATATAGCTAACTTACATAATAAAAGGAATGTAAGGTGCTTGGATATAAGTGTGGTAAAATACATAAATGTAAATAAGAAAAAACTTCCTAAATAGCAGCATCAGAAGATTTCAGAGGAGACAGCCAGCTTCAAATAAGATTCCCTAAACAAAGTTGTAAAAATGGAACACTGTGACCATTTAAATCTCAGCCTTGGAACCAAAAACAAAAAAAAAAAATCAAAAAATCTCAATGTTATAAATTTCAGTTCATCAACTTTCAGAACCACCTTTTTAGTCTGAAACATACACGCATGTTAGCTGAACCAGTCTGAACAAAACACACTTCCATATGCTGATTTAAAATTTAAAGAAGAACTTTTATGATCCCACTACTGCCAGATTTCACTGCTGATTTGATAAAAGGTGATTTTATAGATTTTGGTGTTTACCAGATTTGAACAAAAACTGTTGTGTTTGTAGGAGTTAAGGAGTTAGAAGACAGATAAGATTGCATAGTGGGTTGGCTTGCTCTTTTGTACTGTGGTTAAACAAAATCTGTGTGGACACTACTTCTTTGGGTATTTCTATAATTGCAAACTGCTAGAGCGGCTTAACATAAAACATTCTGTTCTTTCACAAAATCTTTTCTCATATCTCATTAGATTATTTGTTCAGTGGGTTGGCATTCAATTTGAAATTGAGATTTTAATATACTTTTTTTTTTTCGTCTCGAACACCTAGTTTCCACACAAAACTGTTCACATTTGTGCTTGAATATGAATCACCCATGAGTAAACTTCATGAAGGTAATGACTCAGTTCATCTGGAGGGGAAGACAAAAATGTTGAAGACCTCACCACAGCTGCCCTTAATTGCCATTTGCAGCCAAGCACATCCTTCTGTGTCCAGGCCACTTCAACTCCATCAGAGCACATCGTCTCAAACATAAAGAGAAGTTGTAAGTTCTTCTGGGCCCTTGCAGTACATATACCCTTTGCAAAGCCATGTTTCCGGGACTGACCTTGAGCAAACCTCCTGAACTCGGGTACACACATTTAAAGTACTGCAGAAGTTATTTCTGGAGCCAATTCCTGTTCCTGGAATAAGGTTTGATTGTTAAACTTTAAATGCCAATTAGAAAAAGACTGTAGTTTGATATTTTGTAATTGTGTAATATAGTTTTAACTAGATTTAACTGAAGGTAACTATGTTTTGTTCTTGTTTAACAAATACACTTGATCATTTGTGACACATCTTGTCTTTTATGATTCATTACAAGATAAGCACACACAAAACATGTTTTATTGAAGGGAGGGTAACTTTAAACCAAAATTATTTAGTTAAAGTAACTAGAACAAATTGTATGGAACCACTGTCCATAATTTAATTGAGATGTTTGAAACAAACCTCATGCTGATGAAGTGAAACAGGGAAGTGAATAAATTGAGTTGGTTGGACTTTACAATTTCATATAGATTCTTCCTCATTTAATTGTGTTGAAAACCATTTATTTGTGTGGAACCACTATACATAATTGAATTAACTAAGTTAAAAGAGTCTTTTTTGTGTGTGTAAAGAGAAGAATATGTTCAGCCCCCTCCCTCCAAAGCTTCAAATATTCGACAATGATCGCAACCAATGCTTCAAGGCTTAAATTATATCGGACCAGCCCTAACTTAAACTAACCGAAAAAAAAAAGTCTCACACCCTGAAGAACAATTTGCACTCTGGGAATTCTAGGCATCTTATTACTTAAGAACAAGACGCACTCCTTAAGAATGCTTGGAATTATTCAAAATCCACATAATCCACCTTCTTCAGTGAGAACGAATTGGTTACATGAAAGTAAAGGTCCACTAAACTGGCATTTGTTTAAGTCAGTGGAAACTCGGAATAAAAATATTTTCTATCATCTATTTTCTATAAGGTCTTAGTACCTCCGGTCACTCGGGTTCAACAAACAAACAAGTCATGCAAAGCTTTGAGCACAAATATCAACACAGACACTTAAATGCACAAGTCTCTTCTGGGGCTCTGATTGATGTCTAAGCACATTTGTCTGTCCGTCCATGCTGGTAAAACTAAACTGCATGGGAAAAATTTCAGCCGTGGGCATGATGCTCTGTAGAGGCAGTCTGACAGCATTCATCAGAGCTGGCCACCACTGCAACATGAACACACCTACTGCAGAAGCATGCTCACGATTCCACAGACACAGACACAGGACACTGGGTTTACGGTTCACATAACCAAGGAAAAATTATCATGCATACCAAAAAACCTATTTAAAAAAAATTGTTTTTATGCAACTAAAACACAACAGTTATTGACAGTAGTAGCTCTGCCAATATTGTCAATGTCATACTAAAGTATTGGCAGGCTGCGTAGAAAACTTTACATATATACAACTTATACATATATACACCATCACTTTTTAAATTTGCTATTTTGCACACATTGGGTTCATTTACTAACCTTCTTCCTTAACGAATTTCCTTAATGAGCCTGAAATTAGCCATCCTTTATTGAACTGACTTACATGAAGGTAATTTGTGTTAATGTGTCAGATTTTTGAATAATCACTCAGCAAAAATAAAAAAATATAACTAAAGATCAATTATGTGTTTGCGTGTGATAGGGATGCATTTGTGTGTTCATGTGCATATCAGGTTTATTTAAAGTGCATCTGTATGTTTGCATATGGGTGTGTGTTTGCAAAGCATGTGTTCTTTCATCAAGGCTAAATTCACCTCTGGGAATTTCAAGAAATAGAAACGAAAGAAAGAAAAAGTGAATGGCCTCTCACCCCATCTGCTTTTGCAACACTCTCACATAACATGCAAATAGACAATATAGAGCAGAAGTAGACAAACTAGACTAATCAAATCTAAAAGCAGCAGGCTGTATCACAGTTTGAAGAGCACACTTGCCCATGTCCAGCCTGGCTGTGGGAAACAGATTACACACAGAGAGTCTAAGTTTCGTTTCACAGAATAAGCTGCTCAGATCAGTTTCAATTCTCCAGAGCAGCCTGTTGCATCCTCCAATCAAGCACGAGCAGCGTGCAGTTGCTAAGAAACCCTTCACTGTGAGGGCCAACACAGTTTTTACTGCTACTGCTGTGGACTGACTGACTCACACTAAACACACACACACACACAGAGTTACCCTAAACACTGACGTCACACAATCATTTACATGTATGGGTGGAAATATTGAAAAGCCCCTTTATGATTGTCTACTTTGTTGTTTTTAATTCAATCAGGTGACTGACTGATCCAATACATCTGTTTAAAGTTGACATGAAAGGCATCAATTTTGTAAATAAATGCTGTAGATATTTTAAGCAATGAAACTAAACCCCACTTAAACCCTGTTCCTGCAAGCTCACTTATGAAACTGATGAACAACTTTCACAGCATCCAATCAACAAACAGGTATTTAAAAATCAAGTCTCTGTGTAACGTTGTTTTCGGTTAATCTGTTATGCCACAGTACGGATCTTTCTCCCCTAAAAGAAAATCTGTCTACTTCCATATCATCGTGACTTAAAACAAAGAACAGTGTTCATTTTCACACAGGAAGCTGTACCTGTAAACTTCTCTCTGCAAGTGACTGCAGACTAACAATGAGCCTCTGTGCTAAAATAATATGACTTGTAATCACTATTTTGGTCATCTGCTGGCTGAGATCAGGACTGCGGTTACTAGTCTTTCCTTTTTAGACGTCACATACAACAGCAGCTCATAGGGCATAAAACTGAATCGCGGGGGGAATTCCTCCTTTAGGGTGGGGGCAATACTCATGATACAAATGCAGATTTATGCAATAATATCATATGCACTCTTACTCTGGTTTCACACTGCACTCGTCAGCAGCACGCAAGTAGAGCAGGAGCAGCTGAACCGCGGCTTGTACTGCAGTAGTCTACAGAGAAGCATCTTATTTCGGTCGTTCTTCTCTGAACACTGTGTGCCTTGATTTATGTCATTGCCAACATACTTTGTCATGCGACTGCCTTATTATAGTTTACACAATAAACTTGAGCAAAGTTTTCAATATGTGTACATCAAAAAAATAACAGAGCCTGTCAGGAAAAATGATGTCTGACCCTTCTCACATTTTTTATAAGAAATACTACATTTTGCTAGCCTGTGCCCGCCCATACTTCCTTTGACGCTACGTTCACTTCGCAAGCAAAGTTAGTCTGGCAAAGCTGCCGTTTTAGAGCATTTTCGTTCCCAAAAAAGTGGGAACCAATGAGAAATGAGCAAAAAAGAAATTGCCAAAAACTTTACTACAAAACTAATATTTAACAGTTTGTTAACATCACAGGTCTCAAGTTACACTACTGTTTGAAATATTGGGAAAACAGTTTAACACTTATCATTTAGCATTAAATTAGCATTAAGAAAGCATTAAATGGCTAAAAACTGACTTGACATTTTTTAGACCTACGTTCATCAAAGTATCCTTGGGGAAAATAAAAACTAGCCTATTTCCACACACACACACTATTATTTTCAATACTGATATTAAGAAACGTTTCTTAAGCACCAAATCAATTCATTATTTGAACCCATAGTGGTAAAAAAACAGTACTGTACATTCTGCAAACTTGGCCAAAACTAACCTGCCCATTATTTTGAGCCAAGGGAATATTTTAAACCAACAAGTTTATTTTTCATTTAGCAGTCTTTCTTTGACAGAAGTTCAGCAAACCTCAAACATTTCTCACATTTCTCACAAAATAGCCTACTTCACCCACTTTTAGAAATGACTAAAATTTACCCACCCTTGAAATATAGCTTTGAACAGTTTTATTTTGCTGTATTGCACTATGACAACATTTTTTTACTTGGTCATGTAAAAGCAAGTAGAATCCTTTGGAGTCCTTTGACACTGAACAAGCAGTTAACGGCAATTCCAATTAATAGTGCTCACTAGGGGTGGGTGATATACCGGTAGACATGATTAACCAGTACAAATTTGTAAACTAATAGAGACTGCAAAACACAATCACTTCGACAATGGAGGAAGCAGTGCTACCAAATACCGATGTTGTCGCTAGATTTAACCACTTTCCAGACCCCCATGGCGACATTTTTCAGAAAAAAGTGACAAGCAACAAATCGGGTGACTTCTTGGACAAACCCCAGTGAGACTCTGGTAGTGCCGTGCGAGTGTACAGCAGCGGTGAGTTCGCTTACATGTGACGAAACCAACAACGAAGAGATACAAATTATGTATTGGGTATAGAAAAAGGGACACGAATGAGATGAATGTGATTTGCAAGGTATGCAAGAGCACTGTTTTAGCAAGCGGTGGAAACTGGTATCCTGTCAGGCACTATGTGAAACATTAAAAACATTAAACTTACAATAAATTGCTGTAAACGGTATGGTTGTTTTTTTTTACTTAAAAAGTATTGCTGCAATTCAGTTTAAATAAAATTACATTATATGAAACTGTTTCTTTGTGTTTTTTATTTATTTATTAATTTTTATTTATGCATTTTCAGATACAAATTGCTATATTGTGATATATATCGTTGTCAAGGTAGAAAATTGCTTCTACCATGATAGAAGATTTGTGCTAGTGCTCACCTACCAAATGTCAGTTGTTCAGGGCCAAAATTATGTTACATAATTAAATACCCAATGTAAACTAAGCCAATAAGAGCAAAGACATTTTAGAGGATAAAAAATGTATTTAATATAAGTGTTTCAATGCCAGCCAAGCATTGCAAACTCAAGCTTGTAAAGAGAAGCTGGTGAGATTTATCAAGTCTTCTCTCCATACCAGACTGTTCTTATGGCCCTTAAATAACCCCACAAGTCAATATTGTGCATTAGTGTTATACTGGAAAAGCACCTCACCAAAGTAAGTTCTTTTAAATATCTTTTTATGGTTGTGTGTAAGATTGGGAGCAAAACAAACGGTGCTGACTTGTTTATAAACCTTACAGATGGTCAATGTGATTTCTAACGGTGCAGATGCCAAAACATTGTCTTGTGTTGACTGAAGGTCTATGTTGAACTCTCATCTAGATGCATATTGGACAATGTTCTGTGATGAATCACTAACATTCAAGCTATTATATAAGATCAAAGTGGACCCACCCAACTCTGACTCAGTTAAGTCTGACCAAAACCTCCCTGGTACATTAAATGGGGCAAAGCATAAACAAATGACCATTTCATGTTGCTAGGCACAGCATGACCTGCTGTCAGCTGAGCATGTGAAGTCAGTCTGTTGCTTCGCAGTCTCAATACTCTGCAGACCATGACAAATCACATTCAAACTAAACTATATAGCCTTGTCCTTCTCACACATTGTTTTTAGTTGTTATAGTCTACATCTGGTATAACCCTATATGCATGCTAAAGGAGCCAATACTGATTCTTCATTCAGTGACAAAAGTTTTAAATTAGCAAACAAGAATATTGTGAAAGAGATAAAGGTCTGTCAGACTACAGAAGAAGAAAAGAAAAGAAAAAGAAAGAAATGGCATGTGGCACCTAATGGCATTACAAGTGTACATAACAGCTTGCTTATAAGGCAAAGATTCAAGAGTATGAACATGGCGAGGGCAGCTTTAATTATGAATAATTGTTTGATATAGTTCCGCAAGCTGCCACAAACCTTGTATCTGCTGTAAACTCAAAATGTTCTATATTTCCTGCCATATTAAACCATGTTATGCCAGAACAGAATGTTTGCAGTAAAATCCACATTTTTTATTACAGATTAAAAGATACTGAGGGCTGTAGCCGTTTTTTTTATTTGTTTCGGGGAAAGATTTTACATAATTTACATAAGAGTCAATGGCTTGTAAATAATTTGTTGTGTGCAAACAGACACACTCATTGATCATGTCTCGCAGAAGTGCAGTTGTTCACAAATATAAATTTATTCACTGTAAACCTCCATGACTTTTTTCTTCTGCAGAACACAAAAGATGATTGTATGACGAATGCTGGTGAGCCAACAGTTTTGGTTTCCAAAAACACTATGAAAACACTATGACTTGTTTTTAAATGTCTACATAAGAAAAAGTAAGGGGATGAAGAAATGTTTACCAACAGTCAACCGTTTGTTGGTTTCGAATGTCAATCCGGATTCCAAACATTCTGTCACTGGTCTAAAAACAAGAGGAACATGAGTAACACATTATGACATCATCTGTTCATCAAGGCCACCCTGGGAAAGTGCCCCTGTAACGAGGATGAGATCTTGCTGATGTGCATGAGGGTGTATGGGTCAGAGCAGTCAGAGCTCTAATACATGGCTCAGAGCAAACTCTCACACCTCCAAATACTGCTGCCAGTGAGAGAAACAGTAGAATTCAAGTTGAAAAACACATTTCTCTCGTAGCATCTGGGAGCCTCTCAGAGAAGCCCCATGTGTTGGCACTGAAGGCTGTTTTTGTATTACATTTAGCCCTTATTCCATCAACTTCCAATGCCTCCCTCATGTCCCATAGCAACTGGTTAACCTAATGACAGTGATTGATGAATGTAAGCTGAACTCAACTGCAAAAAACAGAGCTATAATGGGAAAAACAGCAGCCACAAAGAATCTTTCTTAATGTTTTGTAATGAATATAAAACTAAACTATAACTACCTGCAGTGACCATCTTTAAGTGAAGACAAGGTAATTTACAATTCTTTAAAAGTTTCAGCATGACCAAAAACTATTCAAAGACATTAAGTCAGGACACCACCTGCTCAGCAACACTTTCTGAATACAAATGAATTATAGTGCCTTTGTGTCCAAAAATATAGCCTTAAGCATCAATTCAGTGCTCTCTTCAAAAAGAGGCCAGCTCACTGAACTCGTCCTGCACTTAAAAAAAAACATTGAGAAGACCCAACATAAAAAATTCAGCAGCAGCACAACAAAGCTGGAGAGAGGATTTTCCCCCCAATGCAGCATAGCTGTCAGGCGGACGAAAGGATCTCAACTCGCTCTGATTGGCTGGAAGCACAGTGACATCAGAGACGGGGATCGTGTGTCAACTGGGAGGGGGAGCATTTGTTTTGGGTAGAACGGGGAAGGAACTTGCTCAAAGCAGAACATAAACAGAAACAAAAAACAACACACACCCCACACTCAGACACACCTATAAAACCATCTGTCACTTTTCTCACACCTCCGAAAATGATTATAGTGTTAAGTTTTTCTCCAAAATAACAGATCCGCAAAATATTCCTATGACGTAGGACGGAAATATTTAGTGCTGTAGGAAGCGAGCACATATCACTTGAAGACATGACAGACTTAATTCCACAACAAATGATCCCAGAACCAGATTACAATCTTTAAGGCATCTCAGACATGAGCTCTGAATATAAAGCTACGGCGTGAGCCAATCTGAGCTTAATCTTTGTGCGTTTTGCCATATGTCTACAAAATGTAGCTGACAAGAATCACTCATTCCAGAAACAGGTGGGGGTCAGGTAAGAAGGTCTGTGAGATGAAGACTACAGTATTAGAGTAATCACAGAGGAATGCTCTTATGCAAACACTCTGCTAACATTATTATAAATGAGGATAAGCCTTGCTGGCTCTACTTTGTGATATGTGCTCCAGCTTGTGGAGCCCAGAGCAAAGTAGGGCAATCTGAACCTTCAAAAGCACTTTTTTCAAGACGAATTTCCTTTCAGGGACAAATAAAGTTTATCCTTTATCCTTCAAAAACCTACCAAACCACCACCACCACACCCAATTCTAAGATCACACCACTACACAATCCAGTTCTACTTCCACATGCTTCACCTCACAGCATTCGCACACTGCACACTGAAAGTTGAAGACAATCTGTGGTTTGACTTTGGCAGTGCGTTGCTGCATCGTTTTCGTTTCGCACAGTCTAAAGAGCAAACCCAGTAAAGAAAGTTCTGTCATTTACTGTCATATGACTTCAAAACGACCTGAGGGCGAGTAAATGATGAAACCGACAGCTTTCATTTTTTGGTGAACAATCCCTTTCAAGCCATGTCATTAATGACAGAAAAACTATGCTGCAATTGTAGTAATAAGTCAGGAAAGAAGTCAACATCATTGTGACTTATGATCATGAAGTAATCTGAGTGTGAAGTGCAAGGTGTAGATTATTAACTGACTGAGTGACTGAAAGGAAGATAATAATTAATAGAGGTGGTAACTACAATAGAGCAACTCTGTGTAATGCATTACTCATACTGTAATTTATACAGTACTATCTGGGATTAGGCTCATTGAATAAATTCATTCACACAAGGGAACAGATCTGTAATCATCCATAATGGACAACTAATAAACGTTCAACTTCTAGATGACTTAATAACCATATTAAAGTGCTGATTTTTATTTCCACAAACATTAAAAAAGGTTTCTAAATCAAACGGTGTGTTTAAGTGATAGAAAGCAAGCATGCATTATTTTACTCCTGAATAGCAACAGATCAAGGATAGCTCCCTCAAATGAAAAGAGTCATCATTTACTACCACTCAAGTTAAGACTAAGTTCTTTTGCTACTTGTGATTTTAGAGATTCTGGCCCTAGAGACGTCAGGGGAGCAGCTGACAAGCCAGTGCAGGTCATTTAAATGGAAGGATTGCACGGATACTCCAGACATGCCAAATATGGTGAAGAAACGGCTCGAATGTCAAACCAGCGAGAAGCTAATAGTTATTTTAGTGAATGGACGGTCCCAGGTCCAAGACCGTGCTGTTACAGTCTGCCTATTCAGGTCACGACATGTTAAATATGTACTGAACCACCCTCAGTTTAGTATCAGCGCGTAGGCCAGCTCCTGAACCCGAGCAAACACACGGGCCCCGCGCCGAGGTTATCATCAAACACCCACACATATAAACCTGTTTTTTGCACTCACCCCAGAACGTCTTCAGAGTAGTTTCTGCTCTTCCACGGTGTGCCCATGTAAATGTCCTCCGCCCCATCCGTCTGCTGCAGACTCCTGTTAAAGCCATAGGTGCTCGCCTTGTTGTCTCTTTTCCTCTTGCTTGGCAACTCCGTTCCCACTCCCGCGACCCTGCTGCCACCCACTTGCCCCCCTCCGCCGACACCCCTGCCTGCCCTGCCGCTGTTATTGTTGTTATTGGCTTCCAGAGGGATGAAGTCTTGTTGTTCGGAGACCTCACTGTCGGGTTTGGATCCAGACATCCCCTGATGGTCCTTGGGCTTCCCGCTGCTGTCGGCCGCGTTGCTCGACGCTCCGTCGCCGCTCGTCAGTTTAGCGCTTGCTGTGTTGCAGTTGTTGTTGAAGTAGAGGTTTCCCAGCGTCTGTGACGTTTCCCAGATGTGCATCCACAGGTTGTTGGCAGGTCCTCGCTGTTCTGGCTGAAACCAGTTGATTCTAGGATCCATCAAACGCTGAGCTGCAGCAGGCGCACTTGCCCCCAGAGCAGAGCCAGGTTCGGTTCGCTTAACCCGCTAACGGGAACACTGAACGCTGCTAAAATATCCCGTGCTGGTCCATCAAACGTAACTCTGGACAGAAAAATAAACCGCCAGTGTAAACGGACTGTAAAAAGACGTTGTTAAAAACGGTAACCGTCAAACTTCAGAGCACGAGGAATGGAGAAACGCGAGTGTCGTCTGTGTCACTGCCTCTGACCCGTTTCTATCGAATATCGTGTTTCAATGGCGGACAGGCTTGATCGCGTCTGCGCATGCGCTGGCGCGAGCGAGTGTTACGCAAAGAAGCACGTTAGTGTCCATTACGTAACAACAACAGTGGGTTTGATACATTGTTGTAATATGAACCTTTCGTTCGTGTTTCGGACGTACCATGTAAAAGGTGGCGCTTATCCAAAAATCCTATATCTAGTTCGTGGGGTTTCAGCGTTATCTTCTAATTGGATTATTTTTAATGCCGTGACAGAAATTAGATTACTGTGAACAGGAATCCGCGAATAGTACGTAAACAACAGTACTATTGCTGTGGGACAGACCCTAACGTTACTGGTGTTTCTTTCTTACCACCTAATGAGAAAATATTAATAAAATAAATATGCCAGATTTGTTTCAGGTAGTCTGACTTACTGTCCTCTGATTTAGTTCAAAATAAGTCAAACTGAAATAGGTCTGTCTTGTTTGGTAAACCTGTTTCATGAAACAGCCCTTTTTTAAAGTCACATTTTGAGAGATTTATCAATGTTAAATGTCACATTGCTGATTACACATTACCAAACGTTTTGATAACATAAGATCTCTGCAAACAGGTTTATCATGGATGTAATATAATCATAAACTTCTAATAATCTACTGTTGCTGTGGACTATAAAATCAAAGGGTTTTGTTTGCGTTATTATGAACCAGGTGAGAGAGGAAGCATAGCAACATAACTGTTAAGCAATCCCTAGGCACCGATCCATCATCATTTTCCAGATGAGCTCACTGAGGACAGGGACAATTCTTACCAGAAGCCCAAAAGCCAGAATATTCAGAAGAATAAATAGTACTGTGTTATGAGACTGAATGGCATTGTTTCCCTCACTTTTAAGTTTGAATGCTGAAATCTGATGGCCAATGGAGTATACATTGTCAGAAACACAGACACTACTGATTACTCTTAACAACAAGAGACAATTATATATTATGCTTTAATTAAAGCACTTGTATATATTTGGTTTTACAAACTTTTGTTTGTTAATTTCCATACATAAACACTCAATAAAACCAAAAGAAACCCGGAGAGACATATGGAAACAGAATGCTAAATAAAAGACATCTCTTAAATCTTATTTTCATTGCAGGTTCTCCAAGTAGCTGATGAATCTCTTCAGGTTGATCCTAATGTTGTCCAGAACACAAAGCTGATCTGGGCTGTGTTTTCCTTTGCCTTCTTTTCGCAGCTGTGAGGGAACAAAAGGCCAAACTGTGAAAAGTCTGCCATCTAAAGGCCTAAGAACACACTAGAATACAGAGGATCTAGCAACGGCTTTGCTGTGAATGGTCAGACTGTGAATTTATAAAAGCAGCTGAAAAAGTACTTCACAGTTTTAAAGTGGAACATTTTAGATCAGCCAACCAAACTGTGACAGATCTTGTTCATCTGGATTTGAGTGCTATTTTCTGTAGACAGTCTTTATATGAGACTGAGACAGTGCATTATGCAACAGATCTCAATCTCAGAGAAGACAAAAAATTTTTTCACTTGAACCTTGTGCTCAAGCCTGAACATGCATTTGGAGGTGTGAGATGTGGCATTTGAGTGTCTGATTTAATATTACTATTCGGGTGTGTGACTGTGATCCGTGACTGTGTTTGTATCTGGGGTGAGATTTCTTGGTGGCTTTAAACAAACCTTAGCCCTAAATCCTGGCTGAAGAGCTTTAAGAGATGAAAGCAGGTTAATATTTTTTCCAGCTTTCTCTGCTTCACTACCATCCGCAAACACATCGAAGAGGGCATCCAGGGCTTCCCCGCACACTACCAGGTTTGAGTCCTTCGTTGCGATATTTAGTAATGCATTTCCAATCAACTGCAAACGGAGATTAAGTTAGACGAACAACTGACCAAACAAGAAAAAACATTTTTCAAAATTTTAATTCTTAAAAATTCTAAATCTAAGGATTTCTAAAAAGAAAGCTATTAATAAAAGTAAAAAAAAAAAAAAAAAAAATATTATAATTAATTTGTATGTGTGTATAAATGTAGCTTCTTATAATTTAGTAAAATATTGATATGTTCTATGAATAATCTAATATATTAAAAAAAAATTGGAAAATTGATTCTTTAATTAGATTCAATAATTAATAATAATATTTTTTGTCCCATTTCTATAACGTAAAATACAATAATTTCTGAATGTTTTTTTGGTAGGGCATAACAAAAAGCTACATTACTTATAATTCATATTATTTTAAGAATTCTGCCGCAGTCAAAATTACCTGTAGAGTGTCTGCTGTGTTTTTCTCTTTGGCAAGAGAGCTTCCTGTGATACCGAGAATGGCCAGAGCATTAACTCTCACACTGACCAGCTCACAGCTGTTGGCAGCCTCACAAAAACTCATTAGCTGGTGTGGAGTAATACACTGCAGGATAAAACCCATACAGTTAAAAATACCAAGTAAAGCTTGAATAATGCATTACTAAAGCATAAAAACAATGAATGAATGTGGTTCTCACCTGAGGAAAGTTTTTGGTAGCCATGATCTGTAGTAGAGAACGAAGAGCACTGGTCACAGCCTCCAGGAACTCCTCATCCTTTAACGCCTCTACAAAATAATGTACAATAATAGATGATATTACAAGCACTAAGTGGAAAAAACATAAAAAAAAAATACAAGATGTACCTTAACATTACCCAACATAAAGTGCTTTAGATCAGATGCCTGACAGATTTTGTTTATTGTCCGAGAGTGATTTATTTAATAAAAAAAAAATAAATAATAATAAAAAAT
>JAUYWG010000040.1:14297544-14326124 GCA_034779775.1 Enteromius afrohamiltoni
TAAGGTTCATTAGTTAACATTGGGTTCCAGCTTTATTTAATATGAACTAAAAAGGGACAATATTTCTACAGCATGTATTAATCTTAGCTAATGTTAATTTCAGCATTTACTAATGCGTAATCAAAATCACAGGTTGTGTTTGTTAACATTAGTTAATGCACTGTGCTACTAACATAAAACTAACAATGAACATCTGTATTTGCATTGACTAACATTAACAAAGATTAATACAAGTGCATTGTTCAATGTTTGTTCATGTTAGTTAATACTTTAACTAATGTTGACGAATGACACCTTATAATAAAGTGTTATGTTAAGTGAAATGTTTTTATTTACTGTCTTTAATGCATCCCTTCTAAATAATGAATTTTCTTTGAAAATTGAATGACCAAACTTTATATCTGTAGTCACAGGCATTTTAAAAGCCTTTAGAAGTTCTGTTTTACCACTTATATATTAATTGTACTTTCTTTCTTTCTTTCTTTCTTTCTTTCTTTCTTTCTTTCTTTCTTTCTTTCTTTCTCAATAGAGCAAGTTTTGGCTGTAGAGCTTTTTTGACCTGCCCTAACCCTGTGCAGTGTGTCAAATGAGAGCTAGAGACCCCGGGTCTTCCTTTCCAAATCCCCTACTGCAAGTCAGCGCGTGGCAGCCCTCCCCAACAACTGTCCTGAGAGGACCTATAATTCATCCCAATTCAGCATGTTTCAAAATCACATAGAGCTAGCAGATCAGAGAGGATTTCAACATTATGGGTCTGAAACCATTTACAAGTAAAAAAAACCCCACACACTTCTCTTTCTGTCTACAGTCCATTAAATAAACTGAATAAATCGAATGTGTAAAGGTTAAATCCTGTTCCAGCAGGTTTCCTCTAGCGCAGCTTCTGCTGTCCTTGCATCATTTCACTGACAGCGGCTAACTAAGGAACTCATAAACTCTTGATCTACCACACATGCACATCCAAAGGTTTTAAATGTTCCATTTTTATTTAGCCTCAAATATATTTCTTTTATTCCACCAACAAGCATCATACACACACTCTCTCTCGTTGCAGTGCTCCCTAAAGAGCATACAGATGAACTCCTCGGCGTCTCCACTAGATGGAAGTGTTGTTCTTTGTTTCAACGCCAGCCTCGTCCCAAATCTCTCCACAGCAATTTCACACTTTTTCAAATCATTTTTGTGTGGATAAACAGTGCAGAATAATGACGAAATACATCTGCTGGGTGAAATATCCATCTGCGCCTGGGCCAAAGGAGAGCTGGACCGAACTGAGAGGTTGTTCTTGTCGGACAGGCATTGGCCATTTGGCCGTTTGAGGTGAAGGATCTATGAGTACAGTTTTTCTTTTAGACTAAAACAAATAGAACACACATTCCTTCAGCAAGCACACTTAGTTATATGGTTTGCCATTGTTCACCCTGCCTTAAAACACAAGCCGTTTAAACATTTAGACAAACTCACTTTTTGATGTAGATTTACGTGTTGAAGAAGAATATTTGTTTTAACGTCAGAATATAAATGCCAGATGACATTTGAATCTATAGCAGAGCTTTGTTTGTTGTTGTGTTAGATGGTATCTACAAATCCTCACCATGTGAGAATACCAAGCACAAGACAGAAGAATATTTCCTCTTTTTTCTAACGGATGTTCACAATCTCACCGAGCAAAATGGAACCCTACAAAAAAAAAAAAAAAAAACTTCATGTGATTTCTTGGTTACTACTTCTTGTCCCGGAGTCCATTTCAACTGATTTCCATTCAGTATATAATAGTTCAGTAATTCAGTTCAATATATCTTTTTCTTTTCTGTATACAAGAGCATACAAACCAAATTTTGTCATATTTTTATACCCTTGTATTGCTTTTGGTTATTATTTATTCATGTTTCGTTGAAATTTTTATCCATCCTCAATGCATCTCTTCTGAGTTCTGTCCTGAGTTGTTATAGATGACAAGCGCATCAACTCACTGCCTTATGAGACAGTAACCTTTACACTAAAGCCACATCTTCACCCACATAAGCACTCTAACAGAGTCAGAACAGAATCAGTCCCATGCTGCCATAAAATGCTACAATAGAGCATTTCGATCCAAGATAGAGAATGAGAGAGGCAGAAGGATGAAAAAACAGACTAAAACTGACTGCAAAATGGGAAAAGGAAGCTCTTTAAGTCAAAATAAATGGATGATGTTTGTCCCTGATGTCAAGAAAACCACATAATGGAATTTAATTACAGTATATAGACATAATCTACCCCCCGCAGCCCTCCTCCGCTGGGTGAGACCAAGGAACGACAGAAACACCGACCATTTTTTTTCTACAGACAAACTCATTTACCAAATGCACATAAAAAACAATCAGTGTATTTATTTTTCAGGGAATAATGAGAGGGAGAAAGAGCGGACATATAAGCAGATGAGGTATAATTGTTACAATTTTCCGTGTGATCTTTATCCATCAGCTGTTGCCCTGAAGGCTTCAATCTGACCTCGCAAGCAAAGCAAAGAACACACACACTCCAGCTGCAGAAACAATGAGAGAAGAATAACTACGGCACATATCTGGACAGAGGGAGCGGATCCAAATACTTTTCTTCACCTCTCTTCTTTCTGAATCAGGCCTGATCATGGCCCTCAGTGTAGGAGGGAACTGTGATGTCATGCTAAAATGTGGATCACTCATGCAAGAACAACCTGATCAGACAGGTTAACTTGGTTTACGGAAAATTACTGCCTTGATTCATGTGAGTGGTTTTCCAGAGAAAAACAATGCCTAAAAACATCCAGTAAAATCTCTGCATGAGAATAATGAATCATTTTGCTGTACTAATTGTAGAATAGACTATTACTAGAAGGAAACAGTATTTTTCCTATGGTCTAATAACAGCCTCTCTTAACTGTAAGATACTTTGCTTTGACGTAGATATCAATTCTGTTATTTACATAAATGTGACCCAGGAACACAAAACCAGTCATAAGGTAAAATTTTACAAAACTGAGATGAATACATCATATGAAAACTCAATAAATAAGCTTTCTATTAATATATGGTTTGTTAGGATAGGACAATATTTGGCCAAGATGCATCTATTTGAACATCTGGAATCGGAGGGTGCCAAAAAATCTAAATACTGAGCAAATCACCTTTAAAGTTGTTCAAATGAATATCTTATCAATGCATTTTACTAATCAAAAATGACATTTTGATATGTTTACAGTAGGAATTTTACAAAAAAGTTTCCTAATGATTTTTGGCATAAAAAAATCTATAATTTTTGGATATTGCTACAAATAAACCCCAGCGACTTAAGACTGGTTTTGTGGTTCAGGGTCACAAATGAAGTGCTTGAGGGTAAATACATTGTTATACAACTAAACTCCAACATTAGCAAAACACCTAGAGCTGTGTGATTTATCTAAACGTCAGTGATCCTTGAGAAGTGTCTGTATCTAAATTTCACTTTAATGAGTACAAAGTGTTAGCATTGCTGTGGTACCATCATAAACTTTTTTGTTAGGGATGGCATTGTCTCTGTGCCTCTGTGAGAAGACAATACTGAACCCGTTAGTGCATGACTGAGAGGGTTTCTGACTCTGGCCACATGATAGCAACCCCTTCAACCAGATTAGCATTAGCTGTGTTTTTCATTTTAAGGCGATTAAAGAACCTTAAGTTCTAAATGTGTCGAAGGTGTTAGCATTAGCACTGAGAGCGAGACCTATACATCAGTATTTCAAGTCGTTTCAAATGTGGAGACCATGATAAGTCTCTAAGGAATGGTATTATGTATATTCACAGTGAATTTGGGTTTGTATGCAGCCTTTTAAAATCCGTTACATTTCTGACCCACACTCAGAAGTCATTTAAGAGGTTATTGTTTAGAGTTTGTAAACAATAGTTTACCAGGATATGCAAGAGCATGCAATCCAGTGTGTGTCTGAGAACAGGAAGTTTAGTGACTGTAACAATTTTACATTTGTATGCGTCACTGAATAGCTTGAGAAAGTTTGAAGTCATTGAATCAAGTGAACACGGAACTCATTTCTGGTTAGCCAATCCTGAAGCCTTTTCTGTGGTCTGAGTCCAGTTTACTCATTTCAGCTGGCTAAAACTATTTCAGCTGATTTTATGCAACCGTATTTCTCTCTCTATACATTCATAACATTGAATTGCTTACAGTTCTGACAAAACATCTGCACCACTGTGCCCACACAAGCACTGTAACTACATTCAAAACACATATTTATACAATTATATACATAATTTCTTATAATACTGGAAGCTGAAACTTACAGCCAGTTGCATAAACTTAGCCTTCATGTAAAGACGGTGTCTTAAGAGCTAGTCTGACCATCTTGCAATTAGCCAAGAGTAATCTGTTTTATTTTTTGTACTTACCTTAGACTACTATACATTTTTATTTAACTGAATTTTAAAAAACTGTGACCAGTCTTAAAGAAAAATGTAGCGGACTAACTTAACCTTTTATGCAACCGGCCCCAGGACTTGACATCTAAAATGTATTTACATACTTGCAGCTTTTGAATCAAAACAAATCTTTAATATTGCTTGCAGTAGAGGTGTAGTGAGTCACGGTCTGAGAGTACGATGCTTCAATGAGCATGAGATATGAAACACTTGCGCACCGCTCCAACAGTAACACTCTGATGACAGATACATAATGCTGGCTTTGTACCAAACCCTGGGATCAGTCAGTAGAAAGATCATTAGGAAGTGTTAATCCCTTTTTAGTGACAATTGTGCTGCTGGGCTTTTTATTGCTTATGCTTAATAGTATATCAAGCATTTTTACATAACAACATGCAATACAGTTATGCGTAACTACTATTTGTTCTTGTACCGCGCCAGTAACCTGTTGAACCCGCACCTGAGAACGACAGTATATTTCATGCATTGTCTTGTTAACGTTTCTCTCAGGTTCTGCCAGCTTTCTATGAAAACAATCACTGCCCCTCTAATAACTTTACGCATGTTGTTTACATATGTGACCCTGTCTGTGAAAACCCTCCTAAAGTCTCAAAATCTAATTGTGAGATTACAAGCTTCAATGTTTGATTTCAACCATTAATTTCACTATATTTTCAGTCTTTGACATGGCCACACTCAGTCGATATTAAAGATATCAATGTTACGTTCTCACAGAATGTTCTTTAGATGATTTTATGCAGAAAACTGACTTCAGGAGGGTTTTCACAGACAGGGTCACATATGGTGTGTTTTAATATTGACACCTCACCCGGATGATGTTCATAAATATAAAGGATGAGCATTAGTCTCACATGTCTGAAACAGATTAATAACTGGATTTAATCAATGTACTGAATTTCAGTAAGTGGCACCCTGTAGCAAATATTTGTGTTGCCGTGAATCACCCACACAGTGCCTTTGACGTCACATCCAAGATATTGCATTTGCACACAACACAAGTATGTGAAATATTGCATTTTGGTCTGGTACTTTTTTGGGGGTTATGAGTCGGCCTATGTTAATGAATACTGCTCACTGATTGGACACACAAGCACATGGAGAGTGCACAGAGAGTAAGATTTAAGATGATACATAAATCTCAACAGGGCAAAAAGTGTTGTCCCATGTTTAACTCCCAAAAGACGACTGACTGTATTAATGGCTTTCTCTGATGCAGAAAAATGCGTAGGGGTGGAAATGAGGTGTCAGAGTGAACGTCACTGCCACAGCAAAAAGACTATGTGGGACCTTGCAACCCAGAGACCTCCTGATCTCTTCCAGGGTGCCCAGTGAGCGGGGGGTTAAGAGAGGGTGGGGTGTCAGCCTCTTGAGCGTAATGATTGGCTGAGAGGGCCGCAGTGAGCTAGCCTATCATGAGAGCTCTCCAGGCGGTTATCCAGTGTTTGGCCTGGAGGGCGTGAGCTTGACATTCTCTGGCAGAAGCTCAGCTGGACTTTAAACTCTCAGAGTTGGTGCACCAGGTTTCTTTAGCACAATGTTTTAGCTGTTTGTATTTGTAATGTAAATCTTTGGTTGGATATGAATAAATGCAGTGTAAATGACACTCTGTAACCCTAGGATGCTATTTTTAACTGATCCAAACATTAAATGTACTTTTATTTGGGAACAATGTATTCAGGTTGATTCAGTGATGCTAATATAATATTTTGGATTTGAGTAAAATCAATTCATTTAAATGTTACTACATGAAGCACATTTTTCCTCAGTCGTGCCAACACGGTACAGTTCTCTGGATCTGAACTGTTATCTGAGCCAGATCTGATTTGAATCAGATTTCGTCATATATTCATTAAAGCTCTTTCTGACCGCGTCCAGTTTCTTACAGCTTAAGCTATTGGCAGTATCCAAAGCATCATTCTAAACATTATCACTTATAAAAGTCCGCATCTATAAGCATTATGATCTCAATGATTTTTATTAGGATTCCTAAACCCTCAATGCTTCATTCTCTTGAACAACTAAAACACGCAGTAATTCAGAGGGAGACATTTTTACAGGCCCCTTTGTTTTCTGAGAGCTAGTTTGGGTTGTTAGAGGAATATTCCAAACACTGCTTTCCAAAATCGCTCTGCAGATGACACTGATTTATTTCCTCTTACTGCAACAAAGAAACATGAGAGTTCACTGACCTCTGAATTAGGGCAAAAATCTCCCTGTCTCCTATGAAGGGCATAATCAGGTGACTGGCATCATGGAAAAGTCTTTGAGTGAACACATTGTTATTGTATTAACATATTACTTTAGCATACAAACATTGTTACAATTAATTTTTGCTATATTGAATGCAGATTTTTTTTCTTCATTTGTCTTTTTGTTCTTTTTAAAGTGGGTTTGTAAGGAATTCATCACAATAATTGCTAATGTTCTCTGGACTGATCCTTTAATGAACTTCAAAGGATAAATAATAACATGAGCAAACAAAGCCAGATGACCTGTACTGGCCCTGACGGCTATATAGGATATGTGCTGAGGAGATAAACTAACATCAGGGTCAGAAACTTTTGAAGTACTTTCCTCAATAATTATTTTCTCCTTTTTTAAAATGACAAAAAACTTAACACTAAACAGATACAAAAAAATCCAGGCTCTGGTTTTGGTATTCTGAGGGCATGAACAAAACAAAAAATCATCTTAAAGTTTAAAACATAAAAAAGAATGTCACAAATCCAAAAATTCTCACAGAACTGTTTTTCACAGACCTGATAAACATAAAGATCAAGCAGAACATAACTTCATGTAGATCAGTAAGGATCCAATCCAGGATGTGCTTATTATCAATGAATGAGTGCAGCTATATGTAATGAGATTGAGTGTGTGGCATGTTTGCTGAATCAGCGCTCTGTGTTAACGTCCCCTGCCAAAAGCAGAGCCTGGTTCTCACATGCTCTGGTTCATAAGGCCATTCTGCACGTCCCACACAGAGCTCACTATTGTAGGAGTATCCCATCATAAGTTCCTAATGGATCTTATCACTTCTCCGATGTAGGACGGGAAGGGGGGTTAGGGATATGGTATCCTCCCTTCATTGCTGTTGTAGTAGCAGTGGTTACAGCTGCCTGTTAAAGAATGGGACAGAAAGGGTTTGGGATGAATTTGTTCTAAACACTTATATATTAAACGATTCATAAAAAATATCATTTTAAATAAAAATGTATATAATTTTGTAATTACATTTATTTATATAAAATGATTATTATTTTTATAGTAAGATATAACACATGCAAAAAAGATATTTAATGTTAAAGCACATATTTTGTGCATTTTGGAAAATTCAAATTTAAGTGTTCATTTGCAAAAACAGATAACTTTTCTCTCTTTTTTATGTTTTTTAATGTTATCATGCTTTTATTGTATTTTATTGCATTTTTTTTACCTAATCAAAATAGCCCAATGCAGACTGATTAATTGTAATGCAAGGAAAAATTAACTCCTCACTTGCATATCGGTGAAAGCCATTTAAAGCAGTTCTGAATCAAGTCTACGGTCGGTCATAAATATGAGTAAGCTAACCTTTGCACAGCATTCCTAATGTTTCTCATGTCACCTTTCACCCTGATGAGCAGCTGCCCCATGAGCACCCGACAGAATCAGCAGAAATGCCACACTGAGACTGATGAAGTGATTATATGGAGCTGTTCTTTCAGGGTTTATATAACTGTGACTGTAATAAGATCAGCACCAAATGGTACACACAACGCTGTGATGATGCAGGAGCACATGCTCAATAAGAGGATCTACTTCCTGTAGAGACAAATAAACACATGCAACGTAATGCGTGTGGAATAAGTCTTGTGTTTATGTGTATGTCTGTACCAAAATGGAGACAGTCCCCCTACCCCCGAATCATGAGACTAGCCATGCTGTCTGTCTCTTTCTTTTCTCCTGTCTTTCTCTGACTGAAAGAGGAAGTGCAGACCACTTCCCAGTGTAGCATGCAGAGTTGTGCTGATTCACGAGTCCACTAAGCAACCAAAAACTTTCCATCCACAAACTGTGACGACACATTACATTTATTATTTAAATTATAAAAAACATAAAACATAAAAAAAAACACTGCGAACAATATATGTTAGTGTACAACAGTGGGTTTTTTCTAAATGATAATGTTGATTTGATTTGACTGGACAGGTTATCATTATATAACTGGAATTACATAATTGCATAATTACATATAAATATAATTAAGTTGTTTGTTTTCTTTTTTTTCTTTCCCAGAAATAAATAAATAAATAAATTTCAAATTAAAATATACATTAATTTGTTTTTTATTTAAATATTTATATATTTTTATATATGGCCCATAACCAAATTATTAAAAGAATTATAAAAAGTATAAGGTAGGGACTGGATGGGTTTGTTGAATGGATGTTGAAATAGGAGTATTGCATTCAAAAGTAAATCAAATAGTAAATTAATGCTGAATTCCTTTTTTTTTTTTTTTTTTTTGACATACTTCAAATGCTTGTTTTACTTCTGAATACAGGAAAGTCATTTGTTTTACTGAACATCCCAATCATTCATACACAGCAACATTATCTCAACCAATAGTTTGAGTTTGGGGGCGGGACTAACAAGTTAATTTTGTTAACCAATGGCAGAGAGAGAGAATCTTCTGGAAACTTTGGTTTAGTGATGCTAACAGTGTGGAAATTACTTGATTTGGCACTGTACAGCTCATGTTTCTAGTGGTTTATTATACATCATCACAACAAGCAAGTTCTTGTGTTATTTTTCGACAAGGTGTAAAAGAGCTAAATATGATATTAACAGAATTGCAAAATATAGTGTATCCTGACTAGCCTCTGGGTTTTTTTTTTACCTCTGATAAGAAGTTTAATGGATGGCAGTGTGATTTTTTGTGTATTCCCATGAGTTTAAAAGCTGATAGCACCGTTTCACCAACTTGGCCCCTGATGGAGTCCAGGGTTGAGCTTTGCTTTACTGCTGCTATGAGACTGAAATGAAATATAGTAAATTCCCCAAAGCACTCACAACCTGTAGCATACAGTATATGCGTGTATATGCTGTTGCTGCAACGTTCTGACAACAATTACAGCCATCCAAATATGTGAAAGGTTTTGCTTTGAAATGTATATGAAGGGTGTCACTAGAGGCCTAACATTCCTCTGCTGTCTCTTTTTCACACATCATTGTGATTGCGAATATGTTTTCCTACTGGTACATGTTGCAGTGGATAAACCATCAGATCACATTACAGATTTGTGGTTTGGTTTGTAATAATCTCTCGGTTTACATGATGTGCATAACAAAAATACTTTGGTTGAACCATAATTATCCATTCGAGTCTGTTTGAAAACAAATAACTCTAGAACACGCCTCCCTGCTCAAATCAAAACATTTAATCTCTTTTGGAGTGACATAATCAATAAAAACAACATAGTGTATGTTCTACCACACTTATAAAGAAACCAGAAGCACATTGATGTCAGACACAAAGGCCATGTCCTCTTATTATGCTGTCAAGACATAAAGATGAATGGTAGTTAATGGGTGACGCTTTGCTGTATTAATTAAAAGCTAGGTCTGAGTACTCAAACTGAGGTATCAAAGTTTATGCACCCTTTACACGAAAGCAAACCCTGCTTATAGAAACTGTGGTATCACTAGGCATGTTGTCATATGCTTGTGTTTGTATGGACAAAGGAACAAAATGCAGGCAAATAACACGCTGTCCAATTAAAAGTGATTAAGTGGATTCTTTTGATACCACATGAGGTTGAGGTGGTTTTTTAATGTGAAGGTGCATTTCGATAATTTCCTGAACTTTTTCCTTATAATTCACTTATTCAGTTTAAATATGATCACTTGTAAAGTGATAAATGTATGGACTAGTGATCGTCTTGGTTAACTGCCAAACCTAAGCAATAATGCCTTGCAACATTCAGTCCAGGAACATATACAACTGTCTTGGGTTTTGAAACATTGGCATGTTGTCACTCAGCCTGTGAAAGATGATTTTGAAAGCACTGAAACTGTCATTAAATTATCAATACTTTTTGTTAGGGCATTTATAATTTGCCAAAATCATAAACAGACATCAACAGGAGCCAATGTAGAATCACTGTATCATAAAGATACTATAGTCTTTGATTAAATAATTTCTGTTTTCATTTTAATGTAAAAGTTTTTGATTAATTCTTATTTCAGTTACACTTTTTGTAACTCAATGAAACCAGCAAACCATTTTAACGTCTTTATATTTGAATATATCAGAAATTTCTTTTTTTTTATTTCAACAATCAAACAAAGTCTCTGGTAACACCAGTACACCTCAAACCCTGAACAAATGGGAAATTGTGGTCTATTGGACAATCCATTAAACTAGGGCATGTTATTTGACTGTGTTGTAGTGCACCGAGATGCCCTTCAAATCTTCATCAAAGTATCACCAAGTCCCTAAGACTCTTAGCATCTGTGTGTCCACTGTACAACACTTACTTTTTGCCATGTGCAGGCACAAGAATGCCTGGCACAGGATCGGGTCAGCACATACTGTAACCGGGTCAAGGCGCATTCGAAGAAAGAACTTTGCCCTTCCCCTCCCTCTCTCCCCAACTGATGGAAAAATCCAGTCCAATCCAAATCCAATTGTTTGCAGTGATCAAAAGCCGCTGTCATGGAATGAAGTTCACAAGCTTTCCTTGAGGACAAATGACATGAGAAAAAGAGAATGTGTTCTGACAGGCTGATACAATGGCAAACCTGCCAAGCTGCCATTAATTTTATAGTAGTCATATATCCACAAAAAATGTGTGTGCGTGTATAGTAATGTAGACGTGGTTAAGGCAGAATATTAACATGCCTTTGCCAAACTTTGATTAACTCTTTCATTCAAGTAAAGTGAATCACGTATAATGAACACTACAAAATGTATTAAACCAGCATATCTAGAAGAAACACTTCTGCTCTTTCTTTTTCATTATTAGAAAGCAGTGGCATCTGTACAGACAAGCTCTTGATTATAGAGCAGTGCATCAGAAATGCTGATACACCAAAACAGAGTGCATACTTTCTTTAATGCAGATCCCAGAGGGGTCAATAAACAACTACTCATGCCTTAAAGGGATGGTTAAAAATAAAAAAAATGAAATCTGTCATCATCAAATCTGTAAGACTCTTTCTTATGTGGAACAAAGGCTTAGATATTTATCTGTAACAAGGGAGACGGGGATGTGCGGATCCATGTGCAGATTTTATTATTGCAAGGTCATACAGGCAGAGTAAGAAACACAGGCAAATGGGAACAACGTGGGTTTGGCAAAATTGTGGTCAGTAAACAGGGTAGGCTGCAAACAAACATTATCCAGAAAAGCAATCCAAGGTCAAAACACAAAAAAAACAAACAAGGAAATAACGCTCAGAAACACAGAGGAATTCAAAACTTTGCAAATGTTGGTGTGTGAGTCTGGTTTAAATGCTGTAGTAAATGAGGGTGTGGGTGTGGCTAATTGAGAGCAGGTGTGGGCATGCAAATTTGAAATAGGTGAGAGTGTGTGGTGCATGATGGGAAATGCAGTCCAGAGGTGATGAGGTGACTGTAGTGGCTAAGAATGAGAGCTAACAGACCAAATCATAACATAGCCCCTCCCCTAGAAGCGGCTTCTAGACACTTCTACCACAGCTGTCCAGGGTGGAACGGGAAGCAGTGACGCCCTCCAAGGTGGAGCAGAGGACAATGGCAACCTCCTAGGTGGGTCTGGTGAAGTAAACACCCACCAGGAAGATATGGAACTGGACGGCTCTCCTGGCCCTGATTCATGGCTTGGACCCAACAACGGCTCTCCTGGCTGTGACTCAGACACGGGACCTGGCAACGACTCTCTTGGCCTTGATGCGGGGACTGGACCCGACAATGGCTCTCCTGGCTGTGATTCGGGGCTTGGACTAGACAACGGCTCTCCTGGCAGTGACTCAGACACGGGACCTGGCAAAGGTTCTCCTAACCGTGATTCTGGGCTGATACCCGACAACTGCGGATTGGAATCTGCAGGGATTTCAATCGGCACTTCTGGCCATGATTCTGGACTGGTACTCGAAACTGCCAGACAACAAAGCAATGGTCAGGGTAGGCAGTGAACAATCAATATCCAGTAAAGCAATCAAAGGTCAAATGCTGGCTTAAATGCTGCGGTAAATAAGGGTGTGGGTGTTGCTAATTGAGAGCAGGTGTGGGCTTGCAAATCTGAAACAGGTGAGAGTGTGTGGTACATGATGGGAAATGCAGTCCAGAGGTGATGAGGTGACTGTAGTGGCTGAGGAGCTAACAGACCAAATCATAACATTAGCACTGTTTGTTTATAAATGAATCTAGATTCATAAATGCTGTAAAATTTATTTTTTTAAAATAAATTTAAAAAAATTTATTTTAAAATAAATTTTGTTTATCTTCGGACCACAATTTAACATATTTTGGATGGAGGGTTGGAGGCTTGTGACTGTCCCATTGACTGCCAAGTAAATGACACTGTCAAAGTCTAGAACAGTATGAAAGACATTGTCTGAATACTCTATATTTCATCAGTGAACTACTTTTAGTACACAAAGAAAACAAAAATTATGACTTTATTTAACAAATTTGGAGAATATCCAGTGGCTGTAAACTGTGTACGCTCTTCTGTGTCAGCCTGATGCACTGTTTTTATTCAAATCAAAGCGTAAATACATGTAGAAAACGTATCTGTGTGCCGCAGTTGACACCGAACAGTGTACTCTGCATGCAGCATTACTTTCCAAAAAGGTGCTACTATGACACTACAGAGCCAAATTTAAGTTGTTATTTTTGTTATCTTTCTGTACAAAAATAATTCTCATCGCTTCTTAACGTCACAGTTGAACCACTGATATCACATTGAATATTTTGATGATGCCTTTCTTGCTTTTCTGGGCTGTTCATTATGTGGCAGTCAATGTGACAATCACAAAGCCTCCCAATTTTCATCCAACATATGAATGAATGAATGAATGAATGATGCATTTATATAGCGCTTTATCATGTATGGCCATACACCCAAAGCACTTTACAATCATGTGGGGGGGTCTCTCCTCAAGCACCACTAGTGTGCAGCATCCACATGGATGATGCGACGGCAGCCACAGGACAGCGCCAGTGTGCTCACCACACACCAGCTACAGGTGGAGAGGAGATACAGCAAATCAATGGATGGGGATTATTGGGAGGGCCAGTGGGAATTTGCCCAGGACACTGGGGTTATACCCCTACTCTTTACGATGAGTGTCATGGGATTTTAATGACCACAGAGAGCCAGGACCTCGGTAACATCTCATCCAAAAGACTCTTTTGACAGTATAGTATCCCCATCACTATACCGGGGCATTAGGACCCACCAGACCACATGGTGAGCACCCCCTGCGGGCCTCACTAACACCTCTACTAACATCAACCTAGTTTTCCCAGGAGTTCTCCCATCCAGGTACTGACCAGGCTCAGCCCTGCTTCACTTCAGTGGGCAACCAGGCTTGGGCTGCAGGGTGATATGGCTGTGGCCATATTTTAAATTGTGTTTTAAAGATGAAGTTCAGTGAGTTCAGGCCAGAGCTCATGTGTGTGTTTCTGATTCAGTATGAAGTGTACAAGACTGCTGATGTCATTTAGAGATTTCCTCTTAGGTGTCTCACGGGTCAGCCTAACTATGACCATCGATGACCTGTTCCTGCTACTCCTTTTTGGAGTCTCTTTTGCAAAATAATGATATGCCTACATATATGTTTTTGTGTACTTGCAAACATTTCACCATCCCTCTCTATTTTATCTAATAGTAATTCTAAATATCTCTCTTTTCTTTATGTTTTTATGGAAGATGAAGTCCAGAACCGTAAGGGAGGAGTTTATTGATATCTATATCTTAACCAGCAACATTCATCAGACAGAAACAGAAAGATAAGATGTGTAAGTTAGAAAACAGAAGGCTGGGGATTAGGTTTGTTTACTCTGAATGTGATTAAGTGATTAAGGAAGAGTTGCAGTTATTTTGTAGAACAAGTGACAGTAAAGCTGCTATAAAACAAACTCTGTTGTTGATGACAGCCTCATGACCATGACACATTCTGTCCTGGTGACATCAGAAGGTCACTCCTCATCAAAGCTCTACTATATTTATTATATATTGAATCTTAAAATCTGATTATTAGACTGTGCATGAGGGCATTATATCTGTAATGAGCTCATGTAATGCTTAACCTAATCATCAGGTTACAACAACCTACCTGAAACCTGTATGTAACATCCATTTATTTGAAAAAGCAGACATTGAATCTCTCAAATAAAGACAGGAGAGCTGTATAAGAAGAAAAAAGAAAGATGTAAGATGATTTTAATCGGTAATTATTCTTTTTAGAAAGAGAAAGAAACACATATTATTATTATTATTATTATTATTATTTAAAATGTTTTAATGTTCCATGTCATGACAATTTGTACCATTCATCTGTTTTTTACATAGAGGAAATTTTTATATTTCCTCTATGTAATATTTCCTTTGTGGAATTCCACAACAATAAAAATGCGGGCTTAGTGTAAAAGATGTGTAAAAAATTAAGACTTGTTAACAGTGTCATGTTCAGTTAATATCAAATTATGTGAAAATATTAAAATACATACTGAAATTGGTAGTGTGGTAAAAAAATTTTCAGTGATAGATGGATTTAGACTGTTAGAAATGGTTAGTGGAGAAACTGAACTAGTGAAAGTATAAAAAGTGTTACTTTCTAAAATCCCAAGTGCCTGTAGTTGAAGAAATATCCATTACTGAATTTTGAGATTTTGTCTCTGGGTTTGTTTTTTTTAAAGGTTTATTATGAAATCCCGCCAATGCTGTAAAACCCAAGACCCAAATAAATCACAGAGCTGTCAATCATTAAGAATACATATTAATCCTGACATCTGTGTTACTGACAAACACACAAGGAAGAGGGGGTGTGATGACCACATGAGTTTCTGTGTCAGAGGATATTTTGGTATCAGATGACTTCATATTACCCATATGGTGTTTGGTCATAACCACACGCCGTGAATCCTGAGTTTGTTTGTTTTCTTTGTGACACAGCATGTTCGCACTCGGGACTCCGGACTGGAAGCTACCGTTTTCTGAAATATGACAACATTTAATGAGCTGTGATTGCTGTACATGGTCTCCATGAGATGTTGGCATATCCTTTGGTTTACATCATGCAGATGAAACAGAGGTGTGCAAGTGGTCTTCTGAAATGTGTAAGCTAGGTCCGCACTTTGGAGGTTTTTAGTTGATTAAATCCCAGCTGTATTTGACATTTACATTAAAAAGGACCCACTTAAACTATAATTTGCACAGCACCGTCTATAAAGTGCTAGCTTGACTAGGATATTTTCTCCAAAATTTAGGAGCTCAGTGAGAACATAATGAGCTCATATTCAAGGAAAACATTTGTGTCCTTCTGAACCTCTATCCACAGCTGGACAGCGTTAATGCAGAAAAATTAGTGGTTTGCATACAGTCTCATATTTCTGAATGTTTGTTTTGCAGTATTTTGCACTGTTGATATTTTTTGTCATCCAATTTTAAAGGAGAATTTGTTTCCTTTACCACCTCAGAGAAAATGACCCATGTGGAATTACAACTGGGGTGATCAAAGAGAAGTGTTGCTTCTTTTTGAATATTTGTGTGTTTCTGTGGGACAATAGTGTCAAGAAAAGTGTCCAAACACAAATGCATAACCACTATGGACAGCTTTTATACTCAATGCCAACCTCAATCACAGCATTAAACTGACATCCTGTAATGTCAGCCAATGATTACAGCTCTTTATCACTCCCTGCAAATCTACAAACACTCATAGTGTTCAGCATCAACACACAATACACAAACATTGCCCAACACATAAAGCCTATCCATGCTCACAGCAGGCATCGGAACACACACACACAGCAGAACACACTGCTTACTCTCATACACCTCCACATACTGCCCTGATTATGAGACAATATGTTTATAAGATTACACACAATAAAAAATCAGCTGGATGTGTCACTCTGTGATGCACTGTTAACGCTCTAAAGCAATGATGTCAGCACAATGTAACTATTATAAAACTTGAAATGATGAAAACTCCTTCTTGCTCAGATATTTCTCTATTGCTAAAACGCTAAACCCTATTGTCTGAAACAAATTCTCAGTTGCCTCAGTCACTCTTTTGGCAAAACCATAAGCACTTTTAACCTGTTTAGACACATCTCGTCAACACGTTGTCATTGTGATGCACCTGTATTGCATAATGGTGAGCACAGGTAGCAAAAGTCACACACAACTAAAGGTCAGGACCCATCGGTTGAACACAACAACTCAAAATTTAACCCACTTGAAGCTAATGAAGTGAGGGTACATATAAGCCAGAGCACTGGTTTGTGAGGCACTACAACTGGTAGAAATCTAAGAAGAGGGTTTGTGTGAGAGGAGGTCGAGCAGGTCAAGGTGGTCGAGGTGGTCAGCGAGGACAAAGAACAGTCGTATCAGATGAAATCAGAGCTACTGTGATTGACCATGTTCTTGTCCATGTTGTGACAATGAAGACGGCCGGACTAAGGGTACCAGGGTTTTTTCCCTCATTGCCTGGCCAGAGAAAATGTGGTCTGTGATGTAGATGAAGTCCTGTGGCCTGACCCAGTACAGTGAAATGATGCTGTGGTGGAGTAATGCACTTCTTTTCTTTGTACTTCATTTGTATATTTTTGTGCTTTATTTCTACGTACAAGTGCTACATGTAAATGCACAGGGTTTGTGTTTTTTTTTTTTGCAAATTTTTGCAAATTTGTCACATAAACATTTATTTCTACCTCTTCATGTCCTGAGCATTGTGTTCTCTATTTTTCTATGTAGTGTTTAGTGACTGTTCAGTAGTGTTTTTAATTTTGATTGACCCAATTGATTTTAATTTTGAAACTGAACATAGTTCAGTTTTGAGCACATATTGAACTTTTTTGGGGTGAAAGTTTGGTGTTGCAGGAAGAGTCTGAGGTTTTGTGAATGTAGCTTGAAAATTGGGTTTTGTGTTCACAGTTAAGAGAAAAGGAGAGCAGCTTTCCAGAAATGTGTCTTAGCAATCGAGAAAAACTGTAATGAATACTTTAATAGATTAATTAATACTTAATTAATCAAAAAAACAAACAAACTAAAAAAAAGTGTGTGAACAGTTCAGACTTAATGTTCAGAACGGATGCATTTCTCTAGAACAGGAAATTACTTCTTATCACTTTCAAAGAAAGAAACAGTGACACAAATTCTAATTATCAATGCAATGCATGTTACAAAGTGAAATAATATAGATAAAATCTCCATTAAATGGAAAAACAGTTTCTGCAAAAAGGTACTGTATAAGACAGGGGTGTCAAACTCAGTTCCTGGAGGGCCAGAGTCTCTGCTCCAAAACACAGTTTTCAATGAAGCCTGAAGGGCTTGATTAGTTGGATCAGGTGTGTTTAATTACAGTGCAGTTGCATTCAAACTGGGCCGGGCTCCGGTAGAAAGGTTCGTAAAGGATCTTTATGCAGCCATTTAGACAAAAAAGGTTTTTCTATGTCATTACGAAGCGCCTCTATTTTTAAGAGTGTACTGTTCTGCAGTATGACATACACATACATATTTTTTTATTAGAGTTTTTCTTTTGAGAGACCATCATAAAATGAAACTCACACACAGGTCTGATAAATGATCAGAACTCTATACATTTTTAAAACTCGGTTTGGCAATTCAGAGACTAAAAATCATGAGGGATTTTTAGGTGCCAAACCTCCTGTTTCTCAATACAACAAAAATTGAAATTGTGTTGCAAGTACAGTTTCAAGTACAGAAACAAGTACAGAAACTCTTTGTTTCAGTGCAAACAAAAACAGTTTAGCCTATTCAAATAAACTATTGGTACACCGGATGAAAACTGAATCCCCCAAGTCAAATGGGCTAAATTTGTGCCATACTGAATCATTTAGATGACTGAATTATGTTGTCACTCCAAAAGCATAATTATTCATGTGGCAATCCGCTGAACCTGCAGTCATAGACTTTGTTCCAGAATACCAGTTGACAGGTGCTACAATTGGCAGACTGAAGTGTATAAAGAAAAAGAATTACTGCAGATTCTGCTTTTGCAATAAAAAACTGCAAACACAAATAATCAATTCTGAGTGAAATCCCCTCATGATAGCATAAACATTAAAGATTGCCAAACTGCACTGAACACATTTATTCCATTTCAAGATCTTCATTAATTCTACATTAAAGCTGATTAAAATATTGATCAAACTATGGTCTTGACAACCAAAACGACAACATGGCAAATCAATATGACAAAGTGACTGTAAGCAAATAATTATATAACCATTTTACACAAGCCAAACGCATTTACAATTCTTTGAGGTAAAAAGTGAATCAGTTTAATGGGTGCAGTTTATGCCTTGTCAATTCGAACTGTTCATTTTCAATAATTAGTGTTCATGGATCTAAAATATGAACATTAAAGAACCTTTTTCCAAACTATGATAAATGAGTTACACTTTTATTGCTTTCTAGAAGACAAGTGCAGCAGAAAAAGAGAAAAAGGTGAGAATGCTAGAGAATTGCTGGGGGACTGAATGAGGTTCACTGTTGGCTCTCTAAGGTTCAGATCTCAACATTAAGAAACAGTGTTGAAAGAAAACTCCCGTTGGCTAACATACTCCTCCACATCCCCACTTCCGTTTCTCTCTATGTACATATTTTTCACTTCATTTCTTTCTTTTTCTCCCCTCTTTCTCTTTACCTCTCTCTGCCCCCTCCCCACTTATAGTTTGAGTTATGCTTTTTGGACAGAATTATTATCTGAGCTCCAGAATGCAAAAAAGCAATAAATTACTCAGGGACTATTCTGTTCCCCCTGCGTCTCTGGGGAATGCACTGGTAGCAATCAAATTAGTGCAACCCATTAAGAGATTTCACAGCTGTCAATGATGTATAGTGCAAAAAGTTCATTCTTTTCTCTCTGGACTCTTTAAGAGTTATTGAGTGAGTTCAGTATAATAATGGACTCATGTGGGACTCATGCGCGCATGTGTGTGTGTGTATGCACACATATGTTTAGCTTTCTTCAGGGACTGTGCATATTTATTTAGGGCTTACAAAACAAATATTTGTGAACATTTGTGAAAATACTAAATGCTACGTTACGTGAAAATCAGTCCAGTCTCATCAAATCAGAAGTGCACATTTACACAGAGTAAATAGAGTTAAAATGTTAAAAGGAGACCAAATCCAAAGAAGATTTGTTTTTTTTTATTATTATTACTATTATAATTTTTTTTTGTCATTAAACATTTTTTCTAAATATTTTTTACACCATCAAAATGTGATTTTCGCACATTTGAGTAGGGAAGCTGTGCTATCAATTGTTAAATAGGTTAAAGGGTCACGGCCACATTTGCTACAGCATATTAACTCTAGGCATCATCCACTGCAATGCTACATACATAGGCCTACATGCATACATATATTCCATACAGCTACTTTGAAACACTTACTGTGAGAAGTAAAAATAAAAAAAAGGATGGAAAGGAATGAAACTGATTTGAACTGAAAATATTTCTCATCAGGTTTATGCTGTACTCTAATAGTGTTTACAACAAATCAAAAAACAGCTGATACAAAGATGTCTCTTTTCTTAGATGTGATGAAGGTTTTGATTAGTGCAGTGTTTGTGTGTTGGAAAGATGGTCTTCGTGTCTTTCCACAAGACTTAGACCTGTTAGACTGGTTAAGGATGGAAAGAGCAGCGACTTGATGTAGGAGATCGGCAGATGTTTGGGGTGTATGAGGGTGTTCGGTTTTTATGTCATCACTTCGGTGGGAGAATAACAGTATAATGGCTCCTATTTCAGAATTCTGATTCAAGAAAAAAACGGTTCTCTCTTATCCTGCTCTGACTTGTTTGTCCTGTTACATCACTAGCCTCTCTAGTACAATCCATCCATGCGCTATGGTTCCACTGAACCCGCTCTACTCACAGTTGATAAACACTTCCCAGACGATGACCACACACTCACCCACACCAGTCTACATCGCTGATCACACACTTTAATCTGACTTCTGACTTTGCTCTTTTACATTTTATTCAGTTTACTCATCAAATTTCATAAATTCTTCTAAAAACAAAAACCTCAGTAACTGTATTTGTTTTTTGTATAATGTTAAAAAAACTTAGCTTGTGTAATATTATCCATTACATTCTTCAAGGAACATTTGTCTTGGAATCAGCTGTTGCACTCCTTTATCACAAGAATAAACAGGGAAAGGTTTTTGCATAGAAATGCCTTAGAAAGAGAAAAGGTTACAGTTTGTTTTGATACACAGTAAATGACATGTTCATGATCCATAACCACCAAACACATATATACTCTACCGTACTGTCTGTAGGTTTTATTTATTTATTAAGCCTTTTATGCTCAGCATTTATGCGATTAAAAACTGTTAAACAAAATGCAATTTAAAATATCAGTTTTATATTTAGAAATATTACAATGTAATGTATTCCTGTAAGGACAAAGCTGAATTTTTGAGCATCACATGATCACAGAAATTACCACAGTATCACATGATTAGAAATGATCTAATATGCTAAAGAAACTTTTCTTATTTTTATAAATGCTTATTACTTTTGTGGAAACCTTTCTTGCCAGGATGATTGGATTAATCAACCCGATCTCACGGCAACTAGTACATATTTTATGGCGTGGCTATTCGTAAGAGTTTGTATGAATGATCTACACCTAGCCCCGCCCCTAAACCTACCCGTCACTGGGGTTTAGACAAATCATACAAAATTAGCCACCTTGTAAAATATATATGAACTGGTCGTGAGATTATTTTGGATTAATAGAAAGTGTAAAAGAATGCCATTTATTTGAAATACATAAATCCATTGTGATATTATAAATGTCTTTAAGGTAACACTTTATTTTAGGGTCTCTTAAATAGTTGCTTATTAACATCCGTATTACTAGAATATTAACCATTTATTCATATTATTATTTATATATTATATTATTATATTATTTAAATACATATTATAACATACATATTACATACAACAAAAATAAAATGCTAAAACTAACATTTTGAGGTGTCACGCTTATTCCTCCAATATTTTAATATTTGTCATCGTCTTTTGCCAAAGCATACAATGACTAAAATCAAACAGTACATTCTGTGCTACAAGCGAACGATAAAGATATCTAGCCCTAAATTCTGAGCGTGTCTCCACAGGGGGAAACAGAATTAAGCCTGGAGAAGGTTGTTGGCTCAGCTGGCTATACTACACGACATTTAACTGATAGAATTGAGTGTGTGTGTAAAATTAAAGATAGATCTAAAAGATCTGTGCTGACAGGTAAAGACAGAGGAGAGAGAGATGAAATATTAGTGTTGGCAGGGTGCTGTGTACTGAACATCTCTCTGTCTTTCTTACAGAAAAAGAACAACACAAGGCTTTCCCTCTTGAAGACAAGTTTAATAATTCAGTTTCAGGTCTGTATCGAAACACTACATATTACCATATACTTATAGTGTAAACAGATTTGTGCAGTATCCAGTTTAGAACTCTGATTTTAATTTATTAATTTATATGAACAGAATATGAGTCATATTTAAACCGTTTGAACTGTCCAGTCCCAAGCATATTTTTATTCCCAAAATAAATGTTTTTTACATATTTATTCCCCTTTTCGATTAACATTAGTCCCAGATAGTTAAAAGAATAAAGCTTTACACCCCCTGTTTTTCTTCCATGTGACAGAGGCAAGGAAAAGCTTAAATATGTAGATAAGGAAGGACTTTTAGAGGAACCGAGACTGCTGGAAAAGCCCACTGCCTCAGACTGACACATATTTACAAAGCATACATGCATAAACGTTCATTTTGAACCGATGTGATCCAGCCATATAGTTTTAACTAAAATATCAGATCATCTGTTAATTAAATGCCAATGGAAGCTCTAGTACTGTGTTACGGACGTCCACACATAAGACGCTCCCCCTAAAGTGCAATGCTGGCACATCTCAATGGCTCTATATATTTTTCTCTATGCGTTTTAAGTCTAAAGATGTTCACAGTAGTAAGCAACAAACAATGCAACAAGGTGGCAATTCATACATCTATGATCTGTTACATATTACGTAAAAATAAACACAAGGTTTTTTTGCCTTGCATGTACATGTGCACTAACCAATTCACAATCCACATGTATATAAATATATATATATATATATATATAAAACTGTAGATCAATAGCAAGCTGCCAGTATCACTTCAATCCAGAATCGAGACAGACAGAGAGAGATAGTGAGTGTGTTTGTGTGGAGAGAGAGAGATGACTGTGAAGGCAGATATGGGCTTCAACAAACAGGACGCAGTGACACTAGGTGCAAAGGTAGAGCTGAGTAAGATAAGACCTGCTCTTAACATGCAGATGAGATACTATTTGGCAGACAGAGGGTATTTTGATAAGCCAAGAGCACACACACACTTTGATAAGTCGGGTCATACACATAAAGACCCATATTGATTGGTAAGGTCACACAAACATGCGCGCACACACACACACACTTCAATAATTAACAGATAAGGTTAGCTTGTGAACTATTTAGCTTTATACTGAAATAATTTCATCAGTACACACAGGTGATTCAGTCAGGCCTGTTTAGTTATTGAGGCTTGATTATAAGCATTTATATTACATTTAATCAATGCAGTACACGTTTTGACCTAGAAAACATTTAAGCGACAGTTACAATCAAAAACATCAATTTTGTTAACTTGTTGTTCAAAAACCTGTGTGACCTTCTTTCTTCTGTGGAACACAAAATAAGTTTTTCTGAAGAACCGTTTTGTCCATACAGTCAACGTAAATGTGACTTTTAAGTTAATTTCATGCTGTGGACTAACAGGTTTTAAAATATCCAGAGAAGAAAGAAAATCAAAGAGGTTTTTTGAACAACACAAGGATGAGTAAATGATGACAGAATTGTAATTTTGGGATGAAATACCTTTAAGGAATGGAAATAAATACTCTTCCAAACGCACAGTATTGCATCATTTTTAAAATCAAACTAAAATGGGAATTCATGAAAATAAAAAAAATAGCATAACATAGCATTAACATTTAACAACCCTCAGAAGACTTTCTGAGGGAAAAAAAAAACATATATATACAAAATATTTGAGGCATCATCATTAAACAGAAGGTGACATATACTTAAACAGTATTCTAGATTATACAAACTGACATGATTCTCACTAATATGAGTTAATTGATGTGCCCAAGATGTAAATTGTAGGCACATTTAATGCCAGAATCTCATTTTCAAATTTTATGAGAGTGAATGTCAAGCCAGAGGACTGCAGCCTGCGGCAATGACGGGTTTAATCTATCAGATCTGTGAGGGAAAGAAGCTCTCACACAAACATGACCGAGCATGAGATAGCAGAACACTCCCAAATCTACAGAAACACAGTACAGTATGTGAACAATACCACTCCACACAATAACAAATAACGGGTCTGAAATGTTAACTACTTTTATCAGAATCAGTAAATAAAAACAACATATGCATTACAGTGCAAAACAGATATGACAATAACACTGAATGTATTTTCAGCAGTTGTGCATATTAAAAAATATGCATTGCAAATGTGAACGTTTCAGTTTATTATAATAAAAACTATCTTGCACTCAGCGCTTTATGTTTTTTGGCATGCAGTCAATTGCCAAATAATAATTGCTCTTGAAAATCCAAGCCATGGTCATATAAAATAAGTCTATCTTTACAGAAGACTTTGAATGATAATGCATGCGTCTCTCTTTCCCCTTTTCTTTGTCTACTCACACTCTCTCGCTCTCCACCCCATCCCACCCTGCTCTAGTTCTCTCTCTAATCTGTCCTGTCATATCCGTCATCTTTGAAACTCACCATAAGACATGTGGCTCATTTGTGCTACTCAGAGTTTAACCTTTGCTCCTGCGCTTGTGAAGTAACCTCTATGAAAAGGTCAAGACTCATATTTTCCATTTTTTCTTTTAGTGAACAGGGTGAGTCAGTTCGGTAAATCATTAGTGAACATGAAGCCACAATTCAGCCAACCTGAACATTGAGCTGGTGTTCTTTTTTTTTTTTTTTGATGAAAAAGAGCTTGAAATTGTCTGAACAATTTTATATTGTCTTACGATGTCATCTGTGTTCTGTTCTGTCACCGTTCTGAAAGCTGGGTAGGGAAAGTTCTCTAAAAGAGCGGCTAAGCACCAGGTTAAGTCTAAACGGGCCTGCTGTTATAGTCACGTGACACAAACCTCACCCCGTGCTGTATAAACAGACAGCAATCATCACAGAGGAAAATAACACTTACATAATTACACACATTTTCTTAATTAAGTTAACCATAAAATCATAACTGAGCTGGGTGTGAGTCACCATCGAGCCTCAACGTCTCAGACAGTTTAAAAGTAATTAAGGATTTCTGTTTTATGTGTATTCTTTTATTATTATATATGCAATTATTTTTATATATACTTATTATATATTATATATACTTATGTTTGTGCTATCGTAATAAAAATAATTATTGGCAACATGAATATTTACAGAAGCTGCAGATCAATATGTTCAAAAACACTCTCATAGTAAGATAAAACTAGTTAAATAGCTGTATAAATTACATTTAAATTATTCTTTATTAAATTATTTTACTTCACAAGACTGAGGTATTAGTGTCTAAAGCTACTTCTACAATGTGGGATTTATTTCAGATATGTCTCATATATCAGAATATTTAAGCCACAGCATGTCAGTCTTGTAATACACACATGCACACTCACTTTTTGACTTAATGTTTGTGTTTTTAGTGAGCACACACACACACACACACACACACACACACAGCAATGCAAGGACAGCACCAACACAGGTTAATAATTGTTATGGAATTTTCCAAATCATAAAGTGAGTTCTACATTCTCTCTCTCTCTCTCACACACTAACACACACACAAGCAGACATATACATACTACTTGTCATGTATGTGTGTGTGTGTGTGTGTGAGAGAGAGAGAGAGAGAGAGAGAGAGAGAGAGAGAGAATGTAGAACTCACTTTATGATTTGGAAAATTGTGTACATTTACATATTTGTATAATTTAGCTAGCTTGCATCTACCCATACACCTAAACATAACGTTTACAGAACACCAGAAATATTAAAATAAAAATATGTTTTCATAAGACTTTAAATAATGTTGTACAGCTCACTAGCTGGCCTTCAACAGGTTTCACTATATTAGTAAGAATAGCATGAAGTAGCTTTAGACACTAATACCTCAGTCTTGTGAAGTAAAACCACACAAGTAAACTTACACACTCTGCCCTGCAGTACTCACCCAGTCCAAGGTTCATAACGAAAAGGGTTGTAAAGAGGGGGTATATTCCCTAATGTTTACACAAGGAGCCTCTGAAGGTGAAAAGTCTCCAATATAGATGGATGAGGCCAGTACATAGCCAGATCTGTGTTCACGGTTTCATGTTTAATTCATTATTCAGTATCTGTTTGTTCATCCTCAGGTACTCAGAGGCCTACAGTAGTTTATGTGTTGTAATGTTGTGTGTGAATACACTGGAATATGATGCTGTTTGTGAGATAGGACGATATTCATAAAGGCAGAGAGGATCCATATGTGAAGCGGCTACATATCCAACATAACAGGTCACTAACCTTCCCCTCAGGCATTCACATAAACACACAAACAATTCTACAGTAAAGTATTTTTGTCTTGGCCTTAGTACATGTACCATGTTCCCCTTTTTACCATGCTGGTAAAATCTTTCTAAAATGTTCGCAACATAAATATATTCACGATAAAGGAAGCACTGATGCCAGCTATATTTCATAATTATTGTATGATCTTATTTTTCTGTTATTTTTAATTCATGATGTTCTTCTTGTCTGTTTCTTTAGACAAAGTTCTTTTTGTGTTAGCATGTAATGTTTCTTACATTTGTGGCAACACTGGCTTTAAACTATAGTATTTGAGATTGGTAATTCTCATTTGAAACGTAAAAGTGCTAATTCACCTTCCTTTAAAAAAAGCTTTTGAACTCTTCCACTTCATATTCAAAGCCAGTAAATGAAAGATGTATAGTCATACTGCTGCATTAACATATGAACCGCCTTATTATCACTCTATTTTAATTCCAATAGAGATTCGCAAATCACCTCACATATTTTTGTTTTTGTCCAAGTATTCTATTCAATTACCCCTCCGCAGATCCCTGAACTGTTTCTACCTTTAGCAGACAACATCCACCCAGCAAATCTTAACATGGATCTTAAAAGATTTTTTGAAACAAACAACATTCTTGGCAGATGCTGCAGAGAACGCATTTAAGCTTGCCTTGTTTTAAGCCATAGACTCAGCTGAGAGACAGAATTGTGAAAGAGTTTCAGACGTTTAACTTCACAGAGATTCTAGAGATTGAGTTCAGTTGACTCTTCGGGCTATTGTAACACTAACAGAAAGCAAAAGTAATATCATATGAACACAAGCTATGTTTCAGTTTCTACACAACTTTGCTTACGAAATACTAAAAGAAAGTTTTGACATGACTTTCATCATCACTAAGAATACCAAAACAATCTGTAAAATTGCCTATGAGTCCAGCGAGAGGTTTACGCCGACCTGGATTCAACCATGTGAAGACATTTTGCCAGATAAATGCTCATCAAAATGCATGTTGTTTTTGCTAACATGCATCCACACATACACAAACTCCCACAGCGAGAGAAACCTTCAGACTTCAGAATGTAGTACTTCAGAATGAGCCAGTATTTATTTATTTTTTACAAACATAAGGTAAATGTCAGCCAACAAGTTCATCTTGAGTTTTAAAGATAGAAGGCCATTTCTCTTGAGGAAGCAAAAAAAAACAAAAAACAAACAAGGGGGGAAAAATCAGCATATAATGTCTGCTTGGGTGCATGGAGATGCTGACTTCCTCTAAAACAGCTTTTTCTTGTATACAGAGTGATATTAATTATCTATATCCAAACTTGTTACTACGAAGGGCCAAAAAACAAGCAACCCATATACAGTAGTTAACCGAACTCCACAAGGCCATAGACTGAAAGTAAATGTTGCATTATATCAACCATATTATAATAAAATGTCAATTTTTTAATTCTTTATTTTCTGCATTTTACTATACAAATACATATTACTAGTTATTATATAACTATAATAGGACCATTTTCAATTTCAGTGACAAACTGCACTATAAAACTGTGAAGTCTAAGGTTTTCTAACAACTTTTCCCTTTCCTAAATATGCTGAGCTAAATGGAAGCTAAAACCCTATATTTGCGTGCACACAGAAAAAAAAAACATGTTTTTTTACGCACATACACAATGTCAGAAAAAAAAACAGAAGTTGGTCACGGTGTTGCTGAGGCGTTAGGACCATGTGATGTATGTGGATGGATGGAGAGATTGGAGATGAGGAGAAAAGGACAGGCGTTCTCTCTCTTGTCCTTAAATTAAACCCAACAGGAAGACTGAAAAGAGGCCTGCAGCAGCCGTCAGCCCTTTTCGCTTCCCTTTTCTGCCTGATGGGAGAGGCAGTGCTGGGCTCTGCACTGCAGGAGCCGCCTCAAATCTGCTCTGACTCATCACAGATGGACAACTAAGCATCTCCTCCACTCCAAAAATTAATTGTTCCTCTACCTTAAATGCTAGAACTTGTACCAGCACACACATGGTTACAAAACTGAACAACAGTATAATTTATACATTTTACATTTTATTAGCACATGCATTGTTTCATAATTAATTCAGTGACCCCGGCATTGCTACAGTAGTTAAATCTAGCTGTTTCAGTAAATTTAAAGAAATAACTTACAGGGTTTTCAGCTGTGTACCATGATCCTGCAGTTTCATTATTGTGCCCTAAAAGATGTTCCTTAATTTGAAAGTAGAACTGACAATTTGAAAAAAAC
>JAUYWG010000040.1:14333947-14355906 GCA_034779775.1 Enteromius afrohamiltoni
TGGGGTTTTGGTTCCTTGCCGCTGTCGCCTCTGGCTTGCTTAGTTGGGGACACCTGATTTTCAGTGATTGTCGTCGTTTTACTACAGAGACCGTCTCTGCATTTGATAAATTTGATAAATTATACATTACTATTACTCTGTTTTTCTATTTGATAATGTTCAGTGCTTTGCTACAATCTGTATTGTTAAAAGCGCTATATAAATAAAATAAAAAGTGACTTCTCCCATTTGACCTGAAGGCCCAAATGGCTGAGGCGCGGTAGCACTATGTCCCTGGGCTGACACAGCAGCTCTCGCGAGTGGGCTGTTATCAGGCAGTCATCGAGGTAGTTGAGGACAGTGGCATCCGTGTCTGAGTGAACACGGGTATAGAGAATGCCTCTGTACCTGGGCGGATGCCTGGCGAATTGAATCACATAGCCCAGGCGTACCGTCCATATCAACCACAGCGAAAGGTTGGGGAGCTGTAACCAGGCCTCCAACCGAGTCGCTAGGGGTATTAAGGGTACAGTGACAGCCATGCCCGCGGTGGGGCAGCCTGGCGGGGAACCAGGGAGGGGAATGGCCCCAGAAGGTGGAACGTCCTGGGGGGGGAGTCCGGCCGCTCTTGGCAGACCTTAACTTCTCCACTGGTTCCCACGCTGGCGATCCAGGGCTCCGGGTCTGCATATGAGGAGACAGAGTGGTTATATGGAGACCTCGGGGCACTGGGCCCAGAGGTGAGGAAAATTGCTCTTTCAGTGAGAATTCGGGAAGCTGAGTGCACTGATGTTGTTGATGTTGTCCCCGGCCCTCCACCGGGGATGGGGGTGCAGATGTCGTCGTCCCCTGAAGAGCAGATTCCGTCACCTCTGGGCTGCCCGTCTCAGGGGTGCTTCTGTTTCTTGCGGGTGTTCCTGGTGTACCGCGGCCACGGCCAGCTCAACGTCTCTGAGCCAGCCTAGCATCGTTTGCCTCTGCGGGAGACGGAGTAGGCGGGACTGGTTTTGGTGTTGCGGGGGGACGCCCTCGGCGACGAGCAGGCTGAGGTGGGGCGCTCTGAGGCTTTGTGTAGTCCCGGAGCGGGAGCACATGGCTGATGGCCTCGGCCTGCTGCTGAACTGCCGAGAACTTCTTTTCAATTAAATTCTAATTTATTTGTAGCACTTTTCAAGATACATATTGTTGCAAAGCAGCTTTACACAAAAGTAATGTTTTACAGTATATGTAGTAGTAGCTTGTACATGTACATATGGCATAGATGTGAGGTATACTTCACAGCACTACATTTTTGTATAGAACAGTTAGTGCAGTAATACTGTAATATGATAAAGAATCATGTGACGCATACAGTAGGTACAGTCTGGAGTAGAAACCTGAAGATATACTTGTTCTCCAGTCAGAATATCCTAAATGTACTGTGTACCGACTAAGGTTACAGTAAGGTGGACTCATGGACAGGCCATGATTGATCACATGGTCCACCAGAGTAGCTGATGTCATTTGACACATGTCTCCACACTGGAACTGGTCTCACAATGTCTGACCTGAGGTCTATTTGTAGTGCTGAGGCTCAGACCGATTGGTGTTCTGTTATTTAGGTGTCTATGTAAGTGTCTACAATTGCCAGATGTGTTTTGCTTTTTGAACAGAGTGTTTTTCCAATAATACCAGGTGATTTTGTTTTTGAACAAAGCGTCTAATGTAAGAAAACGTGTGCAGTGTTTCGCAAAAAGTGTGTAACAGAATTGTAAACAAAGTGCAAAGTTGAAAATGTGTTTAAGCTATGATTAAACTGTGTTTAAGATAAGATACAAAAGGTTTAGGTATTGAGGCTTTGGTGTAAGCATTCGTTTTTTTAGTGTGTAAGCAATAGGCACAAACTGATGATAGTAGCTCTTATTTAACCCTAGAGATGCTCCTTCTTTGAGCACCACCACGCATTCTAACTCCTCTCCCTACACCTTGTCCCACTCCTCTCAATTTTCTTGGTACTCATCTTCCTCTCCCTCATGCAGGCATTTCTTTCTTTCTTTCTTTCTTTGTGTTGCTCTATATTGTTCCGTTTTCACACAAGATCAGCCCAAGGAGTCCTCTTTTAGAACATGTAATCATGTGATTGGAAAAACCTCAACATCTCAGTTTGGTTCCTAGATGGGAATCAGCTGTAATTTATATATTTGCATAACTGCAATAATCTGTTTCTAATTGGCAATGGAATGTGTTTCAAATCACAATTTGAACATCTGTTCACTATTACTTTAGCCTATATAAGTTAAGTTTAGAACATGATGTTATCTGTTCTGACATACAGTGTGAAAGCATTTGTAAATTTGACTGTAAAATTACGTTGTTTTGGTCTTGGTTAAGCTTGTTTGTAAAAGAAGTTCAAGCATTTTAAATTGATGTTTACTGTATCCATTTTGTATCAAAGCAACAAGAAATGTGTTAATTGTATAGCCTACAAAGACAGATGTTTTGCTAACTGTGTTAAGAGTTTAGGAAACTTGTTAAATGTATTGAAAAAACTATGATAGCAATTGTAAAAAACTGTTATATTCATTTGGGATTTCATTCAAGTTTCAGTTCTGATTAGTCTTTGAATACATTAATGCTGCATTATAGGCAGGTTTTTGAGCCTGTGAATCACAACCATGACTCACGACTTTGTAGCTTTCCAGACAAGTCACACCAAACTGGAATTGTGTAAGCTAGATGTAAACAAACCAGCGTGGGGGAACGTATGGGACTTATGCTCATATACAATTATTCCTATTGCCAAAGGTGCTTTCCTTGCTTATTTGAGTGAAACGGAGGAGGAAAAACCACATAAGGCCAGAGAAGTGGTTATATCTTTTCTTTTAGTGTACTACTTGCACAGACACCGCGTTCATACGGGCTGCCATTGTTGTTTTGCAGGCTATGTGACGTTAAAACTCTGAACTGGGAGTACATCTATCTAGTACGAGTTCACGGGTGGAAAGTCACAGGTTTGACTGCCATTCTACCGGTAGAAGTTTGGAAAAACACAGGTTACCTGGAATGCAGCACAATACTAAAGCATTAAAGAATTGGTCTCAAACACAATTCCTGAAGCGCCACATCCTCGGCACGATTTAGTTCCAACCCTAATCAAACACACCTGATCCAGCTAATTAAAGGGTTACTCCACCCCAAAAAGTTGTCATCACTAACCCTCATGCTGCAGCACCTGGGGAGCAGTTGGGGGAACGGTGCTTTGCTCAAGGGTCTCATCTCATTAATGGTACTGAAGGTGGAGAGAGTGCTGGTAATTCACTCCCCCCTCCTACAATCTCTTCCAGACCTGGGACTTGAACCCATGAACTTTGGGTTACAAAACTAACTCCCAATCCATTAAGCCATCACTGCCTCCTTTGCGAGCACGTGACCAGCATAAACCAACAAAGGACCAGTTTAAACCAGCATCCCAGCTTCCAAACTTACCTAACAAGCATATGCTGTTTTTTTCAACAGGGAATTCATCTCCTCTGTGTCTCTCTGTATTACCGTAGCAGCATCTTGGAGAATATTCACTGCACACAAACTATGTACACTCAGCCATAATATGATTATTATGTGTTTTTTATTCTGTTTATATTATGATTATTATGTTTTATGTGCTTTGTATTGAATTTGTGGTGCGGCTGACGCAGAACAACATATATAGTGCGTTCAGTGGGTTGAGTATCCCTTTAAGGTCTTCAGAATCAGAGACTTTCAAGAAAGTGTAATTTGGAGCTGGTTGGAGCTAAACTCTGCAGAGCTGTGGTCCTCCAGAAATTGAATTTGAGACCAATTGTCATGATTGGTCTGTTTTTTCCCTGGACTTTTATGTTGAAGTGTTGCTTTGTCCCCATGCTTCTGCCTTCACTGAGTTGTTTGCTTGTTTCCAGAGTTACCCTTATTTGTTTCCATGACTACTGCACACGCCCCCTTGTTACCTCCTTTAGTCTGATTGTATTTAAGTGGTGTGCTTTTCTTTTGTGTTTGCTGGTCATATAAGCGGAATGGCGATGTTAAAGATGTTCCTGGTTCCAGTGTTCTAGTTTGTTCCAGTACTTTGCTTCCTTTGGAATTAAAGTTTGTGTTTGCAAATGGATTCTCTCTCTGCCTGAGTTCATCGTTACAGAAATGTAATAAAGAAAATATGATCTATCTCTCGTTACATTCCAAATCACAAGACACTGGAGACATTAAATAACTAGAACAACACAGATGACAGAAGTAGACAAACAAGTTCACTAGCATACTCACTCCTCTGTTTAAAAAAAAAGTGCTATGAGCTCAATTCAAGTATGACTATGCACTCTTTAAGAAAGAATGATTTATAAATGTTTTATTATTGCAGTTCAGTAACTAATGATAATAAACAAAACATATGCTATAAATCAGTTTTACTGTGTTTCTTTACACTGGCATATAATTTCAGCCGGTTTTCCCAATCCTTAGTATTGTAGTAGTATAGGATACTAGTAGTATCCTTAGTAGTAATCCTAAGTATTTTGATAAAAGACACTACTTTTACTGAACAATAGTGGATGCTACATCAAATTTAAACAGCATAGTGTTACACAGTATAGGGTGCAAAGAGGCATCGAGTTTCTACACAGAAAGACTGATAAATAAACAGAAAAACAGGAAGATGAGCTGTTTTCTGGTAAGCAAGTGCTACCGGTATGCAGATAATGAGAGGTCTATAGAGCAAAGCACATCTCTGAAGTGCATGTTAACTATCTCTGTGAAAATAATACACAGGGCTGGCATACTTTGCACTCACAAGAAACACTTGTGAATGCTGGCTGAAATTGCACAGCAGACTACCATCCAGAAAACAGTCAATGCGTGGTTAAATCCTTTAAATCACTTCCGACACACCTACACTTTCAGACGGGGAGCTCTCAAGATCTTCTATATCTTTTAGTTTATGGATGACTCAATGTTTACAACAGGCTTTGACAACCGATGACTTAAAACGACCACTGATCCAATGCCTCTGCAAACACTAGGCGTGATCAGGTCTGAACCGAACCTTAAGAGCCGTGGAATATTTCTTAAATTGGCTTTCATAAATAAAGCAGCCATCAATAGTCTCTAACAGTAATCCATTTATGTCGGGGAATGAATAAAAATGACGTTGTAAATGGATGCTTTCCATGCCAATGTTTAACCAGGTTTAAATAACAATTAATATAACACTGTATCAAGTGACGGAAACACCCACACTCCAATGGCTGAAAGCAACATCACAGTATCATAATCTCTAGCTGCCACATACTTTATAATAAATATCTGCAGGTGAACTGCACAAATGTTGTTCTATTTAGGTTAATTCTGTAGTCTAGACACCTAATCCAGTCCGACCTGTCTCTCTCTTCGCAGTGGGAAGACAGAAAACTGAGGATCAGGGAGTGTTCATTTTGGCATGTTGATTTGTTGTGTTCCTGTCACAAGGGCTATGATAAACTAGCGTGTTTTTTCTCTCTCGTACATTCTGCTTCACTAAGAGTGGAGGAGCCATGTTGACACTTGTCTGAAACTAACCAATGGTTTGACAGGAATGCATGCATTTCAAGAGAGAGATGAAGATAAACACAGCAAAATGTGTGTGTGCCATTTTTTTGGTGTTTAAAAGTTCACAAGGAATTAAGGGTACCTGTGTCAAATTAGGGCTTGTCCCTGTCTGATGACATCATTCAGCGGTGCTTGTGGATGCACTCTTGAACATTAATTGTGCAATACACACGTGTACACACATAAAATAAATATTTTACTACCAGCTGCATTTCAGTGGTGACATTTCTTGCCCTTCAGTTCTATCCTCTTTAGGACTGTGTAGTTATAAAGTTTAGTTACAAAGAAACAACATAAGAGCTGTTCAGCTCTTCAAGTAAATACAACCACTTACTGATTAAAACCTGCTGGTAAAGACAGGCAGAACAGGATGACGATAAATATACAAGCAAATGAACTAAACTAAATTGCATGAACACTAAAACAGTACGGATGACAACCAAACCCCTGGAAACAGCAATGAAAGGCTCAAATCTGTCCAAAATTTTCATGAAAAGCCAATTATAAAAAATACTTTCCATAGTTTGGGGGCTTAAAAATGGTTTACAACGCTTTAAGACAAAAGTAATCAGAGTTCCCATGATCTTGGAAAACCTGGGAACAAGAAGTAGCCTAATTTTTAGAGTTTGATTTCTAGACTTCAAAGTTGTGTAAATTAATATAATTTTAAAAAGCCATGGGCTTTTAATGAATTTTTCAAAGTGTGCATTCAATTTTTACTTACACCAAAATTCTAAAATATTGTGTCAGTACATATTACAATGCTTATCCAGTAAATCAGAAGTAACTGGAAAGGTCATGCAGATTTACTGATCAAAAAGAGTAGGAAATCCCTTATTCCACAGAAAGAAATAGAGTCATATATACAGTGGGTATGGAAAGTATTCAGACCCCCTTAAATTTTTCACTCTTTGTTGTTTTGCAGCCATTTGCTAAAATCATTTAGGTTAATTTTTTCCCTGCATTAATGTACACACATATTGACAGAAAAACACTGAATTGTTGAAATTTTTGCAGATTTATTAAAATATAAAAACTGAAATATCACCGTTTTTCATTTCACAAAGTTTATGGCTGAATACATTCCGTACCCACTGTATATGGAGGGATACAAGGGTGAGCAATGATGACGGAACTGACATTTTTGGGTGAACAATATATTTAAGATTTGGCTAGATAATTCACTTTTTTTTAGTTTTTAAATAACTGTATTCATGAAACACAGGCAGAACAAATATCTGTCTGTGTAAATCACTCAGTCTTAAATAAACTGTCATGTTTCATGAATAAGGCTTACAAATAGGGCCCAGGCACTATTCCCCCGAGCACAGGAAAGAACCTATATAAATATGAAAGGTATTATGACACAGTAGGAGGAGTAAACGTCACAGCTCTGGTTAATGCACAAGCGGGTCAGATAGATGCACTTGGATTTTCCACTCATTTTCACCCTCATTGTGAGTGATCCCCATACCAAGGAGGTACATCAGGACAGTTATTCAGCATAGCTAATCTCCTAATCTGCGTCTGATGGCGGGAGGTTCTTTCATAGTCGGCACACCTCTGAAAGCATGACTTGTTTGCCACTCTGTGGTTTTGAAGAACATATTTCATTACACAGGATCAGCCGCCAACAATGAAGTCCTATTATACAGGTAACAGTATGTGTGTGCATGTTTGTGTACGTGTGTGTGTGTATGCGTAGGTTGGCAGCCAGGCCGTATCCTCAAACCGCTAACACTCACAGCTGCAGGTTAATGCAATAACAACAAACACTCCACCCTCAGAACCACCAGCATCACACAAGCTCTCTCTCTCTTCCAGATAATACAAGCGACAGCTCTGTCAGCCTCCGGAGAACCAGTTTCTGTGTACTCTGTGCGCAGCACAACAATAATCAGTGACATAAGAGCAATACAATATGAAGTGGCTCAGTAAAAATGAGTTTGATTGTTGCCTTAACAGAATGATCTACCGCATCAAAGTCTACAACTCACAAGAGTCAGAAACTGACAGCCTGAGAGTACATGCAGGGGCATACAGATGAGGCTCAGAGAGATAATGTGGAACAAGTCTATGAAGAGCCGTTATTTTCACAATTGTAACTAAAGGTTTTTGTAATTTAAGGGGTTTGTTGCAACTGGGCCTTGGTCCCGACCATGAGTCTGGAACAGCGACCAGATTTAGAAAAATATTTCATATTTCATATTTTTCATATTTCTGTAACAAAACTACCAGTGTTTTTCCATAAATCTAATCAGGTGTAAAAACACATCTCCCTTTCTTTCTCTCTGCACAGCGATCACGTTACTACAATAAATGTTGTGTATTTTCTGCGCTGCAGCCCATGAGGTCTGGAGGGTTTGGAACATGCAGTCGATTCATATTACTATCATCTAACTCAGCGTTATTGGAGAGAGAAAGAGACAGAGAGGAGGACAGTGCCATATTTTACATATACAACTTTTCATAACCTCATTTATTTTCTGCACTCTAAATATTGGTTAATATTTTGTAAAGACTGTCACAATAACATCTCAAAAGCAAACATTTGCAAACACCCTTGCCATAATATTAATTCCTGTAATTTTTGTATGTTGCATAGAGATGATGTGTTATGCTAAAAAGTTGTATTAAAGACTTACTTCACCCAATTTTGTCATTAATTAATCACCCTCATTTTGTTACAAACCCAGAAGACCTTCGTTCATCTTTGGAACACAAATTAAGATTTTTGATGACATCAGAGAGCCATCTGTCCCACCATAGACAGCAACACAACTAAAGTGATCCCAGGTAGTAAAAACACAAGTAAAACACAACCTCACTTTTTGCGATGCTACATGAATATTTTTTGCGGAAAGAAAATAAAACTAACATAGTATCGTTAGTTCTCCGTATACACAAGCTTTAACATTTTTGATGTAATCAGTCTTTACATCCTGAGGAACTCACAAGCTTGTGCGTAATCTGCAGCTGTTTGTGCCTAGAGGAAAGTGTACGCTTACGCAGTAATGTTCTTTAAAATGGCGGAAAACATAAGTCACAGGAGAAGAATGGTTGAGTATATGATGTTATTTTTGTTTTCTTTGCGCAAAAAAAAGTATCAACATTTGTAGATCTGTGATCATTTCAGTTGTGTTGCTGTCTATGGAGGGTCAGATGGCTCTCTGATATCATCAAAAATATCTTCATTTGTGTTCCAAAGATGAATGAAGGTCTTATGTTTTGGGAACGACACAAGGGTGAGTAATTTATGACAGAATTCTTATTTTGGGGTGAGCTAACCCTTTTATTTGTATGAAATTGAAAACTGAGTGGAAGGCCGAGAATTAGCGTATGGTTCTGCAGATTTGGTGTGCTTCTGGTGTGTGCAAGTAAATAATTTGTGCAATAGTAGATGAAAAGAACTGTAACTAAACAATAAAAATGAAGGTGTATGTGTGTGTGTAAATAAACTTAAATTAAATAAAATTTAAAAAAGAAAGAAAAAGTCAACCTTGGGAAAAATAAGGTAAGGTCAAACAAACGGGAAAAAGAAAAACTCTTTTAAAAAGGAAATAAAGAACAAACAAGTTATATAAAGAAAAAATGAAATAAAAAAGCCTAATGTTGACTCAGATTGACAGAGAGAAAGAGAGAAGGGTGGGGACACGTGTCTATAATGTTTTTGTTAAGGATAATAATAGCACTAAACACCACACACATACCTGGCATTGTTCCTGACACAGAGGACAAAGGATCATTATACTCAGCTGTCTTGTAATTAGAAGTGCACCTTTCTGTCTCTCTCTCTGTAAGAAATGCCTTACGTGGCCAATTTGGGGTCATAAATCACATATTCAAAACACACACATATTCTTATAAAATATATAAGACAGTGCAACATTCTGGCACCCATTGCTTATGTGCATGCGTGTGTTCAAAGGTGATGTTTTGATGTGTAAGTGTTAGAGATAGAGCACATATCTATGGTCTCACCACACCTGGTTCTTGTAAACATGTACGTCTGCTGCTGTCTGTGCATATATGTGCTTTTTAACTCTACAGAGCTCTCAGAAGGACTCGGGCGGCAGCAGGTGTGTGTGTCACAGCAGGTTTTTCTCAAGCACTGCTTTCTGTCTCAGCAGAGTGACAGCAGGCAGAAGCTCACTCACACACTGATGAGAAGATAAACTCACAATGACGAGTACAACAGCCACATACTCCAGATAAGAAGGCAGTGGAGTCATGCTTCAGTGTTGTGGGGTGGAGGGGACTGAATGTGTTTACTGGTTGCAGCTATTAACACGCACCTTTGCAGAGACACAAAATACAACGTGTGCTTATCTCAGTTCTAACACGACCCTTCAGCACAAATGTCTGTGTCAATGGGATGTAACCGAAAAGTCATGACCCCTCATCGTGGTCGACTCCCCGCCAGACTAGTGGACACAGATGAGTAGGAGGAAGCAGTAACACATTAAATCATCACCTTCTGGTGATAATGTTAACTTCTCCCAGAATGTCTAAAGTAATGACTGCATAAAAGAGATTCAGTAGTAGTAGATTCTTAATGTCAGTTTCAAGTTGTCTCAAACCTGCAAATAAAACAAATGAAGATATTTGTGAAAAGTCAGTGAGGTATATTTCTTTAAAGATAAAAATAAAATCTCTCCTTTTTTGCTAACTCTGCCTTCAGTGCATTTGCTAATTTTGTGCGCTTCTGTTCAGTAGTGTAAGCCAAGTGTTAATTAATGTGATAGTGTCTTATAAAAAGTCAGACTTCAGAAAAAAAAAAAAGTCAACATTTCCTGCCGTGCTAACTTCTCCCAGACTTCCGATTTAGACCACCACCTTGCCAAAATGCTGCCCTTCAAGACATGTCAACAAACAGACAAAATGACTGACAAGCAGACAACATATTTAAAAAGAAGTCGCTAAACAATAGCGTTCTGCTGCACTTTTTGATATCGTGTTGAGTCTAAGGCTGTCACCCATGCTGAAAAAAAACAGCATATGCAGTGAAGTTAAGTTTTAGTTAAGGTGCATTTAATAGTTTTGTTTCTGCATATTTCTACGTTCTTAAAAACGCTTGGCTTTTTGTGGCCTCGACATCTTTTCTGTTGTCTTTCTGAACCAAACTACTTGCGCGCTTGACAGAAAACTAAATTGTTAAAGTGTTATATGACAAGAAAGTGTTTTTTGGCCGGCACCGAGTGACCTGACAGAAAGGATAGAATGGAGAAGAGAGGAGAGGATCCAGAGAAGTCACATATTTTCAGGAAAGAGGAAGAGCAAAAAAGGAGGGATCAAATTCAGTCATGGGAAAGCCCATCACAAAACCTCAACCCGAAAAGCGAACGTCTTTTAGTTTCTTTCATGGTTCCAGCCTGAAAATCACTTTTACAATTCTGGACATGGATGCGATTTCTAGAGCCCCTTATTTACGAGAAAGAGCGAACAGGCAGAGAAGAAGAGCAGCATCACGGCATTCAGTAATTGCCATCTCCTGCTGAAAGAGACTAGTGTGAGAGAAGCTAGAGTTTCTTTTCTTTGGACGTTTAATGCACAGCTCTCATCCAAACTGCACTCTCTCCCGCCCTTCTCTTCTTTTTAGCTCTTATCTGCAGTAATTGCTCTCATAGGTGAGTGGATACACAAGGTCCAGTGTGTATCTGTGTGTGGGGGTGTGATGTTTTGGGATAGGGAGGACAGAGGTGGGAGCAGACGGGTTCTTATGCAGCTCTGGATCATGTGCATGTGCGTGTGCGTATGTGGGGGAGCAGTGTTATGGGATTTGGTTGACTCTGGCCGATTATGGTTGCTTTGTTTTGGCTGAATAGCAGCATTTTTGGAGGTTAACATGTGATTCCCCACAATAGTAGCTTTGCTAGATGCCAACTATAGAGGTTCCATCAGCCATTATAGAAATATATAAAACGCAAACTACTCTGGATTTAAAGGTTAACAGCATCCACATATACGCACAATCCCTCGGGTGTAGTAAAGTGACTAAAAACAGACTGAATGATGACAGAACCATACTCCACATAAACAATGAGAATTATTTAGACTGATAGCACATGTCAGATATATATTTACTTACCAAGACACACACGCACACACACACTCCATGTGTTACTGCTTTACATATGATATTTCCAGGGGACTGGAAGAATAATGTTCTAAATGGAAGAGTAATATGAAGGTCTAGTGGAGTATTAATTCAGCAGTCATTCATCATACAGGCGGCCTGGTCCTGTCTTGGCTCCATGGGCCTTCACTAACTCATAATCCTAACAACAGGCCACAAGAGCTCAGTTCACACACACACACACACACATATACACACATACACCTCTAAATGTGTTCTCTAAATAAATCACTGCATAAGATACAGGATGGTCCTAATTTAGTCAACACTAAAATACCACAAATTGATTGACAGCACTATAAATATTGTGGCAGAAATCCCGAGAGACAATCAGCATCACCCTGGCAACACACTACCTGCACCTGGAGCTACTCACCACGGACCAATCGGTCATGGCCTAAACCCCAATATAAGCCTGGAACTTACCTGCTCTCTTTACCATTCCATTTCAGACTCGCCACCGTACTGGAACCATTCACCGAGTTGATCGCACTGCTCTGCAATGGCCACAGTCACTAGGAACACAGAAAGAGAAGGATTCACCGAACACCATAATTACTATTAATTATGATTAATTGCAATTATTTCAGCAGCCAGTAGTAACTGTAGCAGAATTACCATCAACTAATCTGTTCATTCATATAGTGAACATATAGTGTAAGTTCATATAAACTCTAAGAAGGGATATTTTCGTGGCCATAGAAAAATACCTTCTTACAGTATCACTGCATTAGATCATGTACTGTAGCATGGGTCTAAATCGTAAAGGGACATTAATTTGCAATTAATGGCGGACGCACCGGAGCGCGATTACAAAACGGTGGACATCACGTCACTCCATCACACCACTGCTGCATTTGACAAGCCCAACCAAGCGACAGTTGAACATCCTGGATAAACAGGAAGGCTGCTGGTCAGTTTCTTGTAAAAGAACTGTACCGTACTATTGTATGGTAATAGGGGACCAGGAGAAAATTAGTTTAAACATTTGTCATTTTGCATTTAAAAATAAGTAGTCTAAGTAAATTAATAAGTAAAATAAAATCATGGCAAGTCCTTTTGCCACTGCTCTTAATAACCTAAAATCAAAAAGTGCTGTGTTTTGGTGGTCGAGTCCCACGGAGAGACAACTTAACATCACACACTATTACAGTGTGTGTGTGTGTGTGTGTGTGTGCAGGCAGGAATGTAAGGGATTTGAGGGGGTGGAGTGTTTAGGAGGTTGTAGAGGAGTGGCATCAGACCCACACACCCTGAGATGAGCCAACCAACAGGGTTAGCTGAGGAGAACCAACCAACTCCATCAATCACACGAACGCTCACACGGATATGAACAACAAGCTACAATCGCTGTCAGAGAGAAATACACATGGAAACAAGTGAAGATGAGAGAGCACAATTGTAAGAAAGTTGTTCTTTAACATGTGTTTGTGTTTGCTGTGTGTTTGTGGTATTACAATGTTGACAGTGAGAGATGGGGGATTATGGGAGTTTTCCTTCTCAACCTTCATAAATCAAGGAGAATAAAACATGGCACCACACTGCCAACCAAAGCCCTAAACCGTAATCTCACACATGCACGCACATAAACACACACACACCACAGGACGAATGAGTGCTAAGTGATGGAGTGATCAGTCTCTACTGTATTGCTCTCTCACACGTGAACATTCAAACAGCCACAAACACTCCTACATCCAAGACGTGATCTCACAGCGGTAACAAGACCAGCTTCAGAAGGTCTGAGCCTATTATCTTCATAATCCCCTAAATCTGCCGCACAGCAGCCAGTCAGACCTGATCTTTGTGTCTGGACTGATTCCAGTTTCAGACATTAACTGGAAACTCCATATGAATCAGCAAATTACATGACAATATTACCTCAATGAGTAGTCATCTACACAGCAAGCACTGATTGGAAAGAGGGTTGGTCAACGGCTCTTGTGTCTTGACGTAGATACATGTTTGTGTGATGCATATGAAAAACAGCGAAAGTTGCTGGAAAGGGGTGTGCGGAGAAGCCAGTAATTGTATATCAGTTTTCGGAGAAAACCGGATGTGACTGAAAAAAAAATAAAAATAAAAAAAAATCACTATATACTTTTATACCTACCAAAATAATAAATATTCCTTAGTGTGAAAGTATAATCAGCATGCTTTTGTGATGCAGAAGTATTTAAAAAAGCAGATATGATATACAGTATGTATAATATTATATCTCAATGTTACTCTTAACAAGCAGTATCAGGGTAAGATACTTTTAAAAGTAATGCATTACAATATTGTGTTATTTCCTTAAAAGTAACTAATTAGGTTATTTATTTATTGTTTATGGAAAGTAAAATGCTGCATTACTTTTGAGTAACATTTTAAATAAGGCACGGCTCGCTTGCTTGTTTTTTACTATAAAACTTTTTTTTTTTTTTTTTTACAAATGTAAAAGCCCTTTCACACCAAAAGTGAAATGAGTTGTATAATATGGTACAGTAGCAATTATATTTTATTTGTCAATAAAATAGGATTCAGTTAATAAATTATACTTATTTAACATATAATTTTATTGCAGGTTTGTATAATGGTTTATGTAATATGCGCATTTGACTGTTTTTGTTTAATTTGAGGAATACTGAATCTGTTTTTGTGCAGTGAGATTAGTAAATACATGTTCATATTTAGACTGGAACTACATTTTGGCAACACTGAAATTAATTATTTGGAAAAGTCATTTCTTCTAGTGTGTCCTTCTTAATAAAAAACTAATGCACTACTTTACTATATAAAAAAAATAATAATCTGATTGCGTAACTCTCATTACTGTAATGCCTTATCCCCAGCAAAGAATTGTTCATAAGTCAGAATTTTGAGACATGAGACCACTGATCTGTATGTTCAGTTAAAAAAAATGCAATAACTTTTATCCAGATTTGTTATTAATTGTAAAGCCATTATTCCAAATGTTAATCAGCTTCAGGCACATCTCTACTGGAAATAGTTTTCTCTGTGCATGTGTGCTCACCACAGAGAATTCTTCACATGTCATGTTTTCTTCAGTCACAGACTGGCTGTGAGCCTATTGCCCTTTTGAAGAATTATGATCTGTCTTTTATTTCCATTAACCACCGCCCAAAACCCATGGCTGTTTCTTTCTCTTTCTGTCTCTCTTTGTTTCTGTTCTGGTTTCCGCTCTGGTCTCAGCTGGTTGGTGGTGATAGCATCTCAGGCTCTGGACTTCCTCCTCTAAAACCCAACACACTTAAGAGAGTCTCTGTCTGGACGGTTAGCGGCTGGTGACCAGAGACTCATCTCAGCACTCCAGACATGCTCTGATGAAGAAGGAAAAGATGACTGGAGGGAAGGGGAATGGTGTTAATATGCAAGAATACACTATGTAATTTTGACTAAATGTCTTTGAGTGTGTGCCAGAGGGAACATGTCTGTCTTATTTGCTCTGCCAAAGGTGATGGCACAAACTCAGCTGCTTTAGAAATTTCCCCTCTCCTCCACTTTAATCTTTCTGTCATCTTATTTCTTCTGTCTGTCCATAAGTTTCAGCTTGAGCTCTTTTGGCTTTTACAGAAGCAAGACTGTACTTTGGCTTCAGTGGTATATCAGGGTCTGACTCGTCTAGTTTCAATTTGATTTCAAGATGAGCTCAGTTTCCTCTGTGGAGTAAAAGAGTACAGTATCTGCTAGGAAAAGACAGCATATACAACAATATTTATTACTTTAAGCTAACTTTACTCTGATTAAATTTTAAGCAACGAAAAGTGTGAATTTAAATATTGAAATATTGAAATATTCAAATATATCACAATTTAAACAACTGTGACAGCATTGAATCTTCCCTACTTAAAACAAAACAAATTACAACACTGCCAATGGCTACTTAAAACAGAAATAAACATCCTCTAAATTAATAATATATAATAATAAATAAATATGTATTTAAATAAATAAATAAAATATCCAAATGTTTTGCATCTAATTTAGTGATGTGCTTTTTTTTATAGTGTGTCCGGTTGTACTGGCATGCAGCAGAATTCCTCAGCATGCTTTTCTGGCCGGCTTGGTGGACATTGACCACGGCTGCTAAGGATAAACTCCCACTCGACAGCAGAAGGACAAACACACACTATTTTTCTTGGTTAGATTTAAACACTGCATATTATGCCTCTTGTGTTAATGATTGAAAACATGAGCTCTCTCTGTCCTCTCTGAGGCTGACCAGTACACAAAGGCACACACAGAAATCACACTTCCAAGCATGTACTCTTATTGTCATACACACACCCAGTCCAACAACACAGAATGAACAAGACTGCCTTCGTTAAATAAAAACGTATGTGCATGCAGAAAAAGTGTAAAGGTAAAATAATATATACCCACATACAAATGCATATATATTCAGAAATGTGATCTATATATAAAACTTGCTCCTGAGAAGAAGAAAAAAAACATACACAGCGCAATACTACCTTGGTTATAATGGCAATGATAGAGTAGAAAGTTATTCTGAAAACTACACAGGCTCCATGCGAAATCACAGGTTTGGAGTGGTATGTCATCGCATTGAAAAATTGACTGAATCACTAGAGAGTCTCATATTCTGGCCTTTTATTTTGCTGTGCTCATTTCGGCACCGCTGAGGGCCTTGCCTGGCTCACGTCTCCAACCGGAGCTGTGCGAAAGTCTACTCAGAGCATAATCGGTGTGTGAACAGAGGACAAAGCCTTAGCCAGCGTTGATCAAGAAACTTGGCCGAAAAGGAATTGTCCTCACAAACAAAGGTTTTAAAGTCTGTTTTGATATTTGCAACTCGGGACTTAATGTTTGGAATTTGGACCCCGTTGTTCCAAGCCCCCTTTTTGGGCTGTGTCTATTGTTATATAAACAAAGTTTGAAGTACACAGAAATGAGCAGTCTGTTCTTGGACTGAATAGCGTCTTTATGCACTTATGTAATGACTGGACAGCTTGAAAAGCACAAACTTGGGGAAAAAAAAAAAGAAGTTGTGGGTTGGGGTTGAGCGGGGTGGAGGTTGAGGGGTCACAGGCTGATACGGGTTCAGCTTAAGATGACCTTGTGTGCAGGTGAGGTCTATATGACCCTTAAAGCACACACTACCTTATCTGTGAACTTTGCACAGCACCGCAGAGTTTATGGAAAAGTGAAGGAGCGGAAGAAATGAAAAAGAAAGAGAGAATGAATGAGTGGAATGTGAGGTAAATAATAGTTGTATGTGAAAGTATTGTCTGAAGGTGAGTGATCTTCAAAGTGGAAGTCAGTGGTTTGAGTGGTTATATGAACTTATGTTGAGTTTGTTCATCATTAGTGATGTTTGCTCTGAAGGCGGTCCAGTAATGGGTATTAAAAGGTTGTTTGAAACATCCTGGAGCACGAGGAAAGTGTCTATATGCTGGGTTGATCTCACACAATGGTCACAGTGACTGAGGACTCACCTTTACCAAAAACACCTGTGTGAAAACATGCCACCACATCCTAGAGACAGAAGACAGGTAAACACGGCACAGGGCCTACATTGCTAGAAGAGGGTTTGACAGCTTCACATTGCTCGAGGGTAAGAAAAAAAAGTGCTTAAAACAAAAGCAAATAAATCTTAAATAATTTTTACTAGACTAAGTAAAAATAACAAACGGGAAGGTTGCAATTCTATAGAGATTGACTAGTTCGCGTGAATGAATCTAGTTTTAGATTCATTTATTTTTTTACATTTTATATTTTAGCATTGGTGGTCTGTAAATGCATTTCTTTTGAAACATCATAGCTACACCACCATTAAAACGTTTGTGGTCAGTATGATTGTGTAGTTTTATTTAGTAAGTAAGCATTAAATTGATCATAACTGTAACAATATTTATAAATGTAAAAAATATATATATTTCAAATAAATGCTGTTCTTTTGATGGGTGTAATTATCAAAAAATTACTTTGTTTAAAAAAATAATTGAATTGAAATCATTATTGAAAATAAAAAAAAAATGACTGGAGTGATGGAGTAGGAAACTGTTTATTTACATTTTAATATTTCAATTTCAGTTTTTATTTTGGATCATATAAACACAGAAAAAAAAACAACCCCAACAAGTTAAAAGCAGCTTTAAATATGTAACCCAAGATCCCATGCATTCCGTTCAGCTGTTTCTGAAAGCAACAATGTGTTTTATGTAAACACTCCCTCGTCTGTTGAGGGGCAAGGTGAACCTGAAACAGCTTATTTACACAGGGCTTTGTTAAGACTAATTAGTTAACCAGCAGATTGTAATGTAGGTTTGCACATCCTTGTAATAAAATCACAACCATACATCTTGCAGAAGTCTTCTGAGGGTATCGGTGGATGGGTGTGTGTGTGTTTGTGGTCACCTGTGACTAATGATCTGTTAATCGCACACTCACAGATGCACTTTCTGAGATTAAAAAAAAAATGTATCATGTAAAAGTATGTAAGTTAACACAAGATATACATTGAGATCTGTGAAGATTTTAGCGAAAGTGTCTCTACACTATATGATGCAATATTTAAACTGTTAAAACAGTTTCAAATGCTAATGTTTAAAACGCTGGAACTGCTAAATGACAGAAATCTTGAAAAATGAACAGAAAATGTTTCAGCATAGAAAAGGATAAATAAAGAAAGTAGTATTTAAGAGAGGGCTACATTTCCCCAAATAACATCACCATCAAGTTGATCTGGTGTGGTCTCCATCAGCGATAGGGGCTACTATTTGTGTCTCATGCTTTACAGGAATTGCGGTACGCCACAAAGTAGAAGTTGTCAAATCAAATTATCACACTTTTAGCTATCATCCATCCTGCAGTATAGATTTTTATGCTCTAGTTCTCTATCTTTGTGACAGCTGCTTGGCTACTATAGTCGTGCCCTTTAGTGGCCTTACTGAAGCACAAGATATCTGACGGCATAATAAGGTCCTTCCTTGCCATGTTGCTTGTAAATACAGTCTGCCTCTCAACGGAGTGTCCCAGACAGCGGAAAATAGGAGATCTGAAACAGGAACAGAGTTACACAAGATACACATACACATCCATCTTGTAGCTCAAATAAATATATCCAAATTACCAGACATAGAGAGACGAGGAGGCTGCTGAACTCACCAGAATATATGCTGAAAATGCAGTACAAGACTACTCAACAGATCATATGAAGCCAAATAATGGCCACATTAACAGTGAAATAATGTTAACTATTTTGCAAATATATGCTTACACTACTGTTCAAAAGTAAGCTCATAGTAAATACATTAACATGTTACAACACATTTCTGTATCAAATAAATGTTGATCCTCTGTGCGATAAATTCAGCATAGGAACAAATTACATTTTAAAACAGACAATATAAAAATAGAAAACAGACGACTGTTGGTTTTTGTTTTTGCTCAAATGCAGCCTCGTTGAGAAAAAGGAACTTTTAACAGTCAAGATACCGTACACTGGGAATAGTGACTTTGTTTGTGGGTAAATTAATTACTAATCAGATTTAAATATGATCTTCCTCATGTAAATTAAATTTCACTAAAATAATCCAATTTGCAATAATTCTCTGTGGTCCCCACCTGATAACCATCTTACAATTTACAGCGATGATTAAAATAAACTTTGAATAGCACTTTATTTTCTGTATAGAGCTGTATAGAACTGTGTGTTTGCTTTTGCTGCGAGAGATACATATGCTGGAATTATACCATAAGAGAAAAAACAATGCTTGATCGAACATGCCCCCCACCACCGAAATGCTGTATAGTTCTTTAAGTTTGAAGGGACCGGACATGAGTGAGCTCATTTCTTTAATTAAACCTGAGATGTATTCATAAAACTATGTCTTTCTGTGGCATCAACAGTGTCGTATATATCTGACATTCTGCCACATGTGCCTGAAGCACAATCCAAATGAACACATTCTTTAGCTCTTGCGTTGAAATGTATATGGTATGTCTAAAACACGCACAAGAATGCACTGTGCAAAAGGTCAGGAAGCATAAAATGACCTGAGTGTCCTGCATCCAGGCCTTGACCGTATTCATGAAGAGAAGTGAGATCGTAAATCATAAACCTGTGGGCGTTATCATATGAGATCATCTCTCATATCTTCTGGTCTATAGAGAGCAACTGTAAATCATCCCTAACAGAAAAGCTCTGAGGACTGAGGCAAAAACATCTATTGCATACGGATCCTTGAGTACAAATATGCACCCACACAGACACACATCACAAACACAGGTGCGCTTTAAAACATGCCTGCTTTCAGACTCATAATTACAAACACTACTGTATATGTGCTAGCATGTTCATGTTGTCTTGCCCTCTCATCATCATTCTCCACCTTTTCACATAACATAAATCTAAATCAATAAATGGCAGTTGTTTTAAGGACTTGAACCATGTGACTGGTCAGAAAGCATGTGTTTCTTTGTTTCTTTATTTGTTAATGTTCTCAAAAGATTTGGCTCAACAGTTCCAATTAGCAGCAATTACAGTGATATAATCCAAATTTTTTCCAAATGTTTGCAAGCAATTTCCTTTCTCTGCACACTAAACAGGCCCTCTCGTATATCGGATCTGCAGAGGTCTTGAGTAACAGACTCTCTTGATTAAAGGTTATAGGGTTACAGAAATGTAGCATGTGGCGCTACGACACAAAACGTGCTAGTGATGTCAGCTCTAGTTCAACCTGAGCGTCCCATCATCCTCTGGGATGTTTTTTTGGCAGGAGGTCGTACGCGCGCAAGTGATATAAGTTCAAGCAGAGTTTACATGAGAGGATAAAACTCCCAGCATGCACCTCTCACATCCCACCTTTTCTCTAATCAGATTAGCTATTATTCAAGCATTCCGCCACACACTGGCGAACTGAATTCACACATGGAAACGTCATTCGTTTAATATGAGCTATCAGAGGCTAAATCACTGGCATTAACACAACAATAGCATCTAATCTCTATTAGAACTTTACAATCTAATCCTAACAGTGAGACTGCATGCAAAACTGCATGAAACACACACACACCCATATCCAGGCCACAGTGATCAAGTCCTCATGTGCACCACAAAATTGTTTTAGTTTCCCGCAGCACAGGATTTTATGTGTTAATCGGTTCTCTGAGGTTTGAGTATCTAAGTGTGTGTCAGTTTTTAACAGGCCGTGAGCCAGATTTACTAACAGCTTGCACAAAATGTCTTTTGCCATTAAAATAGTACATAGTCAGAAGAAGTAGTGAAGAATTAGTTATTTTGAGCTTGACCTCTTTGAATATTAATATTTTTTTAAGAGTATCCCTTTCAGACGCAAAATTTATGGGCAGAGAGTAGCTATTAAAAAGAATCACATGAGGCGTGATTTTATTTAATACCCAAAAAAGCATGTCTTAAACTATTTTGCGCCTCTGTTGTAAGTAGCACCTGCACATGATGAGCCTCGGCTCTGCTTATGCCGCATTCCAGGTAACCCATAACTTCTGTTGTTCCAACCTTCTACACATGAAAGTGCACTGGAACGAAAGTCAAATTTCCAAGTCCATTGGCAGTGTTTTGGAACTGTGCTCTCGTGGCCTACTAATATGCCCTGTTTAGTAAATCTGGGCCCATGTGTACTGCATATGCTAAAAAACCATAAAGTTGTCAATATATACAGGTTTTTAATCAAAAGTTCTTAGTCAGCAGTGCAAAGAGCAGTAAACTGGTTTGAACAAGTTACAAAGTCTAAAATTAGAATTCTGTGAAAATAATCTTTTGAAATATTAATTTATCATAATGTCTGCTTGACAAATGTGAGCAAAAATAAAACAACAGTTGTGAACGACATTTTAGAGTCAAATAGAACACAGAATTTGAAAAATAGAGTTAGGGCGTTGATTTTATGCTGTGTTCCAGGTAACCCATAACCCGAAAGGATTGCTAAGGAGAGACAACAAGCATAAGAGATTTGATTGGGCCAAGAAACACAAGGAATGGACATTAGACCAGTGAAAATTTGAGATCTTTGGTTCCAACTGCTTTGTGAGATGCAGAAAAGGTGAACGGATGGATTCCACATACCTGGTTCCCACTGTGAAGTAAAGGTGTGATGGGGTGTGGGTGTTCTTCTGGTGACACTGTTGAGGATTTATTCAAAATTGAAGGCCCACTGAACCAGCATTTTTGCGTTTGCGTTTAGTTGGACGATCATTTATTTTTCAACAGGAAAATGACCCCAAACACACCTCCAGGCTGTGTAAGGGC
>JAUYWG010000040.1:14356006-14367527 GCA_034779775.1 Enteromius afrohamiltoni
GTGTGCAAAGCAGTAATCAAAGCAAAGGGTGGCTATTTTGAAGAAACTAGAATATAAAAGATGTTTTCAGTTATTTCCCCTTTTTTTTGTTAAGTACATAACTCCACAAGTGTTTATTCATAGTTTTGATGCCTTCAGTGAGAATCTACCGATGTAAATGGTCATGAAAATAAAGAAAACATATTGAATGAGAAGGTGTGTCCAAACTTTTGGCCTGTACTGTATTTATTTTTGGTACTTTCACCTTTTATTTTGATAGGACAGTAGAGCAGTAAGAGGAAGTGGGAGAGAGAGAGGGAAATGTCCAGGAGCCAGGACTCGAATTCGAGACTCCCGGAGTACAATGACACTAGAATATCACAAAAGAATGAAAACCTTTCTGTTGCATCCACTTTTAATGCTAGAGTTATGGTAAGTCGGCAGTCTCTTAAAATAAATTTAAAATTACTTAGAATCTTAGAAGTATCATACAACTCAATCAAGATCCTGATGCTGACTCTCTCCTCCGTTCTATAGATAAACTGTGAGTCATCAAGTCAGAGATTTATAACACGACACTGTTCTGTGCCATGCATGGTATAATTATTTGATTTAGAGGTTTTAACGAACTGTGAGTTAAATCACTAGCACACAGAGGCTCCATCATGTCGGGAGGTCACTGGGTTTTTTTAACGTGGCAGGCTTGGCATAAATGGCCATCAAGACAGGCACCAGGTCTATTCAACAGGATCTATCTTTAGCTTTACCACACGTCTAATTGGACAGAATAATATCTAAATGGCACCAAAGTGACCGCTGATTGGTCAGCGCTGGATGTGGAGGCTGTGAGCACTGTAAATAGGGCTGAATTGAGAGGAAGGGAGGGAGAATGGGAGATTGTGTTAGTCAGACCGGCACCAGAGGGCCACAGAGAATGAGCACAGACACACAATGTTTATACTGTAAATTACACATGGGCAAAAGAGAGAGAGAGCGAGAGTGAGAAAGAAAGCGGGAGAGAGAGTGTTGCGGATGCTCTCAGGGGAAAGTGGTCCCCCGTGCTGTGTTATTATTTAGCCATTGCGGTTTTTCTTCCTGCTGAATGTTTCTCTTCTAGCGGTCCATAAAATCACAGAACCCCAAAAGCTCTTCTTTGCGTCTACGGGGGTGATTATATTCACAAACCTTAAAACCAAAAAACCTCAAACTCTTTTTTCCTCTCTCTCACTCTCTCGCTCTCCGATGCTTTTTCTAGTTATGGCACGTCTCTCTCACACTGTCACTGCCTATGGTCCTTCATCGCTAACACTGAGTCAACATCCAGCATCACCTCGCTTGCACACATGCAGCGAAATCAAGAAAGAATCTGATTCTCAGAGGCCTGCGACTTCCTGAAAATACACACATGCATCATTATACAAGCTGACAGACCTTGACACGGTAGTCACATCCAAGCAAAATACTCATTCAGAAAAGAACTTGAAGTTTCTTTCCGAAATGAAACAATAATTAGAGTATGCAGATCTGCGCTATATATAAAGCCTCAATCCAGTTATATCTGCAGCTAAATCCAGTGCTATAGAGCCTTTCAACATGCAAAAGTAAAACACAAAGAAAGAACAACCTAAAGAAAGAGAAAGAGAGCAGTGTTGTAACTGAGGCAGTTTGTGGACTGATGATGACAGGTTGTGGCTTAAGCATTACAGGAATTCATGTTTTTTTGTCTCAGGGACAGTAGATTGTCTACATTGCATGTGTATAAGTATGTTCATGTCCATACTTGAATACATGTGTTTGTGTTCTTACGTGCATGTCACTAAATGCCAGGACGAGAACTGCTGCTCCATTGCCAGATTAAAGGCCATCTGTTAAACATTGGAGTAATCTGCTGAGTGGAGACTGCATCAACTTTTACCAAATGAGACTTAAAGGAATACTGTAAGGAAAGTGGTAAAGAAAAAAAAAGATAAATTGTTCACTGTATTATCACGCAAGCAAAATTTGAGGTCTAGATCTAAATGTGGTTTCAAAGCTAAAGCACTGTATGCAACTAGAGAAAATATGACAGATATTATATCATTCCCACTATTGTAATGTAAAATGTCCTTTATTTATATAAAATATGCTAAGCTCATGAGGGAAATAATTATTAAGGTTACACACAAAACCAAAAAACTTAAATGCCAAAAAACTATTTCAGGCCAAAATACAAATACATGTAAGCAAACATTCAATTATATTTTCAAAATCTGCTTTAGCACAATGGCAATACAAAAGTCAACAATTAACTTTTCAAAACACGTTGTGTATATAGTTGAATTTTATTTCATAGACAGTTTAAATCATAGACAGTTTAAATGAGTTTTATAGATCAAAAAAGATGTGGAATAACAATCATATTATCAGATCAGACACGTCAACGAAACACATTCTTAGAAAATGTTTTCTTTGTAATGTCTATCTGAGAAGAAAGAAGGTCACAGTTTAAGTTGTGTCATTTACTTTATGTATTTGTTTTATATGCTAAGACCTAAAAATAGAAATTCAGTTCTAGAAGTAAATGTGGTGGGCCAATAAGAATGCAGTAATGACTTTAAGTTCTGGACTAGCAGTAAATCAAAACCAGCTCAGGGTGGAGTAACACGTCACTGACACAGCAGCTCTGGAAGCTCATGACTTCACAGGAATGCTGAGACCGAGAAAAATTCTGTACACTGACTCCATTACGTCTTTATGACATCATTTCCGCCTTCCTCTTTACTTGGTGGTGAGTGAGTGTGTGAGATGCTGAAGCGAGGTGTGGTGAAGGGCTGACAGGAGTGCAGGTGCATTAAACAAATGCTTTTTTTCTTTCACAGAAAGAAGAGACATCAGTCCTTAAACATCTCAGTAATTTGTAAACTATGTGTGAATGTGAAGGTAGTGGAAAAAGTTTAAAAGATGATATACCGGTCCAATTCAAACGTCTTTACACCCCTTTACTTCTATATTACTGGCTGTCTCCGCTCCACTGTGTTAAACAGTCGAAGGTTAAAAAATAAAGTCTCTCTTTAAAAACATCTAAAGCTAATACACCTGCAAAATTAGTACAGATCTATATAGCTGAAGAGTTATGGATGACCAGCAGGGATTGTGTAGAGACGTGTATCTTTATAAGCATGTGACATTGCCAAGTTTAAATTTGGGAGTATTTATCAACAGATATAATCTTAGTCTCCAGAGTTTTGTGGTTATATGGAAAAATAATCATGTTCTGAGCTGAAACTTCCCCAGCTGGATCTTTGTGTTAATGACAAAAATCTGTTCACAAAACATGATTCTCTTATAAACCACCTCTAAGCTCTATCTAGATCTATCTATCTATCTATCTATCTGCTGTTTCTATCTATCAGTGTTTCTGTTCATCTGACTATAATATTGGTCTATGTATCTGTCCATCAGTCTGTGTATCAGAGTTTATCTATCTGTATATTCATCTGCCTGTCTGTCTATCTATACGTTTTCTTTATGAGTGATAGGACATAACTGCGTATTAACATTTTACACACGCTAGAACAAACAACATTCATGTCCGAGCTTTATGGTCACGTGTACCAAAATGTATCTACAAATGTCCTAAAGCATGGCTGACTGAACATGTTTGCATGCATTCACTAAATCTGGAGAGAACTGAGGCTAGGACAGATATCCACAGCAGCACAGCAACTGATTCGACTCTCAACATCTGGCAGCTATCAAAGCTAGAGGACCAAGTGTGTGTGTGTGTGTGTGATCAGCGGTGTGTTGTGGGGGTGTTGTTTGAGAAAACAGGATCTGCAGAGAGCAGTGTGAAGTCCAAGTGTGTGAGTTTACTGGCATTCTGAGATGGCTGATAGCATCTCACTTAGTTAACTACAGCGAAACACAGCCCAACACTGTTCATTAATGAATGGTGTGTGTGTGTGTGTGATCCAGAGAGCACCGTGCATGATCGTGAGTGTGTGCACTTGTGTACCTTTGATTAATCAAAGACTATATGTTCCAAAGAGTGCTCTCCTTACATCAGATTGAGACTAAATTGTTTCAAATCAACAAAACCATTAGCACTAGGGCTGTTTGAGGTGAGACGCAAACACACACACACAACGAATACAGATTAACACAACAGGGTGTGTGTGTGTGGGGGGGGGGGTTTATGCATACATCTCAATAATCATGTAAGCCTAAGCACATGTTTGTGTGCGTCGCAAAGTGTAATATCCAGCCTGAATGAGTCGACACTGGAGGTTAAGGTGTGTCCCCCATGCCGCTACCCTCATCGCACCATACAAGCCAACAACACCCACTACCTCCATACCTGAAACCTCTGAATCATCAGAGAACTATTAAGAAATAACAAAACTGTACCTGAAATGTGTGTTTTGTTTATCTGTCCTATGCCGTATTTATTGCTCTTCCTAAACTTCTATGCTACCTCTTTCACACTCCCAAACTACAGTATGACCAGGCATTTAAGTGTTTTAAGACAAAACTGGGCCAGGATGGATTTTACTGCATATTTTGACTCTTAACTGGGTATTAAGACTTAGCTAGGTATTAAATCTCCTGCAAGATTTAGAATCAGTTCCTTAACTCCTATTTGGTGACTAATTATGTAACGTCTTGAAAAGTATTCAAAAATAAGTTGAGCAGACATCTGCACAGCTCAAGATCCTCTGAATCACACCAAAACTACCACAACCCACTTGTCTATGAGTTTGACTTATGTTTGTCCGTTGTTACCAAACTTGTAATAAGATGTACAAATACGAAGCCAAATGCGAAGAGCCATAAGGGGAGGGGCTCAGAGGGAAAGTCTTGGCTACAGTTCAGGTCAAGCGTTATTAATGTCGTAGATGTTACAGTAAATTGTGAGCAGGGTAGGTAAAAAGAGGTAGGATAAAGGTTTTAACTAATGAAATATACTCTCAAACTAGATATGTAGAGAGCTAAAGGAGACCAAGCTGTTGGTAAGGGGTGGTGTTTAAGAAGAGCAAATAATTGCTGGATAAATCCAATATGATCCAAACAAGTCACATGATCCTTAGTTACTCCATACACCTTTTCCTGTCATCAAGGTTTGTTTGGCGATGCTAGTCACCCATGGGGTTTATTTGCTAAAGCCCAGTTTCAGTCTAAACATAGCAACAGCTCTAATGCAGGAGAGATGGGACTGATTTGTTTGTCAGAGCAAGTGGATGAGGGTGGAGACTTACACAAACACTTTGATCAGAAATCATAGCAAGTTAATGATGTCAAGACAGAGACAAAACCAAAATACAAGACATGATAAGAGTTGGCTAAAGAAACCTTAGAAGTGTATTATGAGGTATTACAACAGTCCTGTGTTTTTCAAAGACAAATTGTGAATGTTTTTCTGACAATGATTTGTTTGAAAATAAAAAAAAGAATTGTTTTAAACAATGAAATATATATTTTATATAAAATTGTATACAGTGAATATATGTCATCGTATTTAATACATTTTAAAAAGTGGTTGGTAAGATGTTTTAATGTTTTTGGAAATAATTTTATTGTCACTTATGCTCAATTTAAAGAGTTAGTTCACAGAAAAATTACATTTATGTAATTAATTACTCACCCTTGTGTCATTCCAAACACGTAAGACTTTGTTCATCTTCGGAACACAAATTAAGATATTTTTGATCCGTTTTTTTGCGCCATCCGACGCTCCATAGACAGCAATACAACTGAAATAATCCAGATCCAGAAAAACTGTGTGATAGCAGTGTATCAACTTCAGTTTTGCAGCGCTACAAGAATAATTTTTTTTGCGCCAAGACAAAAATGACATAATCTAACGCTACTGTTCTTCTCCCCTGACTTACATCTTACGCCATTTTATAGTGTATTACAAACGCAACACATATGCAGCCTTTATCAGCCATCCAAGGAAAAGCACCCGGTTAAAGACAAATTCTCGCAAAACTTTCATTGAGCCACTGATGTCACATGGACTTATTTACAGATTTTTTGCTATGTTTCTGAACCTGGGATCATTTCAGTTGTGTTGCTGTCTATGGAGGGACAGATGGCTCTGATATCATCAAAAATATCTTCATTTGTGTTCCGAAGATAAACAAAGGTCTTATGTGTTCGGAATGACACAAGGATTAGTAATTAATGACAGAATTTGAATTTTTGGGTGAACTAATCCTTTAATGTATCCTTACTAAATATATTTAAGGAAATTAGTAAGGATTTACAAAAAAACAACAGTGAGCACTTGTGACCTCATTCAACACACTATGACCTTTCAACCCCACAACCCAGAGTTTGTCCGAGCCTAAAGCCTGTGTATTGAATGCATGTCCATGTCTGTGGTGTGTCAGCACTGTGCTTCGTCTCTTTTTGTTTTGTTGCTCTCTTGAATATTTATGCCCTTCAAAAAGGGACAAAGGGACAGAAACCATAACAGCTCAACAGCCCACCAAAGGCACACACACACTTTACAAATAATAAAAAAATTAAACAGAAAAATACACAAAACAGCTAGACATTCTGTGGTCAGGCTGGAGTTATTTGTCTCTAGTCAGGCTTTGAAATATTTCATGTGTCATTTTATGAACAGTTCTTCAGAGATTAAGTAAACAGCGTGGACAGGGAATGTTGCTGTTTCTCTCTCTCCACTTCCTTTTGTTTGATTAGACAAACATAAAAACAGTGGGGTATGTAAACATGCGCTACGCTCAACCAGAGGATGAGTTTACAAGACTCGAGAGGTGGGAAATGATGCTGATCAACTCGTTTCTGTAGGGATGAAGAGAGCGAGAACACACACATTGTCTCAGACATCGCTGTAAAGAAATGACACCTACAGGCAGCATATGGTCTGTATGGACTGTGGTGACCTGTGTCAAACCACTTTCTGAGCAAGGAGCATGAGGTTTCTCACACAAATCTCTGCAGAACTTGTGACTCACTAAGTATGAAAGCCCCTCTGAACCACATGTGAGACCTCAAGCCTGGCCTTTTTTAGAAGAGTGTAAAAACTTTTCCAACTAAAAACAGTTTAAAACACAACAATATCAGCTTGCCAATTCAGATTTGGGAAGCAGTCACTTAGGTAAGGAGTGTTGTTCAGCAGTTTTGAGTAATCACTCAGCAGCAAAGCAGCATATTAGGATGATTTCTGAAGCACCTTGATACTGAAGACAGGAGTAATGGCTGTTTTCTGCATTCAGCTTCGCCATCCTAGGAAAAAAACAAAATCATGTTTTAAGCAGTATTTCAGTTTTGATGACAACAGATATCATGACCATAAGACACTTCTCTCTACAAAATGTCCCCAAAACAATGGCAATATCCCAAATTCTGGGACATTCTGTGGTACCCAAAAGCATATAAATAGTACAGAAAGTTTCTGAAAATCTAAAATTTTAGAAAGTTTTGTGTGAGGGGTAGCTTTAGGGTATAGTAAATACTGTTGGTACCCTTTTGTGCAGTTTGTACACTTCTAACAAACCCAACATATGTCTGTGTGAGTGTGTGTGTTTTGTTTACAAACAGTTCCTTCTATCTTTCAGCTATTTTTAAAGAACTTTGTGTGTGGACAAAAGTAGGGACACTTATTGTCTCTGAAGCATAGCCCAGTCCACAATCCACATCATTATCCCTCTTCCACCAAACTTTACAGTTGGCATAGTGCAATCAGGCAGGAATATCACCAAACTCATCACCCTTTAGACTGCCAAGAACACCTAGAACGTTTCCTCTGCTCCAGAGTCCAGGGGCAGCATGCGTTACACCACTTTATCTGATGCTTGGCATTGTATTTGTGATGTGAGGCTTGCATGCATTTGCATGGTTATTCCACAAAGATCTCATTAATACCAGTTAATGTTTGGAACAGCTTATATTTACACGGCATGCTCTTCTGCAGTCTGTGACCAGCCTCTCTGTGACTTCACAAGGTCTTTGGCTTCATGGATACTTCCTCACAGAATCCTATCACAGTGCCACATATGAGTTCACTGAACTTTTCAAAACACCTATTTGTCACAAATGTTTGTAAATGTAGACTGCATGGCTAGGTACTTGATTTTTTACAAACATGTGGCATTGGGTGTGATTGAAACACCTGAATTTAATAATAAAAAATAGACACCAAAAATAAACTATAATAATAACCAAAAATAACTAAAAACACAGGCTGATAATGAATTTAGTACCAATATATCATGCATGCCATATGGGGAAATAAATATGTGACCCTGGACCACAAAACCAGGATAAACATTTTGAAAGATTTAGCAATACCATCTGAAAGCTGAAAAAATAAGCTTTTCATTAATGTATGGTTTGCTATGATAGGAAAATATTTGTCGGAGAACTATTTGAAAATCTGGAATCTGTGGGTGCAAAAAATCTAAATATTGATAAAATATCTCCATGATTTTGAACCATGTATTGTTTGCTATTACTACTAATACCCGTGCAAAGTTTTGTGGTTCAGGGTCACATATAGAGGCCTGTAGCATTGTACTATTGCAGTACTGGATTGTGCTAGTACCACAATTTAAATGAATAGCTCTTTTTGAATTATTCTCATTTGCAAGCTGCTTTGGATGAAGTGTCTGCTAAATGAATAAATGTAAATGCAGCGTGTTGAGAGGACTGAGAATATCATAGCTGAATCCCCGAAGCAATAAAAGAGTGATTGCATGAGGTCATTAGAAAGCGAGAGCAAGAGAAAGAGAAAAACAAGACATAATTCCATATATCCATCATATAAAATGGACATTCCCTAAAATAACATACCTAGCCCCACAGAGGGTTATTTTCAGTATGTTCTTGGTGGCTAACACCCTAGACAAGCCTAACTGAAGCAGACCACCATCAGAGCACTGTTGCATTCTGTTTTCCCAAAACATTCCAAGCATCGAAAAAGAAAAGAGAAGAGGAAAGAAAAGAATAATCAGAAGTACTGCGGTTTGTGTCAGCAAGGATGACCAGAACCTAAAACATCTTGTAAGAATAATAGTCGTAAACTAAAAAAAGGCAATGAAAAAGTATTGGAATGGCTTTTGTTAGAACTGTAAATTCCATACCCGGTTCTGAGCCACGGTGGTGAGAGAGCAGAGATGCTATTCCCCTCTCCGTCGTCCTGGGGGTCCGACATGCACTTACACATACGCAAGACTGTGGGGAAAAGCAGAATTCAGTACACGGCCGTGTGGTTGTGGTCAGTATATGCTTGGACAGGATAATTCATAATTCCTTCACCTCTCTTTCTCCTTCTATCTTTATCTGTTTCTTGCTTTCAAACACACTGGCACGCTTCAGAGAACGTACACACACCAGCCTCATGCCAAAGGCAAACTGTGAAACACCAGCACCCGCAAAAACTCTCAGAGTGGGAAAAATCCACATACTGTACCAGGTTTCAACAGCTTTAACACTGAGTGAATAAACAAGATGAATGCTACATTTTGTCTTTTTTAATTCCTCTCCTACACCCCCTTTAGAGGCAGAGAAGGGGGAAAAAAGAGCTGAAACAATGGTGGAGCGGTCCAAAACCTCCCTGGCTTAAAACAATACCATCAATCAATGTAAGCAGAGAGAACAAACACACAAATTTATTAAGAGGAGCTCTAAGACGCTTGAGCGCTTTAACTCTTTACGGTCAGTCACACACACACAGGAAGTACCTAATTACTTTATCAGCACAGCAGAGGGAGAGAGCACATGCACGACTTTCCACAGCCGAGGAGATTAACACGAGGAACTGTGTTTAGTGTTCACCCAAGGCTCTGTTCATATCAGATCTTAGCCAAGGGCTCGTCTTCATCTCAGCTCAAGGCAATGAGAGTCTCCAGCCTAGAGAAAAGAAAGACTTCATGCATATATTAACCCAAATGGGCCTGCAGTGAGTTTAGCCCCAGGTCGTCTGGCTCTGAGCTCCATGGCAGAGTATATGGTAATTTCATGTGCTTATAATTTCACAAAATAAGAAGAATAATACTATAGGCAACAGTTATGAACATGAATAGTTGGCAGATATGCTCTTTCAGTCTTTTATTGACATCTATTGCAAATTTCTATCAAATCTAACCTATCAAATTGGGGGCATCTGAAAGAAAAAAACACTGGGCAGTTTATTTCTTTCAGATGCCCCCAATTTGATAGGTTTGTCACAACATGATAGCTGTATAGTTAACAAAGTTGCATGTTTATTGGCAGGTTAAAAATTTGCAATAGATAGATATTATATTTCGAAATAATTGTTGTCATTTGTTATTAAAATTTGGACAAGTCAACCTTTTGTAAGTTTTGTAAACATCTGCTCCAGTGTGGTTTCCAGAAACACTATAAGCTGGACAGGAACCCAACAACAACCAATAAACCAGTAAGAGAAATCCTTAGATCCTTTGTCTGTTGTTGGCGGTTTACCATGGTGCACACTGATAAGAAGGACAAAGCAAGGGCCAGAATCAACTCCAGTCAACAGTTCATCACCTTTACAATCAAGTAACTATCAGCTTTGCCAGATTCAGTTTGAATAAAGAAAAGAACAGAGATGTTAAAATATATTTTTATGTGATATATATCCTTATACACAATTATTATTACTCAGTACTTGTACAATTATACTGTAATAAAATTCATTGAAATAAAGCGTAAATCGTAATTTATATATTTTAAATGACAAATCATTTGCCATTGATTATTATCACAACCATACATGCATTAATATTGACATAATTATTATTACTTTTAATAATAAAGAGTTATTTTAAATTATGCTTGTTAATAATAATGATCTTCATTACAAGTGATGATCAACTATTACTATAATTTTATATCTTAATGAAAAGATCTATTGTATTTATGTTTTTATTGAACATTTATATATTTATGTATTGCTCTTTTTTAATTGGTCAATAGCAACCTACCCTGTTAGGTAAATGCTAAACAAGACCACATACTCAAAGTATTAATCATACAGCCCACCTGGGTGGTTCTAGAAATTTGATTGTATCAAAAAGTGAAAGCAGTTTAACATCTGGTATGTTCCACTCACATTCATATAGAGTCTACTCAAAGCAAAACTGTTGAAGTGATTTATCTTGGTGATCTCTTCTTGTTAGTCCTTTATTTTCTATGCCAAACAAATGTGTGTGGGTGCTGGTGTGTGTTTTCAATTAACAAAAAGAAAGAAAAAAAGTAAACAGTATTGCCAATGTGAAGACCCAGAGGTTACAAAGGTGAACTGGAAACCTCAATGTTTAAGCATTATAAAGTGTCCACTACTCCAAGCTCTAAATATCAGAGCAAGAGCAGAAAACCCCTGACCACCTCGCTCTGCCTATCCCCATAAATGAGAGTGAACCATGTAAGAGCTCTGGGATGCAGTCCTTAACAGCATTCAGCATTCCCTTGTTTAAATTGAGCATGGCTGTGCCTCGTTTACTCTCTCACCCACTCTCTCTCCTCTCCTCTCCTCTCCTCTCCTCTCCTCTCCTCTCCTCTCCTCTCCTCTCCTCTCCTCTCCTCTCCTCTC
>JAUYWG010000040.1:14375680-14388032 GCA_034779775.1 Enteromius afrohamiltoni
TTATTTTAAAACAGAAACATGTTAAACATTCGTATAACATCTGCAATATGCCGTTTGTAAAAAAAAAGTGCTTCCTTTTCCTTGCTGTATATTTCTGTCCAAAGGTTCGGTCAGTGATGACGATGAAAACAGGGGAAACTCAAAAGGCACTGAAAGCGGTCTCTGCTCGAGTGTTGTTGTACAAAAAAAAACAGTTCACATGAAATGCACACGCTTACAGAGCAAGACAGGACTTCACTGCAAAACCAGTGAGAAAGCACACGGTGATCGTCCACCGGAATTATTCTCATGACAGCAACAGACATTGCATAGAGATATGCACCCTTTCACATTTTCATCACTCATATTGCATAAATACAAAGCGTTTACTCTAAAGCGACAGGCGTTTTACAAATCAGTACCCAAATCATGGCAAAATGTTCACAATGCAATGCGCTTCATCAGGTCGAGTTTGGATGACATAGTGCATATACACTCTGCGTTATGAATGACAAATAGCCTACCACAGTAAAAAAAAAAAACAATTCCAGTCCTATGCTTTGGCGTTTTTGTCTGTTGTCGTCCATGAAACAGCTCCACCTCACCCCCTGCAAAAAGTTTAAATCAACAATATCATACAGTGAATGTTATGCAGCAACAGGTGTGGTGGGAATACAGCCTGCTTTTGCAGGAAAGGTTTTTTGTCGCTGCAAATTGTAACTCAGGGTCGCATGTAACCCGAGGGGGCCAGAGGGGGTACGAAAGCTGGTAACTTAACATGAAAAGTAGATTGACAAGGTGAAAACATGCCCATTAGCTGCACTGATATGTTTCGCGTAGCTAACACACTCTTAACAGGACTACAACTACAACAAGCCAAGTCCAAATGTGTGACGAGATGAGCTTATCGTTTGTTTTGTACAAAAGGCACATGTATACCGCAGCTGCCTGGCTCCTATAGAAACACTTTGAGAATGTGTCAGCGTTTATCCAGCAGACGTAAAAATCACGCAAGAGTTACTTCAAAAGTCCAGTTCGCTTCGTTAGGCGCAGCTGCCCATGGCTTTGACAAACGAGCCGTCGGGGAGCTGCCTGAAGATGCCCCGTAACGTCTCCAGTTCTCGCGTGAGGTGCTCTACCCTCTTGCGCAGTCTGTCGTTATCCGCCGACAACTCGATCACTTTTTGTTGCGTCTCCACATTGCGCATTTTCGCCTTGTCCCGGCTCTTGCGCACGGCTATGTTGTTGCGCTCCCTCCTCATCCGATACTCGGTGCTGTTCTTGTCGACGTGTTTCTTGGATTTCCCTCTATCGCCCATCTTCATGGAGCCCCCAGGCAGGTGGCTGTGTTGGTGATGGGGACTGGGAACGGGCGTCGGGGGAGGTGTGGGATGACCCGGCTGGAGGTGCATGGTGGTTTGCGCGCAGTGGGCGATCTGGTGCTGCAGGTACGACAGATGTGGCGCGTGGTGTTGAGAGTGGTGGTATGTGGGGGGCATCGAGTGGCCGAGCTCATCTTCCTCCCGGGGCTCTTGTTTGATGGCCACAGGTCTCATTCGCGCCTGGCTGTCGTAGATGGGCTCTAGCTTGGAGGAATCCATGTAGCCGTTCATGCAGCCGTACATCTGCGGGGGCCCCGGTGTGCCATTGGCGCCGTGGGGGTACTCGTAGTCTCCGCTCGCCAGCTTGAGCTTTTCTTGCTTGGAGCTGTTGTGGAATAAGTCAGCCAGGAACTCGTCGTTGAAGGCAGAAGGGTCGATGTAGGCGCTGATGTCGATGGAGTTTTCGTTCTCGCAGATCTCGCTCAGGTCTCCAGCGGTGTCTTTGTAGGTATAGGCGTTTTGCTGACTCTGTACAAGGCTGGTCATCAGTGGCCGTGGGGCGACCTCGTAGAGATTTGCTTGCTCCATGGAGTATCTAAAACCCGCCAGACATGGTGAAGAGCTCCGGGAATCCAGCTTGTTCGCAGTACCGGAGAAAGCCGCGCTGGCTCCAAGTTCTCTGGACAGGCGAGCGAGCAATTTCTCGTGGCTGTGTACTCGGCTGTAAAATGGATTTGAGTGTAGAGGCTGAAACACCACACGGGATCTGCTTTTTAGAATGACACTTACACCCTCAGCGTGTGAGCTTCACATCTGTCAAGTACTTTTCTGAGTGCACTTATATATGCTTGAGTTTGGAGAGCGGGTGTGCTCTGGGTCCTAATGCTTCTCTGCGTGATCTTTGCGCGAGGGCTCAGCGCACGCTCTGATATCGAGCTGGTCTTTACAAATGCCATTATTGAATTATGGATGAAAAAAGTACGCGATCGATTCATATAATAAATGAAATGTTTTCATCATATAGTGTTTATTCATAAAAGAATAACAATAATGTTAATGTTCACAATAATGTTAATGTTCACTGTTCATTATTGTTAATTGGATTTTGAGATTTGATGGGTTTAGTATTGTAGCAACCTTTGGAAATTACTGTTTTAAATTTTGTGTGTTGATTCTCTTATTTCCTTCTGACCGATGATGCAAAATTGTACCATTTAAGCGCTTGGGAGAATCTTTGCGCACAACAATGAATACGAGGACTTTGCCAAAACAAACAGTGCAGCACACGTCTCACCTAGTGCGAGAGAATCTGGAGAATTGCACGCGCTGTAGTTGGAGCGCGCGTATCAGCGCTAATCAGTGCGTGCGCAGTCTGGGAGCTCCCTCTATTGTCACAGCGAGAGCCTGGCACGTACCACAGCGAAAATAATGAGACGAGAGGCCACAAGACATGTAGCCAGCAACAGATAAGTTGTACATTATCGGGTTTTTTTTCCCTGTTATGGTCTACCCTATTTTATCATATCAATATTAGAAATGACCATATGGAGCCATGTAACAGTTTACTTACGTTATGTCTTTCATGTGAAAATAAATACATCCTCTCATTAGCTCAAAATGAATAAATAATCTTACATTAAAAATTAAGAGTTAAAAAATTAAATAAAATGGAACCAAAGGATTTTTAAGGATCATTTAGGGTAATTTGTGACTGTAAGTAATGCGAGACACCCAAACTTTTTATTATTAACCTTTATTATAAGTCATTAATACACTCTCAGAAATAAAAGTACAAAAGCTGTCACTGGGGTGGTACCTTTTCAAAAGGTACAAGTTTTTAGCTGAAGGGTCATTTTTGGTACCTTAAAGATACATATCAGTACATAAAGTTTACATATTAAACAAAAGTGTACAATTAAACATGTAAAGCTTCTGTACCTTTATTTCTGACAGTGTAACTTAATAATATATGTGTTGATGCTGTGTTTATTTATTATGTTTATTTTAAACACCAGGAACACACACACATACAGTATATATTTTGAAAGTATTTACATGTAAATGCAATTATATATTTATTTTCTTATATTTAAAATTATATCTAAATATATTTAATATATAAACATAACATATTTTCATTAAATATATACATGCATGTGTTTATATTTTTATATGCTTAATAAACATACACGGTACATACAAATATACTATGTAAAGAAAAACTTTTATTTTGGATGCGATTAATTGCGATTAATCGTTTGACAGCACTAATATTATTATATTTAATAATATAATATTTATTAAATAAATAAATATATATTATTTGTTTAATAAATATTAAAAGTTACAAGTGCAAAAGTATAATAGGGAAGACAATTATTATATACATAAATCCAAAGCATATGTTAAATTTGAGATGAGAATCACACCATAAAAGAGTCTTACATGCAATAGAAAAATGTAGCTACATTTATGAATGTAACATTTGGTGTAAAAACGCCACAAATTGTTCAAAGTGAAAAGGGTCTATGCTAAAAAGTGACAAAAAGCAAAATTTTGTTGGTTACATAAAACAGAATTATTTATTTGTTTAACAGTTTAAATACATATCAAAATCTTTCTTGAAATTAAAAAGCAAGGAGTAGCCTTTGAAAACTTACATTTAGAAATGTATACTTTGGCACGAAATAGGCCTAGAATCAAATAAATTTATAGCGAGAAGGGGTTATTCAATAAGTAACCAAAAAGCATATTTTGGGGGGTTATACATAAGTTAGAATATAGATATGTTTCAACAAAATTAGAAAAGTGAACCCTAATACGACAGGTATAACGTCACCTTGTTTAGTATTCTTGACTAATCTCATGCTTTATTGCATAAACGCCCCTAACCGACAAATGCTGCCTGATTGGTTAGTGGCATGTCAATCAAACAGAGCATTTCGTCATCTCTCCCAACCCTCTGATTTCATTGGCTGCGAGAGCAGATTTCCCTACATGGTCACAAGATTTCGCAATACTCCCAAGCGCCGCTGTACCAAACAATAACACCTCAACCTGAGCTTATTTTTTCCGTGAACAAAGAGGACATTAATCTTTATTAACTGAAGTGGATAACTTATAAGCCTCGAGCGGTTTCAAGGTAAGTGGTCTGGGTATATTCTAAGGTAGCTGTACGGACTGTCGTATTGTTTTTTTTATCAATAAACGATGGCTCGCTAACTGAGAGGATCCGTGCCGCTCACTCGATTGCAAAATACCTTCAACTCACGCATCTGAGGCCAGCTAGAGCTTCATGACCCACGATTAGACATGGGCGCGATCGACTGTGGCGCATTATGCTCGATTCGCGTAACTTTTATGTAGAAAGCAGAATGTACGCGCTCTCGGTTCATTGTTAGACGCCTGACGTCATGGTTAGGAATGTGGCAGCTAATTAGCCAACGTGCTAACCTGCAGTAGATCTCGCTGGCCACAGACTCGCGTACACCTAAACAAACACTTCTGTGGGCATCGTGAGGGTTTTTACATGGTTACCCGATATATCACAACAGTGATTTACCAGATCGACAGCCATTTTTACTGCAAACACACTGTTGTTTAAAGTGAGGCAGCGGTATTCCCCTTCGTTCCCACAGTTCCGTGTATGATGTAACCAACCAGATATACTGCAAAACAAAAGACTCCCCGGCTTAAAATGACACCACTAATAAACTTTAAATCGCTTTACAGTAACGTTAGCTAAACTATTACGGCGTTTGTTTCAAATGTTAACTTTGGCTCGGCATAGTTCTGCATGACTACGGAGTTTCCCTTCTCTCGTGTACAAAGGAGCGGGTGGGAGCGCGAGCGATGATGCAACCGCGGGCAACACTTGAGCTCGCGCTCATACTAGAGAAAGAAAATTTGCCACATATGCACATTGACATGGCAGCACGGTCGGATTACAACAACATAACGCTAACGGATGAGCACAAGCGGTTGACCCGACTTTAAGGTGTTGCAGCATTTTGCTGAAATAATGCGTTTCTGCGCGGTGCATCTGCTCAGGTGGGAATTGTGTGGCATCAAATTATGCAAAGTGTGATGGAGTATGATGCTGATGTGTGCAGAGTACTTTGTCTAACTTCTTTCTCTCTGGTTTTTAGGCACCCGGCTGCATTTTGTGGCATTCAGCATCTCTCTACACCGGCTAACACCAACTCTGGCTCTGAGAAGTCCGACAACGCCGGTCGGAGAGGGAGAGAGAAAGACAGTGGAAGTGGAGCCAAATGAGCAAGCAGTTGCAACAGAAGATATCCAGCACAGATCAGAACGGCGTTAGTGTTATACAGAATCAACCACATAACAGTGCACTGAACCCGGCAGGACTACAGCAGGTACACACATCAAGAAACTGACCTACTTACAGTGCATTTATGAATATTAATAAACCGTGGTATGTATTGGTAAAGTGCACTAAAGCTTCCAATTTCAAACAACCATGAGAAATAAGCAAATTAGTTGCTTATTAGGTATCTGGTTGCATGACGTTATTTTAATTCTGACAGGTTCCTCAATTAGTCCCAGTGAGTCCCGGAGGTGCGGGTAAGGCCACACCACCCAGCAAGATGAAGAAGTCATCTACAGATAAAAACAGCGATGAGTACCGCCAGCGGAGAGAGCGCAACAACCTGGCTGTAAAGAAGAGCCGCATGCGCAGCAAGCAAAAGGCACAGGACACCCAACAGCGTGTCAATGAGCTGAAGGAGGAGAATGAGAGACTTGAGGCCAAAATCAAATTACTGAGCAAAGAACTGAGTGTGCTCAAAGACCTGTTTCTAGAGCATGCTCACAACCTCGCAGACAACGTGCAGCCCCCTGCTTCTGGTGGAGGCCCCGGAAACCTCTGCAACAACAACAACAACAGTGGCAGTAACAGCAGCCAGTGAGGGCCTGATGTTGGTTTGCAGTGTGCTCTGCTGTGGGCTGTGTGAAGGCTCTCTAGGCAAATCATTTTACTTAATCGTGTTATGCTTTTCCCCCTCCCGTTCCTGGAATGTGTACTGTCCGCAGTGTTTCACTTGTGCGTCTTCAGTTTGTACACTCAAATTCTGTTTCCTTCACTCGTATTATATCTCATGCAGAATGTTATGATCGCCATAGCAACCGCAGAATATTCAACCCCCGCTCTGATTTGATGTGCAGGAGATAACGTTAATACCTGCCTTCCATTTGCAAAGCAGCATGTTTTAGTGTCTTGAAACTTTGCTGTGTTTTGGAGGACTGTTGAATGCTCCTCAAAAGACACTTATGAAACCTGGCCAAAGCAGGTCGTGAAGATTTAACAGTTCCATCACTCCACTCTAATGTCTAAAGAAAAGATTCAGAAATTCAGTGCTGTAGTCAATTAACATTATTCATTATGAGTTGACTTAAGGAAGTTATTCCCTGCAAAGAGCATCTATTTTGTATTCCTGCTATTCAGCTCTGGTTGTTGACCATGTCTTATTATAGCAAATACACTGTTGTATCTATGGTAACAGACTAAACGTATTGCATCAGACTCCAGACAGTGTCTGCATTACCAGTAGTCTTTAAATCCCTTCAGTTAAGCCTTCAATTTTGACAAGGGTGGAGAAGAACCAATAGAGTAGAAAATTAGCTCTAGTGTATGTATTAGGGTGTTGGTAGGTAAATTAACACACGTTATTTCATAACAGTAACTCCTCTCTCTTTGTAAATTCTGTTGAGATAAGATTGACTGGTACCTAGACTAGTGCTGAACATTGAAAGTCTTCAATCACCTGACGTGCCCTAAAATAGTTAAATTATGAAAATGAGTTATATTGAAAAATTCCTAATTTCAAGAAGTTCGTTATCTGACTATGTTACTTTTTTGGCCATTTTGTTTCCCCCGACCAGTTTCAGAGAAGTATGTGTGAATTTACGTCTGCAGCAACGGGTGTTGCTAAAAGTTATTGGAGCAGCCACATGACCTTTGCCCTCACCGAGTCTCGTAGAGCTATGTGTTCTTGGAGTCGCTGTAGATAGACTTTTGTACCTCAGGCTATATGTTATAGCCTCACCAGACAGCCTTTAAGATCTATATTCCTGTTTAGGAGGAAATTAAAAAGGGGAGGATAAGAAAAGACAAGGCAATCTTATAAGATGTCCAAAGCATCTTTAATTCTACTGTATATTTTCATTTTCTATATCTGAAGTTTTAAACATAAAATAAGCATGAAAGGCAATGCATGATTAGAACTATTTAAACAACTAATTAAAGGTTATGCTCTACTAAGGAATAGCGAAACGGGCGACTGCATACTTTTTGTATTGTTGTATCAGGCTGGGCTAAAATAAAGCTGATGTGTAAAAGTTCTAAAGTCAATATTTCATGAATATTTGATTGGCATATTTTGCTTAAGTATGAGGGTTGCTGGGCAACTTGCTTTTTTACATAAATGTATACTGGGTTTTTGTGCATTGTAAATTAAAATTGAATACAAAATACATTCCTTGTGTTTGTACTAACTGTGAAGAGGGGCACAAAACCTAGACATTCATTTACCAAGTCAGCTGAGGTGCCTGCAAAAAAAAAAAAAAAAAATCCTGCTGCAGTAAGTTAAACTACACACAGATCTAGGTGAGCTTTGTTCTGTAGGTTAGGTGTAGGGTAACTATAGGTTAGTGTCCCATTTAGTGCCTCAATGGCTGCTTAAATCAGTGTGTATTTATTCTTATGTCAAAACAGGAATTCATAAACTCCTGAGTTAATTCTTAAACTAAATCATAACTGACAGAAAAATGTTTTTCTGACAGTGTATTTATAAAACCGATGCCAATACCACTGCTGTTGGAAATTCTATTTTACAATATCACTTATGCTGGGGTGACAGACCTGTTACGCAATGTTGCAGTCAATTCAGTCAAGCACACATAGTAAACTACTATTTAAAGGAAGAGCTGAACTGGATCAGAGTTATCTCAAGCCAAGATTTAAAAAAAAGAGACTGCTACTAATATCTGAGAAGAACCACTGACATTAAAGCCACTGTTGACTTAAAAAAAATAAATAATTTAAAGGGTTAGTTCACCCACAAATGAAAATTCTGTCATTAATTACTCACCCTCGTGTGTCGTTCCAAACATATAAGACCTTTGATCATCATCTAAACACAAACTAAGATATTTTTGATGATATCAGAGAGCCATCTGTCCCTCCATAGACAGCAACTGAAGTGATCCCAGGTCCAGAAACGTAGCAAACACACCGGTAAAAAGTCCATGTGATGTCAGTGTATCAACTTTAGTTTTGCGACGATGACAGACACTTTTTAACCAAAAATAACATCATATACTCAACCATTCTTCTCCTATGACTTGCATCTTCCGCCATTTTAGAGAACATTACTGTGCAAGCATACGCACAAACGCTTTCCCCCAGATGTAAACCAGGCTGAGTACATCAAATACGTTAAAGCTTGCATATATGGTACGTTAAAATGGCGTATGATAATCCTATGATAATCATAGGAAATTATGGTATTTTGTTTTATTTGTGCAAAAAAGTATTCCCGTAGCATTGCAAAAGTGAGGTTGAGCCACTGATGTCACATGTACTGTTCAACCGATGTTTTTGGTATGTTTCTGGATCTGGGATCAATTCAGTTGTATTGCTGTCTATGGAGGAACAGCTGTTAATTATGAAAGAATTAACAGGAGTTCACCTTTAAGCAGTCTTTTTTATGCACGGGGAGGGAACACAAAACCTCATTTATAGCAAAACAATTAAAACGAGAAAATATGACTGAAGAATGATGGGTAAGATGTTCTGACTGGCAGAGAGAGGGTGTGCCATTCTGTACTTGAACTCTGGACTGGTGAATGTGCGCATATGCGAATACGTACCCTGTTCAGTGAGATAAGATATATGACGTGTATTGGAACACTGAAACCGTTTCCCAGTAGAGAGGAAGGACATTAAGTACTACAGCTCACACCTCTGTTTTCTCCTTCTTTCGATTCCTCTTTTCATTTTTCTTCTCTGACCTCTCTTTCTAAACTCTAGAGTATATTTCTCTTCTGTCTACATGAGATGAACAGAGTGATAGACATTTTACAAGTTATCTTTATATTTCTTTCAGTACCTCCGGCGGAAGTTCCTATTTTCCACTGCACTGCATTTTTAGATGTTAAAGCTCTCCGTAAAGCCAACAGCTTACTCTAAGGCCAGCACAATAAAGTGGCTTTCAAGATGCTGATGCATTTAGTGACCTGACATAAGCAGACAAGGCCATAGACACTGTGTCACTCCAGCTGGCAAATGGCTATAGACAAGAGATAGTAAAACGCTGATTCAAAAGTGAGGTACATTTACATTGCTGAGGTTACTGTAATAACCTGCCACGGCCCATTCGTTCTGAAGTTAATCTATAACCCACTGACATCAGCATCATCCGACAGGCATCAAGATAGAAAGTGAGTATATTAACAGTTGGACTGATTCCAGTTTGGATATGCTGATAAGCTGGAGAGTCAAGCAGACAAGCTTTCAGGGGCCCAACTACACAACCTCAAGGCCAAAGAACGCAGATGTCAAGCTACAGATGCCTGTATTTACATTTCTTAACTTGAATTATTATGCTGCTGCTCCCACACCCACATTTTTCTACATTATTAGCTAAAAATAAAATCTAATATGTTACATACAGGATGAGATAATGCTTAGTCATGAATTAATGAATATGGCACATTAAGTACTATTCTTAACAGCCATCAGCGCAGGGAAGTGAAGCTCTTCATATCTCAGTTGTAAAGTGAAATACTCACTAGTTTTTAAACTCTAGTATTTTTTTTAGTACTTTTTAATTAAGCAATATGGTAGGTATGACTAGTATATTCGTTATACTTCACGGCAACTTTTCAACAGATATATCGCACATCCGCCTTTTTTCTGTGTAGTTTGAATCTGAACTAGCAGTATCCGATTCGCAAACGAATCGTTCGTTTGAGTCAGTTCTTTAAAATGAATCGGTCACAAAAGTTCGAGAATCGATTCTTTGCGAACAGCTCACAATGTTTGGCGCGGTCAGTGTTGCCAACTTAGCGACTTTTCACACCCCTTGGCGACATTTTTGCAAAAACAAACGACAAATAGCAACTAGCGACAAATCTAGCGACTTCTTGGACTAACCTCAGCGAGCCTCTGGTAGTGCCGCGCGAGCACGAGCACTTGTTTTCCAAGCGCGCGCACACCTCTCTCTGCGTCTGTTCTGTTCAGCGAGAGACTGAAAGGAGCAGGGCTTTCAGTTAAAATATGTATTATGTTGCTTCTAACTCTATTTTACATGCAATTACAGCCAAAATCACAGCATAGCCATTGTCTATATTTTATGTGTATTTGATTTCATCAGACAACGGCTTGATTATAAATCAGGATATTAATCCCGATTAACATCTTGAAAAGTAGAGTTAGTAGGCCTAATAATGGGGTACATTTCAGTCACTATTTCATGTTTTCCTTAAAACAGAAACCATTTAATATAACAATGAAAACATAAACAGAGGCCTAAACAAAACAGAAATGTCGCTGAAAGGAGCTAAGAGGGTTTTTTACTTCAACACCTGCAGGTAAAGGCATTTTTCTGACCACAAAAGCCTTAATACTGTATACGAAAGCATTTTAACGTTAAGTATCCTTACAAAAATAGCATGTGTGTGTTTGTGTGCGGTGTTTAAAGGTTTTTTTCTTCACATTTATTCATAGATACATTTCCACATAGTAAGGCTATAACTGAGTTGTTTTCTTCAAACAATATTTGTCCTCTTAATTTAATAATTTTTAGTAGATGGTATCTTAGCTTTCCCAACATTGCAAATCAGTCATTCAATACAAAAATCAGATGGTTCTGTGAAACTAATAAGACTCAACATTACCATATTGCTCAGCTGCACTCAGTTCAGTCCAACTGAGCTGCACCGAACCATGATGAGTTTGGCTCAACTCCACTATACTCAACAAAGCTAGGATTAAGTAATGTTTATTCATCCTCATGGACTGTTTGCATCCATCATGCAGACCGAGATAGATGAACTTTCAGTTAGCCATCAACCATTGAAACACGTGCCATGTGCTTAAAAGCACTATCACACCACAATGGCTACAAAGTTCCTAGAAGGGTTACTGAAAAAAGAAGTGGGTGTTTTAAGGTCAGAGTCAGCAGTCAGAAATTTATGGCCCAATGTTTCTTTTTATGGTATTTTTCCCCCTCTGAACAGTGTTGATTTCTTGAGCTAGGAATGAGTGCAGCTCTTAATCCCAGTAAAAAACAGCAGATGATCGTGTAAAAGGGAGGCAGAGAACAAACAGGGCTGGAGCTGCACTTTTCTGATTCATGTAGAGGATTGGAATTCAGTGGGTTTACTCAAGGAATCTCAGCTATGCTGAGACTGTTTACACTGTTGCTTCTCTCTCCATCTCCTGTTTTAATATGCTCATTAATATCAGCCACCACATCCTCCTCCCAACAGGCTTGACTTTATCTGACGCTCTGGACTGACACTGTTATCTCCCTGTTTACTGCTTCACAGTATTCACCCATCATTATACAACAAATTCATCATTCAGTCTCATTACCTCATGCTTTAATTCACATACCGTAGCTTAAACTGGTTTCAGTTGTGACCAGTCCAGAGCTTTTCTATAGTTGAGGATGTTTAGTGAAAATGCTGATTCGACCATTATTAAAAATATATATATTTTCAGTAGTTCAGGAACAGAAACCGCATTGAATATTTATCTTTTTTTAGATGGGATGCAAGTTTTTTTTTTATTCTGAGCTTAAATTATTATTGCATATAAAAAATAATGTGAATTATACATTATTAATTAATTTAATATTTTCACATTACACTGACCAGTGATAGAAATGTATACATTATTTTATGGTCACTTTAACAAAGGGGCCATATGATGTTGTTAAAAAGAACATTTTGTCTGATGCAATTTGTTTATGTAGTTTAGGTTTCAAAAAGTACATTATTTTCCACTTACTGAACATCAATTT
>JAUYWG010000040.1:14388132-14404885 GCA_034779775.1 Enteromius afrohamiltoni
ATTTTGTCTGATGCAATTTGTTTATGTAGTTTAGGTTTCAAAAAGTACATTATTTTCCACTTACTGAACATCAATTTGTACATGGCTCATAGTTCTAAAGCAGGTTTGCTGATTGCCCAAATCCCTCTAGTGTTTGGCAGCAGTATCACGCCTCTTATCATAACATGATGCCGCGTCCCGGTGCTATGACACCAAAACAATAAAACACATTGCAAAAGAGGTATTTGTTGCATTCAGTGGAGACATCATTACTGACTTAGTTCTCTTTTTACACGTCGTGTTGCATCGCGCCTCATAAACATAACACCATCTCTGCATTCGTGATTGGAGAAAAGATAAACAACGAGCACTACCCTTCACTGCTCAAAACTCACATCTGAATAGTAAGTAGCATAAAATGATAAGAATAAGAAAATGTAACTTGTGAGTCAGAAGTGCCAGACAGCGCCTCTTAGTCTCTGTGCACAGCTAGCATTGGCTGCTACCAGGCACAGGAAATAGTCCTCTGTAAATGTGCTGAACACACTCCAATATTTGTTCTGGAACAGTGTTGTAAATACAACTTAAGTACTAATTTCTAGTCCTTTTTTGAAAGCACAAAGAAAGTAGTTTCACTTTCACAATGACACACATCGCATCTAGCTCATGCCGTGTCCTGCAACAGCTCCACCTTCTTCTAACATTTGGTCGGTGTTATGAAAGCACGCCCCCACTTTGTGATATCACAACGTGGGGGCGTCTTTTAAACAAGCCGTTTTAGAGGTGTGTGTACAAGTCTTAACTTTTATAAAGAATATCTCTTTGGTTTTGAAACTTTAGTATTTGAAACTTTGCAGATCTTTTTTTTTTTTTTTTACCAAAAGCTTGTAACACCCTTAAGAAAAAAGGAAAATTTTAAATCGCATCATATGACCCCTTTATTTTATGTTTAAATGCAGTAAAATCCAATTGATTTCTTCTGCTTCACCCATTTATCAGATAATTGGAAGTTGTAGGATGGGTTATTAAGTATCTGAATGCAAAAGTTCATTGGCTGGTTCAGGCTGGTCAACAAAAGGTCATTGGCTGTTGGCCCCTGTCGGACGATGTTATTGGCTGTTAGCCCGTGTGGGAGAAGGTCATTGGCTGGCCATGATGTTTTGGTTGCCAAGTGTCTCTGGCAGAATCCTCCCCTGATAAACAAGCATATCAGATTCCTCTTCGATCTTCAGCACATCGCACAACTGCATTCAGACTCAACTTAACACTTTAAAGCATCTCGTCTTTGCTCAGGTGACGCGCATCAGCTATTCTATTCCTTTGTCCTAATATTAAGACTGGGATTCCTTTAATCTACTCGCATTGTTAGTACAAAAGCACATGTTTTGCTTTGACAACCATTAATGACCCCATATGTCACAATAATGGTCTGGCAAGTAGTTTAAACAGTCTTTTGGTATTCATAAATGAATGACAGTGGTTTCCGCATGCTAGTTGTAATGGAAAAAAAGATAGCACGAGAATAGTTATGATCATAATACAAATTTTCCTCGGTAGAGCAGGATAAAATATATTTTTCCCACAAACTGCAAATATTGACGTTATGTTTCATTTCTTGTTGCACGTTTCCTAACAGATGGACGTTCGAAAGCATCCAAAACCTCCACATAAAAATGAGCAATGAACCTTTTGTAAAATCACCCTCCTTTTCCTTGCTGAGCACGCCAAGATACGTTTGTTTAAAGTAAACCTCCTCGAAGAACTTGGCGAGAAACATCCAGCAGCAGCACATCTGGAAAACATGCCCTATAGAGAGAAACTTTATTGTTTGTCTTTTAAGAACCAAAGCCCCCTAATGGTTTTCATAATTTAGCATAAAGTAAAGGATATTAGTTTCAATAATCTCTTATTCATACAATCTCCCCATAAAACACAGAGCTGCGGAGATGTCAGCTGTGACTGAGCACCACACTTGTGCCAAGAACATTGAGCCTCATTACGACAGGTCAGATAAGGCGAAAGAGAGAGAGAGAGAGCAGGAAAATTTGTGTGCTTTTTCACTTTTCTAGATTTTATGTCATCACACGCGATACAGAGTTCAGATACACCATGCAGTCTTCCATTTTTCCTGAGGTTATGTGTGTGTGTGTGTGTGTGTGACAGAGGGAGACCTTGTGAATCTCTGTGTGAGGCTAGTATTCTCACTACCCTGCTTTGTTTTCTTCCCATACTTTTCCTAGTTTATGTGTGCATGTGTTCACATTTTCTACAGAGTGGATAACTACTAAGAGTTATTGCTCTTCAGTATCACCGGAAATTAAAAATTAAGAATAAACAAAGAATAAATAAAGAATAAATAAATAAAGAATAAAATGTATCTATGTATTTATTAAAGCATGCTGCCGTCATGCATAGGTGTGCACGCAGTGCCTGTGCTTATACATAGTCATCTGTCAAGAAAAAACTTTTTCACACATACACAGTATGCACGGACGCTCATATTCATTGATGTGCAGAAGAATATGCACACTTAGACACACACCGCTGGGCCTCTCCTCCTACTTTTCCACTGCCAACAATGTAAAATTTGTGCAGGCACAGCAGAAAGGCTGGGGAAGGATGGACAAATCTGATGCAAGCTACTTTCTCTTTCCCTTGCTTTTTCTCTCATGCTTTTTTTCTGTTTATCTCTCTTTTTGTCCAGGTTTTGACAACAGTAGAAAAAAAGAAGCATAGTGTCAACCGTGCGCATAGAGAGAGAGTAAGAAAACATCTAAAATGAAAAGAAGCATGGGAATGACATTTCACATCTGCTCAGCACCCCCAGGCAAGACTGGCTTTTCTTCCCAAATGTCGTTATTTTGTGCGTTTATTTGTAAGGCTGCGTGGAAGCACGACAGTCTGTGTTTGAGATCACCATGCATACTTTGAGGCTGCTAATTAAGTGGATTAAGTTAAACTCTTCCAAATTTAAAAGTAGGATTAAGAAGTTCTTGTTGATATGTTATAGGATCTTAAAGTTAAATTATATAAAAAAAAAATGCAGGTGTAAATTAAATATGAAAAGTTCCAGTATTTTATTCACAATTACATAGATAACAGCAAATATTTATACTGAGAAAATGTAAAATTTTATGCACAAAATGAGCTCAAATGCTAATGTTTCTGGAGTTTTTTTTATTTTTTATTGATATAGGTTTCCAGCTGCAGAAGAGTTTGTGTTTGTCTTTGTTGACTTTGGTTTTTTAAATATTCTCTATAAGTGAAAGATCTGGACTGTAGGCAGGCCAATTTAGCACCTGGACTCTTCTAATACGAAGCCATGCTGTTGTAATAGCTGCAGTGCGGGTTTTGCATTGTCCTGCTGAAATACACAGAGCCTTTCTTGAAACAGACATCATCTGGAGGGGAGTATATATTGCTCTAAAACCTTTATATACTGTGCAGCATTCATAGTAGGGCTGATATCGACTAAGGATTTTTCTGGTTGACTAGTAGTCTTTCGTTTGAAGTATTATTTGACTGATCGCATGTTTGTTAATAAAGCGTGATGCGCCTGCATGTATGTTTCAACCATTACATGATCTGAAAATATTTGTATCATTATTGTTGTTCATTTGAATGTAAACATTTCACTCTATATACATTTTAATGTCTTTAATGCAAATATACTGTATATACACAGGGTTTCATGCTAAAGGTCAGAGTAGGGCTGTAACGATTCCTCAAGTAACTCAATTACAAAAAATTGAAGCAAAAGCCTCTTAATTATTATTAAAATTGATAATTAATAAAAAGTTCATGTCACTTTTTTTGCAATGATTTTTGCATTACTGCACTTACGCTTACGTCACCCACGAAGCGGAAGGAGACGGCGGTGTTTTGATTTGAGGGCGCGAGCGTGGACTAGTGCGGGCGGTGTAATGGAAGGGAGTAATAACAATGGCGATGAGCAAAGAGACCAAATGAACAGGAGAAAACGACAAAAATGTCCTACTCAGAGACCGGAGGAGGACTGTCACCCAAGGCCTGGTAAATTCAACGTAGCGTTAAATCAATGCGATTGTTACCGTGCGTTCACACCGCCGCCAGCGAGAGTGTCAAAATTCGCATTCTGACTGGTTTCCGGCGAACCGCGTCATAGCTCATTACCATAAAGTTAATCTGATTTCAACTCTCCTCGGCGCTCTCGCCGCTAGTTTACATTTAAAATGAATGACTTCCGGCCATTTTGATGCTCTCGCCGAATGTGACACTATACCGGAATATTTATCAGTTTATACCACCGCTACTTATCAAAGGAATGAGTTTACTGTCAAAAAAGTTGTGCATGGCTTTTACGATTAAACATACGTAATGCTTTTTCAGTACCATGGCTTGGATGAATACTTGATACTTTAGTTTGAATACTGAACATGGAACAAATTGTTGTAATCATGTCTAATGTGCTCAATACAACAGGTGTGGTAATTTTTGTTTAATTGCAATGAACAGGGTTTATAAATGCACAGACATGAACTTACTGAACTTACTTAACATACTAATATTTAACCTAATATTAAAAATGTAATATTATTAAAAAAAAAATATTTTTTTTTTTTTCAAAGAAACCATTTACTTGTTCATTTTAAGAGACATGTCTTATTTTCTTGCATGTCCATTTTTTATATTGCTCTTTAATTAAGCAATAACATTTATCCGATTAATAGATGACATTTTTTTAATTAGAATATTAGATAGTTCCAGCCCTAGTTCAGAGTCCGAGGTGACAAAGTGCATCGTTTGCTTTCATTATTTTACAAAATTGCGTTTTGTTGTTATTGTGAGTCTTAACAGATTTCAAATATTACTCTTATCTGTATGATCAAAAATTATAGAGTATTTTAGGAGTGCCTTCATATGTCCTGCAGTGAATCCTTTGATGTTATGCACTGCAGATGAAAAGATTTGCAAAGCAAAAAGCAACAGCATATGACACGGAGAGACACAGAGGTGACAAATTCTTGAATAAATGTTGTTGGGTTTTTTTTGCATACTTAAATATTCTTGTTGCTTTATACCATTTAGATTGAACCGCAGATGGAACATTTTGACTGTTTTAAAATTTTCTTGGCCTTGTCAGTGTTCATTACTTTGTAGTCAATAGGAAAGTCAGTTTTTAGGCTCTCAGTTTTTGTCTAAAATATCCTAAATTGCATTCCCAAGACAAACCAAGCTTTTACACATTTTGAATGACATGGAGGTAAGTGATCAATGACAAAATGTTTGTTGACGTGGAGTTTTAACGTAATTAGTTGCAAGATGTTCTCCCCAGCTGAATATTTTTTTAAATGTCTTGTTTTTCAGCCATTTGCTGCCCCTGACAACTTTTTAAAAACCTGTTGCAGGCATCAAATTTCAAATGATCTCATTTAGTAGATAAAAGCATACACACACACACACACACACACACACACACACACACATATACATATATATAAATATATATATATATATAAACATGGAAAGACATGTAAAGAAATTTGTAAAAATGTAGTACAATTACAATATAGGGAAAATATAGAGCTCACGTTTCATTTTAATTTAGAGGAATTTAGAGTAAATATGTAATTTGATGAAAATGGCAAATTTATATGGCCAAAAAGTTTAAGAAGTTTTAAGATCAAAGCTTTGTATAATTTTTGTATAATTTTATAATTGTCAATAATTTATAATTGTAAAAAAATAAAAATTGTCATGATTTACAATTTGTGTCATTCCAAAGTTTCTTTCTTATATTGAACATAAAGATATTTTGAAGAATGCTGGTATAATCAAACAGTTGATGTCCTCCATTGACTATAATTAACAATAATATATTAACAATAATCTTTTCCCGGCTATGGAAGTCAGTGGGGATCAACAACTGTGTTGTTCTTCAAAATTCCTTAAAATATAATCTTTTGTGTTCAGCATAAAAAAGAAAATTATATAGATTTGTAATGGCATGAGAGTGAGTGAATGATGGAAAAGAAAATTCCATAATTGTTTAATGAACTATTTCTTTATCATGAATTTTCTTAAAAAAAAAGAAGCACTCTTTTGATCTAATACAGCCATGAGTCTTTTTGGGAAAAATGCAACAAGTTTTTCACACCTGGATTTGGGGATCCTCTGCCATTTCCCCTTGTTTCTTATGTCTTTATTTCTCACCATCTTGGAGTCCTTCAGGTGGTTTTTAGCAAACTCCATGCAGGCTTTCATGTGTCTTCCACTGAGGAGAGGCTTCCGTTGGGCCACTCTGCCATAAAGCCCAGACTGGTGGAGGACTGCAGTGATGGTTGAGTTTCTACAACTTTCTCCATCTCCTGACTGCATCTCTGGAGCTCAGCCATAGTGATCTTTGGGTTCTTCTTTACCTTTCTCACCAAGGCTCTTCTCCCGCGATAGCTCAGTTTGGCCGGACGGCCAGCTCTATGAAGGGTTCTGGCGATCCCAAATGTCTTCTATTTAAGGATTATGGAGGCCACTGTGCTCTTAAGTGCAGCATAATTTTTTTGTAACCTTAGACAGATCTGTGCCTTTCCACAATTCGGTCTCTGAGCTCTGCAGGCAGTTCCTTTGACCTCATGATTCTCATTTGCTCTGACATGCATTGTGAGCTGTAAGGTCTTATCTAGACAGGTGTGTGGCTTTCCTAAACAGGTCCAATCAGTATAATCAAACACAGCTGGACTCAAATGAAGGTGTAGAACCATCTGAAAGGAAGATCAGGAGAAATGGGCAGCACCTGAGTTAAATATATGAGTGTCACAGCAAAGGGTGTGAATACTTAGGACCATGTGATATTTCAGTTTTTCTTTTTTAATAAATCTGCAAAAAAGTCAACAATTCTGTGTTTATCTGTCAATATGGGGTGCTGTGTGTACATTGAGGAAAAAAATGTAACTTAAATGATTTACTTGTAGACGCACCTTTAAAAAGAAGTCACAAGCTGTCGGACACAGGCCGGGCTTGGGCCTAAGCGTCTCGGACCAGGGCCGGGCCTAAATTTGAGGCTCTTGCAGAGCTCTAACCAAATGGCCCAGAAGAGCATGAAAGAGCACTGGAGCATCGGACACAATGCCCTGGGAGAGGAGGAAGAAGCACAGAAGCACCTACAGCACCCCCGCACCTTCATGCATATATATATATATATATATATATATATACTAATTGGCTCCCTTGGTAAATCTGAGCAAAGGTGGCTGTGAAAATAAATCTGCATTGTTTATCCTTTTGATCTTTCTTTCAAAAAATTCACACAATTCTAACCAATCATTGAAGTAAAGCAAATGAAAATAGGGAGAAATTCTTGTTTTTTCTCTAATGCTTTCTTTAATACTGACCACAATTATTGGCACCCCTAGAATTTTTAATGAGTAAAATATCTCTGAAGTATATTCCCATTCATATTCACAATTGTGGGCACTCCAGGGTGATTATGGATATGAAATTATCCAGCCATGGTTTCCCGTTTCACAGAAATAAATATTTTATATATATATATATATATATAGTCACCACCAGTGAAAGACAACACCACAAGGAAAGTGTTTGTGACCCCCAAAGGGTGGATTTAATTAAATATTGCAGTGAACAAACAGTGATGATGATGGTGCGGTGTGGCTGATGGCAGGTGCTGTGGTGTTCTTCTTCTCCTCCTTCCCAGTGAGTTGGTGATCCGTGAGGCAGTGCTTCCAAAGGTGAGTGGAGTGGCAGGGCCAAGCGGTCATGGCGAGTACTCTGTGGGGTAAATAGAGACAAAGGTAAGATTCAGCGTGCATCAGTATGGAGATGGGTCTCACTTCACTAGCGTTCGTCTTCCTCTTTTATTCTCCTTACAGCTGTGACCGATTGGCCCGCTGTGGTGACTGCCAGGTGTTTCTGATGATTGCCGAGGCGACGCTGATGTCCTATGGGGTTTCCCGACACAATATATATATATATATATATATATAGGAGGGAAAACAAAGCCCAAATTCCCTTAATCATCAACACAATGAGAAAAAAAAAACAAATAATATATTTCTGATGTGCAGCAAAAGATAATTAAGCTTCACAAACCAGTGAAGTGGCTTTAATAAAAGAGCTAGAGCGGTGACAATTAACATTTCCACCACCATCAGGGAAAAAATTAAGCATCTCCAATCAACATAAAATGTTACAAAGCTGCCTGGAAGAGGACGTGTGTCTCCATCATCCTAATACATGGAGAGGAGTAGAGTTTGAGTGGCTAAAGACTCTTCAAGGATCACAGCTGGAGAATTGCAAAAAGAGGTTTTGTCTCAGGGTCAGAAAACATTTTTTTTTCAACTGTCAAACAGTCCCTATATCAGCACATGTTGTTCAGGAGGGTTTAAGAAAAATTCTCCTCACTCATCCAAAAACAATCTCCAGCATTTTTTAGTTGTCAGACAGGACTGGAACTACAAATGGAACTGGCTTCTAGGATCAGATGAAACTAAAAAATGAGTTTTTTAGCAGCAAACACTCGGTGAACACAGGGATAAAAAGTACTCCATGTGTACAATGAAGTATACTGCTGTGTTTCTGATGTTGTCGGTCTATATTTCTGCTGGAGGTCCTGGACATCTTGTTGAGGGCACTGTATAAATAGCTTATATATGCATTGAGGCTGAAATTATGCTAAAAGAATTTAATATACCGAAGGACTTTTACAAAACAATCTAAATCTAAAGAATCAAAGCTCTTTGTTGATCTTTTCCTGTAGCATCAGACTGTAAAAACATCTTCTGGTTCTAATCTTCTGTTGCACTGCTGCGCCAGGATAAATGTTGGTTTGATGGACTGTACATTTCTTTGGAAAATCACAATGTTATTTTCTTGTTTATTATGAAAACAAAAAGCAGCGGAAACAAGTATGGCAATAGTAGCCCGTTATCATAACGATGGCCCAGTTTTCTCATGGCAGTGGTCCTGAATGAGAAATCTCAAATTAGGAGAATTGAAATGCCTCAATTTCATTCAATAATTCAGCCATGCTTTTTTTCTGGCACTGTCTCTAGCTGGAAGCAAATTATTATAACAGCCATAACCTGCCAGAAAAAAAAACTACCTCTCTTCTGAGTGGACAAGAAATAAAAGAGAATCCTATTTCTGTTAAGTTCATTGTAGTTTTTGTGTGTGATGCTGAGGCTTTAGTGCCGCAAACACATTCTAGCCAGTAGCTTGAAGGACAAGATAAATTGGTGTAGTCTTGAAAAAATAGGACGGTTGACTGTGTGTTTGTGCACTGAAATGAAAGACTTTTCCTTTAGAAGAACACAATATACTCTCCTGTGTGTATACTGCCTTAATCCATGAGTGTCTGTTCTAAATGTGCTTTATAGGAAACTACAATCTGAAAATCTATTAAAACAAAAGCTTGTTCTCTAGGTTTGTCCCACCGACAGGAGAAATGAGTGCCAGTATTGACATCATATGTGAAGCCTCCTTTGTGGTCCATTAGAGAACTGAGAGGAGTTGCCAGAAAATGTTAGGAAAAGTAAAAACATTTTAAAGGAGTCATGACCAATAGTACACAAACTCTAACTGCAAAGGCATCCAAAATGGTGTATTTTATTGATGTATATACAGTAGTATTTGATTGAGAATAGCAGGCTAAAGACAGAATAAATAAATAAAGTGGGAGCATTTGATATACAAGGTCATGCATCCATGCCAGTAGGTGTCAGTATAAAATCCAAGACCAATGGAAAAAATAAGATTTGACATTTCCTCCCAGCAATCTAGCCAAATGGCCTGATAGTTTAGTATGCCATTAATCTATTAGCCTGATAAGCTATGGCATTTATGGCATGAAACTACTCCATATGGCCATACACTATATTTTACCATACCATATTACTCTGACTGTAATTTCTATTTCTTGGGCAGGATTTTGCATGACACCAGTGAAGCACCTTACTAAGAGGATCTGTAACACATTACCTCTCTTTGTTTGTTAGACTGTATTTAATATTATTGAGACAGATCAAAGCCTATTCTCTTTTTTTAAATGGTGTTAAATATTGTGTGTATGTGTGTTGGTTTACAATATGTTAGCATCATGTACCTTGGGGTAATGGACTTCTAATCCTTGACCCCAATTTCAATGCTCAGTTAAAGTTTGTGTTGGCTGCACTCTGTATGCACACTCCCAATGGATGCACACAAATTTAAGCACATATTAGCATCGATAATCTTACCATCTCATGATTTCGTGTGCAGTTTTTCCAGTAAAGAACCACTCCCAGATCTGAAAAAACCCAGTGGCAGAAAAAAAACAAATCTCCAGCTACACTAGTCTTACACACACACACACACACACACACACACATAAGAGAACACATTAAAAATAAAATATATTTGTGCGAATCTAGCTCACGGCCTCACACACAACATGCATGATGTTCTCCCACACCCTGTGGTTTTGCACATGCGAGTATAATTAGAGATGTACTCTGGAGATTTAAACGTTCCAGAGATAGCGAGATTTACTGTTTGAAGTGTATTTGGCCAAATCAGGGCTCTTAACCCCCTTAAGAGAGAAAGAGTGAGGATCTAGAGATGTAGGGGGAGGGGGACTTCGGCCACACGGGCCAAATTCACATCAATACTCAATGTTCTCCTCTGTTTTGTGTGTGCATGTCCACAGGACGGGCCGATCTGTAACCTAGCTAACCCCGGCAACCGTCCAAGTGTCTGTAAGCAATCACAGCTGACTTGATTGACATGCCAGAGCAAAACAATTCATGCTGATTGTCAGAGAGAATTACAATACAAAGTTGGGTAGGTAGGGGGGTGAGAAAGAACATGGAAGAGGGAGACCCATATACTTTCCTTTTTAGTTGGAGTTCAGCTGCTGTCTCTAATCATTAAAACACGCATGGTTTAATGATTTATATTAGCTCATAATGAGCTCTGATCTGGTGCTGTGTGTTATCTCTCAACTCCGTATGTGTACATCTCTTTCCCGTGATTTACACTGCAAATATACTCTAAAACATGCATGGCCATTCACTTACGCTCTGGCGCGCTTCCATTAGCCAGCTGCTGATATGGTCCTCTTTGCCTGTGTTGTGCTGAGGTTGTTTAAGGTTTTGTGCTTGCTGTGTCAGTTTAACTGTAAATAAACTTCGTTCTCAGAGCTTCGTGTTTAAGAGCTACAGCACAATAATACACACACTCGATCTGTTTTCACAGAGTTTCCTTCTAAATTTTAATATCCGTTCTCATGCGCGTCATACTTCAATTAACTTCAGGGTCAAAGGTCATTTGTGAAGCATTTTTTTTTTTGTGATAAAGATCAGCTCTAGGTTTATGCTCCTCTTTTGTGATGCAGATTGCTCACTCTGCTGTACTTGGCATGGCATCATTATGGCAAATAAGGAAGTCTGGAGAAGGCTGTAAACATGGGCTGAGTTTGTAATGCTGCCAGTCTAAATATATAGGGATGAAATGTATCATACATGGCCACCACCCTCCTAAGATTTCTAGAACAAAAAGACAGGTTGTTTTGAGATGGACAGTCAGCATTTCACATGTGAGTTATCATTTGATTTGCACTAATGTTAATGAATATTAAATGACAGAGCTGATATTATTTGAATTAGTGGATTTCAATGTTTAATTTGATATATTTTGATGAATCAAAATGTTCATCTAGCATAATTGTTAAAAAAAACAGAAATTAGTGCTGTTAAATGATTAATTGTGATTAATCACATCCAAAAATCAGTTTTTGTTTACCTAATGTGTACTGTGTATATATAAAACAGATATATTTACACCTAAATTATAAGAATATAATAGACATGTAAATCTTTACTGTATGTTTGTTTCTTTGTACATCAATAAGTATACACAGATATACACACACACACACACACACACACACACATATATATATATATATATATATATAATGTTGTTAACAAAGAGATTTATTTTGGATGCAATTTGTGATTAATCATATGACAGCAACAGAAATATAATTTTATTTATAATTGTATGCCACAAATTCTCACTAGGATGATGATGATGATTTGACACAAAAAGTTTTTTTATGACTAGCTTATGTTTGACTTTTTTTATTCTGATATTTTTCTAAATGTGTTCTAAAATGTTCTGGAATAGTAATAGTGGCAGGATTTCCAAGCTTTCAAAAACCTCCCCAGTTGCTTCTCAAAAACCCACCAAATCGCTTTTCAGGCATGGATTCCTTATAAAAAGCATGTTCCGGTGGGGTAAAATACACATGCTTCAACCTGCCGACAGGTAAAACTCCCCACGGAAAGAGTGTTAAAGTAGCTCAGTTCTTGGAAACACTGGGTAGTGGAGAAGGTTGTAAACAATAAATGTCAAATGCAAGTTTGAAATAGAACAAAACATTTACACATCTTACATATATAAAATCCATTTCACCCAAAGTTTTCTTTTTTTTTTCTGTGAAATTTTGTGCTTTCCATCATTTTGAGATTTTCTTTTCTTAGCCTTTTTTTCTTTTTGACATAAGCATTAGGTCCTAATTTTTTATGTGTAAACTCCACATTCGGGTCATGTGGCCCTTTATTTATACATATAGTGGTCATTGTAGCTAAAAGAAAATAAACTTGTCTCCAGCAGAGGATATTCGTCTTGTATCCTATAAAAGGCCATTTGTGTTGAAGGCAGTTTCAGTTGTCACGGATACTGTTTATAGTTCTTCCCCCTGAGTTTGATTCCACATAGAGGTGATGTGATCAGCAGCATAATGACACCCAGCTGACATGCAAAAACATGAACACAAGCTGCAGCTGGAAGAGATCTGACACAGCCTGTGAGGAAATAAGAGGAGTGGGTTTTGCCAGACTGAACTGACCAAATGAGGGCAAGAGAAAGAGGCCGAGAATAATGTGTGACCTTATTGAAATCTGTGCAGATGTGCAGCCAAACAGACAGACATAAAGAGCGAGAATGGGAGTGAGAGGTTGAGGATTCAAGGGTCTGTAATTGATAAAGATAACAGCTGTGAGACAAAGCAGCCATGTCTGGAAAGATGGGACATTGTCTGTCTGTGCATTTCAGACATTAAAAAAAGTTGATTTGATGGCTATAGAAGGAACCGTAATCGCAGCGTGATTGAAGAACGTCTTTGGGTCATTGAACTGCTGGATAAACAGTTTCTTGAACTGTGCATGGAATGCTTTTTTACATTTTAAAAATTTTATTACCGTATTTTATTCTCCAGTAAAAGAGGAATGCTTTGAAAATTCAAAAAAAACATGCCTTTATGGCAGTTGTCTCTCCCAGTTTGTTAACACACACTTCTCCAGGCAGAAACCACTGAGAACAAGGCATGTCAACGGCATTACGTCACTTCACATCTAGCCACAAATCAAATAATGTCATTTATATTTAAATTCCAGCAGGCCGCAATCAGCCGCCAAATGTCAGAAAAAATTATGTGACAGGCCTCAGTGTGATGATTGTCTTGCTGTGGTGTGTGGTGTGGAGCAGCAGCTAAGCATGTGGGCCGAGGATCCTGCTTCTTATTTGGCCTTCCAGCAGTGTTGGAAATTTTGGGGTTTTTTAGGTTGCATGCACATAGGAAAAACAAGAAAAGTGCTGTATTTAACTACTTTTAATCTACAAATTTAAAGCTAATGGATTACACTTTGTGGTTTGCTTAATGCCAAATTAATCATTTGTTTTTATTAGGGTTGTGTTTAAGTGATGCAGGTGGATTCAGTTATGCTTGTTTATCCACTGGTACTGTTTCATGCTGCATCTACCAATTCTGCTTAATAACTGTAGATTTCATTGTGTGCGTAAAGCACACATGTTTACCATATTTTTAATGTACACTTGTCTTTTGTGTAGATTCAAAAAGATTTTGGTTTACATCTTCATATCATGACCTGAGAAAAAAACAGATCGTTTCAAAGCTTGTGTAGATGTGGTTTACTTTGTATTTTCCATACCAGATTTTGATATTTTTCAGCATATTGTTTTGTTTAGACACATAAACACCCACAGAAAAGAGCTTTTGTCATGTTATCAATGTGTTTGTTTTTGTTTAAGCTAAATCCGTACTTTGTTTGCTATTTGAATGAATGACATGTCATAATAATGAATGACTGCTTACCAGATGGACACAAAAATTAGTATTAGTCTCAGCCTTGTTTTTTATTTATTGATTGATTGATTGATTTTTGGTCATGTTTTTTCTTACATCATATAACATCATAGACATTTAACTTCTCTGGTTAACACATCATTCTGATCAATATAAATACCAAAAATTAATGTAGAACCCTGGAGTAAACTGAACATAATTGTCCTGCAGCAGTGATATCGTTCTCCCTGTACTTCCAGTTTAGTCTCTTCTCATACCTCAGAGGTTTGAATCATTAGCCTGAAGCCTAAGCTACTAAACAATAACAAAAGGAGGTCGTAGAACCTGGTGAAGGTGTTGGGTGTCGCCCAGCCTGCAGCCCTACAGATACCTGTTAGAGGGGCACCGTTAGTAAACGCATAGTATGAGGCAGCACTCTGCTTTTGGAGTGGGATCTGACACCTAAGGGGCACGGCTCTCCCTGGCATAGATAAACCAGGGAGATGGCATCTACCATCCAATGGGCCAGCCTCAGTTTGGAGACAGCATTCCCTTTCTGCTGTCTTCCATAGCAGACTGAAGCTTCGAGTACGGACTACGTAGAAGCGCAATGCGCATATGGGACACAACAACTCTATGGCCGGGTCTGCCTCCTCCTGGGGCAGAGTTTGCAGGGCCGGGGTCTCGGGTTTTTATGACATGAGAATCAGCCAGGCTGAACTCTAGGCACTCTTCGTTGACAGAGAAGGCTTGTAGGTCCTACCCTTTTGATGGAGGCCAACGCAGTCATGAACACTGCTTTCACTGTAAGAAATTTCCAATCCACTGACGCAAGTGGCTCGAATGGTACCTGCTGCAGGCCACGTAGGCCGACGGCAAGGTCCCAAGAGAGAGTGAGAGGTCCCCAGTGAGAGGTTCCTGCAACCCTTTATGAGGACCACCCTCATGCAGCTGGTGGCATGCAGGGCGGTGGCAGCCATATGTTGTTTTCGCTATTGCTTAAGCTTACCATTGTTTTTATTAAAGTACATATTGGCCTTGGTAATTGCATGAATCTCTATATAAAGAGGCTTTCTGTCATATCTTCTGTTTATACATTTCTGTTATTTCTTAATATTTTAACACTGTATTTAGTAACATATTTTTTTTAGATACACTGCTAGTGAATCATATATGATCTAGAGAGTTAAAGTAGAATTTTTTTTTTGCCCACACATCACAGTGTCTTATCTCAGCAGAACTTCAGATCTGGGACAGAGAACCCACTTGTCACAGGCCTGGTAAAACAGCCAGCTGCTGGAAGTGTCCAGGCCATGGAGTGCATGTGCATTATCTGTTCCTCTCTTGACTTTAACTTCTCACACACACACATACGCAAACTTAGAAAGCCACCAAACAAATTCACTACTGTCAAGCTTTCTGCTCAGGCGAGATAAGAAACTCTTGTGCTTTCTGAGGTCTCAGGGAATAATTAAACGGCACAAACACACACTGAGCGCACACATAACATCAGTGGACAAGCTTATTTCAATTTAATCATGCACATACACATGCATTCATGTAAACATGCTGAATACACACTCACAATGTTCAACAGATGAGCATAATCCTGGCACACAAATTAACACACACCACGTTAAACAGAAAAGCTTTATTCAGATCTTCTGCATATCACATATCACTATTATAAACATACACTGACCTCAATGATTTTTTAGTGTGTTTGGACTGAGTTAAGCAGGGGAAAAAAGGAGAACTGTGTATTATGCAGTATAAAGACCTGATTTCATGCCAGCCTGGATTCACCAAAGTGATGACTTAACTACTGTGAGATTTCAGTTACATCATAAACTTGGTTTTCAGAAGCCTGTCAGCTGCACAGCCACAACTTATTGTTACTTCTTCTCGATCTCAAGAGAGGTGCAGGACACCTAAGCAGCTTCCCAAAAGCAAAATGGGGTGTTTTTATCAGTGATTACAGTTTCTTTTGTCACCCTAATTGGGCTTGAACCTGAAACATGGAAAAATACATCTGTACTTTTGATTTCAAAATTAAATTCTATTCAGTTTTAGAAAGGCTAAATTCTTTACACATTTATTAAATTGGATTTTAATATTAATATAGATATTAGATAATAAATCAATGGAATAGAATAGAATAAACACAAATGATATAGCTGTTCTTATAGTATATAATGATTATGAGTTTTTCCAGGATAGCTAATTTATGTGGTTTTATAAATAAGCTATACACCTTAAAGGGTTAGTTCACCCAATAACAAAAATTCTGTCATTAATTACTCATCCTCACGTCGTTCCAAACCTATAAGACCTTTGTTCATGTTCAGAAACACAAATTAAGATATTTTTGATGATGTCATATTTTTTATGATATCAGAGAGCCATCTGTTCCTCCATAGACAGCAACACAACTTAAATAACACGGGAAAAACACCGGTTGAACAGTACATGTGACATCAGTGGATCAACCTCATTTTGCAATGTTATGACAATACTTTTTTTGCGTAAAATAAAACAAAAATTGTCTTGTCCAATGACTTGCGTCTTCCGCCATTTTAAAGAGCATCTCAACACACCGTATACGCAAGCTTTAACATATTTGATGTAATCAACCTAGTTTACATCCAGTTGAAA
>JAUYWG010000040.1:14426261-14438216 GCA_034779775.1 Enteromius afrohamiltoni
TCTTCAGGCAGTTCCTTTGACCTCATGATTCTCATTTGCTCTGACATGCATTGTGAGCTGTAAGGTCTTATATAGACTTTCCTAATCAAGTTCAATCAGTATAATCAAACACAGCTGGGCTTAAATGATGGTGTAGCACCATCTCAAGGATGATCAGAAGAAATGGACAGCACCTGAGTTAAATAGATGAGTGTCACAGCACATACTTAGGACCATGTGGTATTTCAGTTTTTCTTTTTTAATAAATCTGCAAAAATGTCAACAATTCTGTGTTTGTTTGTCAGTATTGGGTGTTGTGTGTATATTAATTAGGGAAAAAAATACTTAAATGATTTTAGCAAATGGCTGCAATATAACAAAGAGTGAACATTTTAAGGGACTTACTTACTTTTCATAATCACTGTATATGAATGTGGGGCACAAAAAAGTTTTTCATGAATACATATCACGACTGATGCAATTTACAGAGAAATGTTGCATGCTCAAAGTCTCTTATGACCACATCTTACGATATTGAATGGAAAATAAAGCATATTGTGAAAAATGTGTCCAAATATAGGGACACAAATAATTAATTCATTCAAGATTTACCTTTATATAAATAAAAAAGAGCAGTTTAGTAAATGTAATGAAATGTTATTAACAGCTATTAATTGTGTTCCATTGTCTCCCTGCTGTTGTCTGCTTGCGCTGTTTTTATGCAGGGGTCTGATGATGAAGAGGAAGTGGTCAGCACACCGCCTAGCTCTGAAGAGTCTGGCTCAGACTAAAAGACACTAATGACAGACACATTAAAAGCGGAGTGGAAGAAAACACCATTTCCCTTTCATCATTATAGTGTACATGACTTGATGAAATCCTGATACAGTATAAATTACAGCTTAACAGTATGTTTTATTTTAACGCTTTTGTACGTACCATTGATAGTGTTGAAATTAATGGAATAGCTCACCCAGAAATTAAAATTCTGTCAGCATTTACTTACAATCATGTTGCTCCTCATAGGACCTTTTCTTCTATGGAATACAAAAGGACATGTTTTGACAATGCAATCACAATGAATGAAGACTATGGCTTGTTAAGGCACCATGAAGGTATAAAATCAATCCATATGATTAATGCACTATATTCCGCACCTTAGCTCTCCTTGGAACAAATCATGGGTGAACTATTCCTTTAAAATAGTGAGTATTTTATGATGTCCTGTCCTTGTCCTTGTACTTGCTTGTACAGAAATATTTTACAGTGCTGCTTTCCAAACACAACAGCTATTGAGCTCGTTCTATATGTATTCGCATCTTAAAAAATTACTTAAATGTAGAACCTTTTTTACATTTGTATTCATCCTGTATGTGAGCTCATCATTTATTTTATACAGTATTTTGATCACACACATGCATTAATAATTGTATACATTTGTTGTAACATTAAACAATCTACATTTTAAAATGTCGCTGTTTTTAAGAAATTATTCAACAAATGAATCCTTTGTTTATGACTCAAGTGAATATTCATTATGTCATGAAAACAGCAACTGGGTATTTCACTATGCTTACTTATCAGTTCTCCTCAGGAATGTAAAAGCGGAAATGTAGTGTGGTTTTTAAGTTAATGTGGTTGACAGTAAAAGGATTTAAGCATAGTAAAAAGCCAACAAACCCAACAACTGAGTCTGTTTTAGCTAATGGATGTGGAAAGTTCGGGAAAGTGCTTTAACTTTCAAGCATGAGGATTACAATGTGAACATCAACACTAGCACAGCGTTATAATGTTCCCATGTTCTTTTCTAATGTTACGGAGAAAATAGCAGATTGATTAATGGTCAGTCCCTCTAGGCCACTACAAAGGGTGCCATTATGTCTTCAGTGGCGTGAGAGTAAAAGATTACTGCATAAAAGACAGTAGACTAAGAATAGTCATAACTGTTGAAGCTCGGACACTAAATCGTTTGAGGCAGTGTTTTTCTCAAGAAGCGGGACAAAACAGTGCAAAATTGAAAAAATAAAACTTTGTACTTAACAGTAGCTTCATTTATCGTATATGTACTAAGCTATGCTTGGATACAACCTCGCAACTTCTCTCTCTTTTTTAACGGAATGTGCTTTTTACTTTTGTTATATAATTTCAACTTTAACAGCATTAAAGATTTCAACATTCAAAATACATTTGTTAGCGATGTATCACAAACACTGAATTAATCAGTTAACAGTTGAAAATATAGTTTGTTTGTTTTTTAAACCTAATAACAGTTAGAGTTGCTGGACATGCTTTGTTCCATGCCTCAAGCATTTATACGTGTCTCAAGAACAAAACAGTAAGAACGCTAAAAGAAGTGAATATTAACGGGCTCAGATTGTAGAAAACTAAAAAACATGCTGTCTTAAACTGAAGGGGTTTCAGCTTTTTCTTATACATTGATCTTGGGCTTGGCTTGGTGTTTTTTGCTTTTTCTGGTATTACTTCAGGATGGTTTGACGGTTTATGGCTTTAAAGTCTTTTTTGGTTATATTTATGTTATCTGTATAATCTATGATACACTCTGAAGTATGCTTGATGCTATTTTAATTTCCTTTACTTATGGGTTCTTTTTGTATGTTTAATAATAATAATGTCAATAAAAAAATAGAAGTGAATATTAACATTAACAAATAGCAGAAAAACGCTGAGAAAACGTGCACGTGCAGCTTGTGACTTAACACCAAACGTGGGGTGGGGGTGTGTCTCTCATCAAGAATTACATTAATATTTACATCCCATGTATTGATTTTCCAGACAGCTTCTTCTTCCAAATCAACTTACAGTGTTGGTGTAGTTCAGTTCACAAGTGTTCCCTGGCCTAGGAAGTCTGGACCTTGGCTCTGCTAATTTCAGCTAGCTTAAAGAAACTAACTCGTATATTTTTATTATTAATGTAAAAATGATCACACTTTTTAATAACTGTTACAAGTTTAAGTAGAACCATTTTATATGGTGAGGTTAAAAAGGAGAAAAATGACTATCATTATTATTTTCATTGCTGTTATATTGTTTTCTCTGTTTTTAGTTTTAGCGTCACTCACCCTGTTCGTGTCTCTTACGTTTCTGTGGATTTTGTCTCTCTCTCAATCGTGCCTTTCAAACCACTTTGCTCATTATTGCATTTGGCGCATTGATGACTTTGTTCACCAATTTGTATTGAGTCCCATCCATTTCCTCACTCTATCATCAGTCTCTTTCTCTCTCCTCTTTTCACTCTGTCCTCCCTTCATCTCAAGATCCTGTTTCAAGACAATCGAATCATTATGAGACATCTAACACTCAACATTATCCTTGACTGATAGACATCTGCAAATACTCCAGCAGTACTCGAGCTCAGCCTCACTCTGCTGTCTCTCATTTGATTTGGTCCTCTGTCATGCGTTACTCCTGCTTTGTGTGTGTTTTTGCGGGGAAGCGAGTCCCAGATGTATTGTACTTATAGAGTGAGGTAACCACAGGTTAATGGTTGTTCTCTTGGCCATGTCAAGAAATGCTACCTCTCAGTTGTGGTTAAAGAGTGTATGTTTTAGTGCTTGTTGTGGGATGGATCCTAATCAAATTTTTTCCATTCGCTTAATTGGAATCAGAGTTAATGTCATTGTCGTCCAGATCTTTGTTAAAGAGCAGCTTGACGTTTCAGTGGTAAAAGGTCTTTGTCCATCTGATATATAAATATCATATAAAAAAATTAAATATACATTTTAACTTGATATGTTTGAAACATCCTCTATTAAACTTGACACCTGTTTTCTACCTTTGATTAATACACTGCTGTACGATTTCTATTCAGTGCGATACAATAATCAAAAGTGGCAGATTTGTGCGCTTTTCTTTTTACAAATATTTCAAATAAATGTTCTTTTGAACTTTCTATTCATTAAAGAATACTGGGAAAGAAATTATGGCAGGAACGAATTGAATTTTAAAATATAATATAATGTAATCGTTTTCAAATATTTGTAAAAACAGTTGTTATCTTAAATTGTAATATTTATTTTATGGATATTAATAATTGGTGACCATAAGGGACTTCTTTGAATAAAAAATACATCATATTAGTGAAAAAATAAAACAGATGTTATTGCTACTAATTCTAAATCTTATTATAAATGAATTCAACTAACATTAATTATAATATTACTTTTATTTTTACACATACAACGTTACAGTATGTGCCGCCAAGCATAAAAACTATCATTCAATTTCATCAGAACATGATGGTTTATAGATAACAAACTAATATTGCAAATGACTAAATACGGTCCATCAACTCAAAGAAGGCATAGATGTAATCTAGTTCAGATCTTTAATGCCATGCTAATGGAGCTTTCAGTGTGAGCTTCCACTTTTTAGTACATGGGCGATTCTATAATTGGGGGTACATTTGGTGTTTATTTTTTCAGCTTTTTTTTCAAAAGTTTTTTCTGTTGTTGTTGTTATTTTAATTTATTTATTATTATTCTTTACTAATTGTTATGAATTACAAGATCTTGCATCCATATAAAAATATACAAATTTATTTTAAGTATATTAGTTAGCTGAAAATCATGATTTTGTCTTGTCTGAAATAGTCAATGTATTTTTCAGTCATGGATCAATGTGCAATCAAAATATTTTATAGCAAGTCTACTTTTCTTTTGGCAACTTTTTATTCAGTTTATTTATTGAAGCCCTAAATAGTTACTTACTTAATTCTACATCATTCAATTATTAAAATATGTGTCCCTAAATCTTGTGTCAACTCTGTTACCATACCATCTTTGACCTTTACATTGGTGGAATTATGTCTCAGAATCAGAAAGGTTAAAGGAAATGGTGTCGCTTTCACACACTGATCTGAAGCTATGAAAAGTATCTGTGCTCTCTCTCAGAAAATATTTTACTCTACAAACCTTTCACACCAAGAGTTATTTTTAAAACTTCAACTCTGTTACCACAGTATCAGAAGGAAAACAGAATTGATTACTGGTCTCACATTGGATTATTTAAAGCTCTTTTAATCGTGTTTTTATTAGTGTCATGTTTTCTTAGCATTTATGCCAACAAATAGAGTTAAAAAAAAAAAAAAAAAGAAATGTCAATTCTGTTACACGATTGTCAGCATTGTTAATCTACTTAAGTAACAGAGTGGGACACCAAATGTACCCGCAATTATAGAATGAGCCACATGCTGCTATAATGAGCTTAGCACTCACCAAAATTCATCTATTCCAGACATCTCACACCGAGCATATGCGCTCCTAATACCCTGCATCTGATTCAGTTGATTTATTGAGGGTACTTTATATGCTTACGTACATTAGAGGACGTCAGGAACTTCTTTGGGACTAAGACTTAACTTTGATTTGCAGTTGTTTGATTTGGTCTTTGGTTTGTGTACTTTTGTAAGTTAATTGGTAAGAAAGCATCTGATAAGAGTGTATATCTGAAGAAAGGATTGAATTACAGAAGGAGGAAGAATGAGGAAAGAGGGAGGAGACGGGGAGGGACTAAGAGGAAGAGAAGGGGTCTTCTATGAAAGCATCTTCTCTCAAGATGTGGAGACTTTTTATCAGGCAAACAAATAAGGAAGATTATTAAAGAGCTTTTTTGACTTTTATTGACATGGGTTTTGCATTATAAAGAAAAGCAGGATCAAGCATTTGGACATTCCTAACTACACATTCTCACAAATACGTCGATACACGCAGAGTGTAATTTTTGTGAATGCAGCAGTGTTCTGGAAAAATGTGGAACTGCATAACAGATTTCTTTACCTATGAGACGACTAAGTCCGTGGTGGTAAAGAGCTGGACTATTGGCATCATAAACCGTGTCGTCCAACTCCTCATCATCACATACTTCATTGGGTGAGTTGTTTTTATGTCAGATATAGATAGATTTAAGGCTGTGCCCAAACAAATAAAAAATCTGATTGGTTTCTATTTAAAAACATTGCAAAGTGAAATTTGGTTAATCATTACTGGACAAGTAAACGGCTTGAGTCTTTTTGTATTAACATAATTGATGTAAAATACTTTTTAGAGGCATTTTTATTAGAGTAAGAATAATTTTTTTGATAATGAAAATGCTTGGACAGCATATAATACTTTTTGTGTGTGTGTGTGTGTGTGTGTGTATTTTCATAGAGTTATATTTGTGAGTGTTTTACAATAAAGAAAGTTAAAAAAAAGAAAGTAATTCATCAATATTTATGTCTTTTTCCTCCTATCTCTATGTCCACCCTACCCAACCTCCCTCAGCTGGGTGTTTTTGTATGAGAAAGCATATCAAGTGAGAGACACAGCTATCGAGTCTTCAGTCATGACTAAAGTGAAAGGGTTTGGAGAATATAACAACCGGATCATGGATGTAGCTGATTATGTCACACCTACTCAAGTAAAAAGCAGTCTAGAAATGTTTAGAGTATTCTCATGTTATTTGTATGTTTTGTCTCTACATCCTTTCCTATGTCACACTGTAGGGCACAGTCCAATATATATATATATATATATATACATATATATATGTGTGTTTGTGCAAATACTTTTCAAATGTCTTTATTTTATAGTAAAACTTTTTCATGTAAGTAATGTGTGTGTGTTTGTGATTTCTGTGCATGGAAGGGGGCATCAGTGTTCTGCGTCATCACTAAGCTCATCACCACTGAAAATCAAGTTCAAGGACACTGTCCAGAGGTGAGTGAGGACACTGAAATCTGTCAAGGTTAATGCACATGAATTTGATGGATTCTTGTCTTTGTGTTTGTTCGTGTAACTCTTCAGAGCGAGTTGAAATTCAAATGTCACAATGACAGTATTTGTAAGAAGCTGATGTCAAAACCTTCCAGCAATGGTAAGATTTTTCTTTTATCTTCTTTGCATTTATTGAAAGATCAAATCATTAGGAATCATCACATTTTTACAATAAAAAAAATTGCATTTAATCTTACTGTTGGATTGTTTTGGGATTGTGAAATTGTCTAGGAAAATCTATTAAACCAAGCAATGTCATAAAAATATTAATTGATTCCAATGAACGGTGTAATTGTGCAGAGCTCAAAAGGTCTATATCAGAGCCTAGTACTGCTCCTGAAAGGGCAACAGCTCAGAGCAGCTCCAGAACACTTGACTGGAAGTTTCTAGTAGCTCTGTTCCAATTTCAGAAGCTGCATCCCTTAAAGCATGCAGACTTAAAAGGCCACGCCTTCAAGGGCCGGGCATTGTTAAATGGGACGGACGGAGGATTGCTCTTTTCTGCTACTAACCAAAACAAGTGCCACTGATGAGAGGCATTACTGTTAGTACTAGTTCAATTCAAAAGTCTGAAAATCTGTTTAAAAATGTCTATAAAAATATTTAAGATTGTTGTTGTTTTTTTATAAGAAAGAAATAGCTCACCCAAAAATAAAATTACCCCATAATTTACTCACCCCCAAGCCATCCTAAGTGTATATGACTTTCTTAATTCAGACAAACACAGAGTTTTTAAAAAAATAAACATTTTCCCTGGCTCTTCCAAGCTTGATAATACTGGTGGATAGTGACCATTATTTTGAAGCTGCATAAATCAAATATATCCATCGTAAAACTAACCTACACACCTACGGGGGGGTTAACACATGTAGCAGATTGATGGGATTTCTTGGCATGTTCTTGAGAGAGTTGAGTTCCCGCGTCATGGCTGACCTCTGATTCAATGTATGATGCAAGTCACATTTGTTCTTCTTGTAAAATCTTCTGACATTTATTAACTTTTATAAACTCATTTTCAACTTTTAATTTGTCCCACCGTTTAATATTTCTCTATCCTTGTTCACCCATTCTCTTCTAAGCTTACACTATGAATGTGGGTTACATCAAACGCCATACATTGAGTCACACATCCTGATTTTGTTGACCCTAGAACAATATTTTAATCCAAAGATTTTGCACGCTGAGTCAAAATTCCATTCTCTCGCAAAAGCGCATACGGCCATTGCCAGTGATTTGAGTTATTATTTGAAATTTGATCTGCTTCAGAAGACATGTCATCCCACCGGAGACGTACAGGTTTGTTCTTTTTAATTTTAAGCTTTTTTGGCGTTTTTGCATTTTTCTATGATAGGACAGTAGAGATATGACAGGAAGTGAGTGGGAGAGTGAGGAAATGGATTCGATCTCTGGACACTCTGCACCAAATGCTAACATGCTGGCCGCAAGAAAATGACTGTAGGCAAATCCGACATTTTACATAACATAAAAAACTAGTGGGATACTCTGGACCGCAAAGGATTCATCTGTTGTATTTTGGCCAATTTCCGTTTGGGCATTGAAATATAAAACAGATGAAACGTAATGTTTATTACCTTTGGCTGTGTCTCAAGGGCTGCTGACAGGACGATGTGTGAACTTTAATGCTACCCACAAAACCTGTGAAATCAAAGGATGGTGTCCTGCAGAGATTGATGAAGTTCAGCCGTGAGTCTGCTTGTAAATAAGCAAATGAATAGAAGCATGAATGGTTCAATAAAAGGACTGATGAAGATTTCTTTTACTCAGAAACCCCATGATGGAGGTGGAGAACTTTACCATCTTCATCAAGAACAGCATTCGCTTCCCACGTTTCAACTTTACAAAGTAATGCCAATTTAACATAGAGACTAACTGAACTTAACATAGATGCTACTATATATTTCTCTGTTCCTTTCAGGGGAAACTTTTTGCCCAACATCAACAGTTCCTACATAAAGCAATGTAATTTTGACTTTGAGAGTAACATGTATTGTCCAATATTCAAAGTGGGGGATGTGATCCGATTTGCACAACAGGACTTCACTACTCTTGCTAAAAAAGTGAGTGTTATTTTTGGGTTAATTACCCTCTTGATTTCGTACTTTAATTAATGTATTTATTTATTTATTTAGCGAGTGTTACATTGCTTCTACACAACAACTCTATAAATAAGTTTGATAGCAAGTAATTTAAAGGAAACCTGGCTAGTTAATTCATAATGTCCATATCCAACAATGGAAATAATAATTATAATGCACTATTACACTAATAAGTGTTGGTTAAAACTTAGATTTTTCTAAAAAAACAAAACAAAAAACAACACTTTATTTCTCCTTAAGTGCAACGTCAAATTAGATTTGTGAAAGATATCTCTGTCTCTTTCTCTCTTATAGGGGGGAGTGATAGGGATAAAAATAGCATGGGTGTGTGATTTAGACAAGGCAGATGATGAGTGCAAGCCGGCCTACTCCTTCACTCGACTGGACGCCATGTCAGAGAAGACCACTGTGTCTCCAGGATACAACTTCAGGTCCTGGAAGCTTTGGTTTCCACCTTTAAGTTGTACGAAGAATGCTGTAGTCTGCAGATCTCTTATGATACTGCACAAGCTTCATGCTTATTGCAAACCTAATTGCTTTCCGTTGTTGTTACTTGCCAAATTTGTACAGTAGCCCCCATATTAAAAAATATTACAAAAAGGCACCAAAGTAAGCAGGCTTATTGAAATCCTTTTTGTCCTTAGGTATGCAAAGTATTTTCAAATGGAGAATGGGACAGAGTATCGCACTCTGCTGAAAGCCTATGCCATCAGATTTGATGTGCTGGTTAATGGAGATGTGAGTTCATATTAACAGGTTTGAGTATTTTCAATGCAAGTGTGAGCATAATTGCTCATTACATGTTCTCTTTAAAGGCAGGAAAATTTGACATGATCCCAACTCTAATCAACATGGTTGCTGCCTTCACCTCTGTCGGAGTGGTATGTGTCTTTTAACATTAAACATAGAATTATTTAGCAAAATCCAATACAAATATACATGTATAATTAACTTGCGAAGTATACTTACATTTTTGGCGTACAACATTTTTTAAAAAAATTGTGTGTGTGTGTGAATCTGTGAGAATCACAGGCCTGTCCCGCCAGTTACTAAGCACTACACTTTTACCGCAGTTCTGAGCAGTGTAAGCATAATGAAATAACTCAAATAATGTGTTAAATCATCTGAAATGTGACCCAAGTGAGAAGTGAGCAAACCGCCCGACTGGCCCCTAATCTTCAGGAAAGATCAATCAGTATAGACATAATTTACTTGCATAATGGAGACACTTTATATAAACCAGGTAATGTCTCAGAGAAGCACGTGTCAGTTCTCCGTATAAAATACTGTATTTTTTTAATCTTTTTATATAAATATAATGACATCCTCATTAATTAACGTACTTTTGGAGATGCAACAATTTTTCTCTTAGCATGCATTTCCAAGAAAGCATGACATTAATGGATGCATACAAGCATTTTACTGTAGTTCATGTAATGAAATTTTTCACAATAGAAAATAATTAATATTTCTTAACATAATTTATGGGAAGATTTAATATCAGAATATGAGGACCCATTTCAGTGGACAAAATTGTCACTTTTTCTTAATTTTTTCTTTTAGGGTACAGTGCTCTGTGACATCATTCTGCTGAACTTCCTAAAAGGAGCTGACCAATACAAGGCCAAGAAATTTGAAGAGGTTTGCATTTTGCGAGCAAGTCGACAAAAGCATTACATCTATCTAGTCAGGACGAAAATGAAAATAATCTTTGCCTGTCTGTTTCTTGCTGTGTTTGTAGGTATCAGATTCACACATTCAGAGCAGTAATTCATTGTACAGGACCAGAGAACACAGCCAGCAATCAATCAAAACTGATGAGAAATTCTCCAACGACTCCGGAGCATTTTCCCTTGAACGCTATAGTTAATAGTGCTGATCACAGCACTTCGGGAAGAATGGGGTGAAAGAAAATGGCTCTTGATTAAATGCACTTCATACGAGTAATAATTGATATAATTTTTTCCACTTAACCTAGACCGTCCACATAGAACAGTCCAATAAACCAACATTATAAAAAAATTAATATTTAGCTTTCATAAGCTGTCAACTTTTAAAGCTGAACTTTTCCCTCCTTAATTATACATTTGCCTTAAACATAAGAAGTATTTTATCTATAGCTGTTGTCCCAATCCTAAACATCTCAAAATCAACATCAGTCAAAATGAACTATTTGCCTGACTGATCTGTATTTTGTGAATAATAGCATTAAATAATAAGTAAATACTCAAATTCTGCTAATTATGCTTATAGTGTTTGCATGGCCTTAACTAATAATTAGTTAATAATATTTAGTAATTCATGTGATTATATAGGATACACCCAAATGTAGCCATGCAGCTGTATGTGTTGTTTTTATCTTGTGAATATATTGTTTAGTGTTCAACTAATTGTTAAGGAATACCAGTCACATCTTTGGCCGAGTATGGATGGTAACATTGCATGATCATTCTTTTCTGAGCTATTTCATGTTGTTAATACTTTCTTTATGCAACCAATAATTACAATAATTTGCTTGTAAACTTTGATGCAGGTTATGGAGAGGCTCAGGGCAATAAAAACTGTACATTTACTTGTCATTTGTAATACAAATAAAATGATATAATTAGTGATTTATGACAGAGAAACAAGACTGACAACACATCTCTATAAGTGACAGAAAATTCAATTTGAGAGTAAAAGGTACATGCAAAAGACTAAAAGGTTTTCAGTTTTTATTCAAACTGCTGAATAAGTATCACAAATGCTGTAAAAGAAAATGAGAAGTGGGTGTTGAAAAAAATTATTAACGCACCATTTTACATAAGGAGAATTATAGATTTGAATAGTTCAGATGCAAAGCCTCTAAGTGTATCTGATGTTGTTAGAAATTGGCATTTCTTTCTGGCTACTTTGTATAGGTTTTCTGTTTCTGAAGTACTGGTACTTCCCAGTGGCCTGAAGCTGGCATTTAGCGCATTTGAATTGAAAGTACTTGATGAACATAATACACTCAACAAAAATATAAATGCAACACCTTTGTTTCTGCTCCCATTTTTCATGAGATGGACTTAAAGATCTAAAATTCATTCCAGATACACAATATT